>JADRCH010000040.1:11392200-11697200 GCA_019843965.1 Rhynchomys soricoides | reverse complement strand
TAATACTCTATCACTCACCCAACATTAATTTATTTCCTGAAATTTGGGCCAAATACTTCTAATATGAAGCCAAATAAACAAAGATACATGTACGCATGCCCATTGCTAAAAGAGTAGTGCTTCAGTGTTCTTGGTGACCTCATCTATTACTCACTGGGTATTGAACTTGAGATGCACACTTGGTTTACTACACACTATAACCCTACAGAATGCACTAAAGCATGCACCTTAGTAGGTCTGAAAGTATAATTGTCTGAATGTCACAGCACTTCATCAGTGTTCCTGTGGTGTACTTTTTTATTCCAGTGTTCGCCATTCACAAATGTCACCTAAAAATTGCAGCACCTTCAACTTATTTATAACGGTGCTCTGATGGTTCACTGCTCAGTTCTAATCTGTGTGACTTTGTACCATTAGGGGGTTCCAAATCCAGCAAAGACTTCACTGCCATGACAATAAGGCTCCCATTGCCAGAATGTGAGGAAAAGCGAGCATATGTGGATGTAATTTCTGCAAAAACAATGCTTTAATATAGTTCATTTTGTTAATTTTAATTAAAGAATTGAACTGGACTGCATCTTTCTTGTCTAATGGAAATGACTTTCAACAAAAAGGTAAGAGATAATTTAAAATATGACACAATTACAGAAATGATTTACTTAAGAATACAGTGACAAAATTAGATGTCTTAAATTGAAAACTTAAAACTTATGTAATGCTATTATTATTAAATTTTATAAAGTAACAATCACATTTGAAGCATCTCTTTGTACCCTGAAAATAGCCACTTGTATTTGTTTTATGTTTTCTAGATTTAGCTATATTTCTGTGTGTATGTACCACATGTATGTGTTTGTGTGTGCATGTGTTATATATGTTATGGCATGGTATAAGTGATATGAAATTTATACCTATAATTTATACTGTGCATATATTCAATTTTTAATATTTTTAAACTCAATATATTATGACCAGTTAGTTATGTTCACATTCAAACATAAATACATAGTACATATTTATTATCTTAATTGATAAATTTACAGAATGCACTTTACAGTGTGACTATGTCTGCAGTGTAAATAATTTGTATTATACAAACTAACATAGCCATCATTTAAGTCAGTTTTCTATATTTCGTACTTGGAATAGTAAAGATCTACTTTCTTAACAATGTAATATCACAATTCATTAATATGTATTTCTTGTGCTTTAAAATAGATCTTCAGAACTTCTGTCTGTGCGTGTGTGTTGTTGTTTGGGTTTTTCATGACTAGGTATTGAAAGCAGGATTCTATACATATCAAGCATATTATATACTACTGAACTACATGACCAACCCTTTAAGATGACCATAAATTTAGGCAGGTTCTTTCTCAGTTGCCCAGGCTGCTGGCCTTAATTAACCATGTGGTCTAGACAGGCCTAGAAATAAGAGCACTCAGCATCAGCAGCACAAACATTTGAGATTACAGTTTTGGCTATCATGCTTACCTTCCAGTTCAATTGTAATGACTACATGGTGGTATGGTTGCACATTTTTACTTACTAAAAAATTAAAATCATTTGCATTTATATGCATGCAATTCTTGTGTATATTCTGTATCCAAACCCTTTGCTCTCCACTTAAGACTTATCTACAAAATTACATTGCTGAAACAATAACAACTATGTGAAGTTATACACAGTACGAAATTTTCAATACCTTTTTATTTTTACTTATTTGTTTCTCTCTCTCTCTCTCTCTCTCTCTCTCTCTCTCTCTCCCTCCCCCTCTGTGTGTGTGAGAGAAAGAGAGTGTGTGAGTGTGTGTGTACACACACACACATCTATTTAGTATGACTTCTAAGGGAAGACCAGAAGAACGCCTCAAATCCACTGAAGCTGCTGTTGTAAGTGTTTGAAAGCCAACAGATATGGGTGTGACCTGCCAAATGTGGATGCTAGGAACTCAAGTTTGGCCTTCTGCAAGAGCAACAATTCACCTCAACAGCAGAGGCACCCACCGGATGTAATTTTACAAGCTACTTTAAAAACAATTTGAAGTAAATCAACCACTAAATTATGTCTAGTACAGAGTGTGTGCAATAATTTACTTGGTGAATAAATGGATTTTTATGAATTAAAAAAAATCCCTGTACACTATATATAGCCCACTTAAAGAGTACTATAGAATGAAGAGCTGGCCTTAAAGTCCTCTGCCGACTTTCATTATTTCAAAATGTATTTTGTATATATCTTTAAAACAATACATACAAAAAGAGATTACACATACATTATGATACCTCATTTTGGTTTAATTCTTCTGTGTTTTGACTAACAAGGCAGTTGATTAAAACAGGGTATAAGTCATATACAGCAGAAAATGACAGGGTATCTGACATCAAAAAGATAAAATTCTAACTTCAAAGATGTTTCAGTTGTCTTATTGTTTAAAGATTTAAATACTTCTATTTTACATGTATAGGTATTTTGTTTGTGTATATATGTGTAACACATGCTTTTCTGGTGCCCAGAAGAGCATCAGATCCACTGGAACTGGACTTGCCAGTGCTTGTGAGCCATCATTTGGGTGTTGAGAATTGATTTCCCATCCTCAGGAACAGCAGCCATAGAGCCATCACTTCAGCCTACCTCTTTTCTTTTAAGTGTGAGACATTACTCTCCATATCAGTGATTTCTTAATGTTCTGTTTGAATGTAGGTTACTTATAAGTAACCTCCAAGAGCAAATAAAAATGATTACCAGTTGATATGAGAGATTATTTTAACTGCAATGTATTAACTTGGCTTGGGAGTATGAGAAATGAACTAAAGAAAATGTACAGTGCTTTCCTTCTTCCTGCCAATGATCACTGTGCCTGCCTAATAGGTGTGAAGTTACACAGCAGCCTTTTTTACAGTAGTAAGCTATTGGACATACATAACAGATGGGCTCATAACTTCCCAATTCCATAAACATGGTCTCCATTCCTGGAGGCAATAATGTCCTAAGATGACTTTCAGTGGGTTTAGTGTAGTTTCATTGCTGACGTTTTACAAGTTATTGAAGCTCAGGGCAGTAATAACTTGTAATGTTGTTTTCAACAAAGCTTCAATATGTTTTTAGGGGTAAGGTACAATAGATAAGAAATATCTTAGTGAATTTTTCTCCTGTTAGCTAGTCCAAACGTGTCAGCTGGTCCCTGCCATTACAGAGGCTGTGAATACTTTAGTATCATTCTTCTCACACTCTGCTCTTCACCAGGATTTCAGTCATCTGCTGAACAGCATCCCCCTGGAACACACCTATGCTACTGCTCCCAAGACATACAACCGCACACTGCACTCATCATTGTGGTTATCCTCATTAGATTCATTTTCCCAGAAGACAAAAGAAAGAGCCTTCAATGCAACATACAAAAAGTATCACAGGAAAAATGTTCTCTTCAATATATTTTGTCAGCATTTTTCTGTCCACTGAATAAACCTGTATGTAAAAATTATGACAGAAAAGAACAAAAAACAAGAACAAGCTATTGCAGTATCTCAAGTAAGAACCTGTATTGGTTGGTGCCAATGTAACAGCAATTCTTTGCTTTGGTATGATCATGATAGGTTTTGGTATTCCTTCTGAACCTTGTTGACATCGGGCATTTGTTGTTAGAACACTGACTATAACATGAAAGGAAATCTAAGGATTAAACAGGATGCTCTCTCCAAGTGACTAGGAGTACTTGAAATGATAAATGCAGAGCAGATTCAGAGTATTGGTTTTGGCAGGCCCAAAATGCTTGTATTGGGATTAAAGACAATGCTGTGTATGACTATGAGCTTGTTTCTGAGTAGGAATAATGTTTGAAGTCATAAGCAAAGCACACTGAGTGATATAACAAAAAGCTGGAGTAAATACGAGTGTATTTACTGTGCCCTATTGCCTTGAATTAGGAACTAAGTCTTTTCTTGCCATGAGTTTGGACTTGGAGTGGAATTTATGCAAATGGATTTTCTGGTTCCAAAGTCTTAAAACTTGAAGCAGAAGATGCTACCCACTCTCTGGCTATGGACTTAGAGGAGCTTCAGAATACATAATTATAATAATTTATGGCATGATAAAATTATATAATTAATATAATGACCTATTACTTTAGCTTATACATGTGATAAAACTACAAGGAGAATTAAAGCCTACAGATAAGGAGATTTGAGAATGCCAAGGAGGGAAAAGGAGAATAGATGGGTGGGTGGGTGGGGGAATACCCCCATAGTGGCCAGGGGAGGGGAGAGGAAATGGGGAGATTCCAAAGGGGAGATCTGGAAAGGGGGAAACATTTGAAATGTAATAAAGTGTGAAAAAAATAAAAATAAAAATATATTTTAAAAAAAAAGAAGATTTGAGGTAATACAAAGAAGAGTTCATTGTTTGGTGCTTAAGCTTACTGAAGATATCAGAGACAAGATTTCTTTTTCTTTCTCTTATATTTTGTTTTTTGTTTTTCATAGTGTCCTATAAAGAACAAGATGACAGCGTGTGTGATGGTTTGTATATGCTTGGCCCAGGGTGTGGCACTATTAGAAGGTGTGGCCCTGTTGGACTAGGTGTGTCACTGTGGGCATGAGCTTAAGATCCTCCCTCATCCTAGCTGCCTAGAAGTCAGTGTTTCACTAGCCGTCTTCAGATGAAGATGTTGAACTCTAAACTCTGCGTGCTCCATGCCTGCCTGATGCTGGCATGCTCTTGCTTTTACAATAATGGACTGACCCTCTGAACCTGTAAGCAAGCCCCAATTAAATGTCCTTTATAAGACTTGCCATGGTCATGGTGTCTGTTCATAGCAATAAAACCCTAACTAAGACAATGTGTAATTATTTACATATTTATTACTAAGAATAAGACCTGAAGTCAGGACCTTACCACTGTAAAAATTATGGGCATCAAGTAGATTTAGTAGCATATAGTCCAATAACTCCAGTTCTTGTGATTTAGAGGCAAGAGGGTGTTTGATGTGATAACTGGCAAAGTCCTGTGTTAAAGTGGATAAAGAGAAAAGCAAGGATATGGTTGAAATCAATGACTATGAAAGCAAATCAAAGCTTCTATGGAAAGAAAGGAGTACAAAGGAATATAAAGTTCTAAATCAGCTGAGGAAAGTTAAACCTTGCAGAAAAGTTAAACTTGTGTTTCAAATACAGACTAATGTGCAAAGCAAATTTTCTGATTACTGGATAGATGTGTAATGAAAAAACAAAGCATGGCTGCCTAATCAAACCCTGAAAAAGGATCCTGGCAATAAACATTCTATGGTGGAAGAAAAATATTTCATGGGATTTCAACCCTAGACAAATAACTATATGCAACTAAGAAATTCTGAGTATGTGGGACAGACTCCTCAGGGAAGTCTAGTCAGAGAACAGCTCTCTCACTGGTTATGCAATACCAAGTAGTCAGCTGTGAAATCATATACATGTCAGTAATATTCAGACTGAACAGGTTGTATTTAAACATTCAGCAATATGTATCATATATGATTATATATTATATATTAATAATACATAATTTTTATGTGTGTGTAAGTATAGATCAATTAAAGAAATAGAAGTCATGAGTTTGAGGCAAGAAAAACACATAAGAAGGGTCGAACAGAGAAATGGAGAGCCTTCTTTGCAGTGTAATTATGCTTTAATTTCAAAAATAATTAAAATCAGAATTTAATAATGTGAGGAGTATCCAAATCATTGACAACAGTTTTTAGGTTCACAGTGAACATGAAAAATTATAGTTAACTGTTTTCTTATGGTAATGGGAAGAAATAAATGGAAGAGAGTGAGAAAAACTGTGCTAGTATGTTAGGGCTATCAAAAGAAATTATCAAAGAATGTTTTTTGTTAACAGAAATATATCCCCTCATTTCTAAAAGTAAGGTAGCCATTACGAAAGGGTTGGCAGCATTCGCTTTATTTCTGAGTCAACTCTCTTCTCTTAACATAAGCTTTCTTTGGGTGTCAGTCAGCATCAGACTCTTTCAGTCAGAATATCAACCATACTAATACAGCCAGTTCATCAAATGAGCATGTTTATACTAAAATGCATCTTTGAAGAACCTACTGAACAAAAAAAGAAATAAATTAAAAAGGAAGACATGACTTCTCCTATGTCTGTTGAAGGAGAAAGTTGGTTGTAGATAAATAGGAGGTGCATAGCCAGAGGCAGAGACATGTGAGGACATATAGATTAGACATGACTCTGAGCCATTTGAAGAGAGGAGAGAGGGGAAGAAAACACTAGATCAAGAGGCCAGGAAGGTGAAATATAAACCAAAAAAGAGCAGGTAACCAACATGGCTGGATTATATAGGGTAGGCAAAGTGGGTGAAAGGCAGCTCAGCCCCTGGGTTGGAGTTTAGAGTAGGTGGCAGGGTATGACAGCCATACCCTTTAATGGGACTGGAGGACACTGGGAATATCTGGAGACCAGGTACACTTTGACATGTTAAGTAGGCACCTCAGCCATTTGTCCTGGGTTTGAGACTTAACACTTAGCTCCACTCACAGTCACAGCCTAAAGTGCTAGATATTAGGACTTCAAACAGAAACAAGCAAAAATATGTCAAACAGCACTACCTCTGTTTCGCTCCTTTGTCTCACATCCATTCAGAATATAATACAAAACTCTGTCAATCCAATATGCACAAGATCTCCCCATATTCCAGTTCAACTCCATCTCCAAAGCATGTATCACACATCTCTCAATATATCTGTATTGGTACTGGAAGGAAGTATAACACAGTGTCAGAATTCTTCACTATCTGTGAAATTTTAAAATTAGGCAAGGTATTTGTTTTTACAACACACTGATAGGATAATCACAGAACAGACATTGTTATTTCTTGTTGCTGAAATTAGAATGGAAAAAGAATACCTTTCAAAAAGCCTGACAAAGCACATGAAATTGTATTTGGTTTTAAAGTTCCAGAAAAATTGGCAGAGCTGTGTGTATGGCTGTAAATAAATTGCTTGCACTGTAAACAGAGGAGCATGAGTTTCACCCTCAAAACTTAAGTAAAAGAATTCGGCTTGATTATATACACTTTTAATCCTAGGACTTGTGAGGTATAAATAAGAGGAACCCTGGGGCTCACTGACTTCTCAGTCTGACCCACATAATAAAGTCCAGACCAATGAAAGAACTTGTCTCAAATAACTGAAAAAGGTACTGCTGAGATGGTTCAGCAGGTGTTGGCACTTGCCACCAAACAGGACAACCTGAAAGTACCCACATGGTGGACCCATATGCAAGTCATCCTCTGATACGGCTTTTGGTGGTCACATGCCCTCATACATAAATACAAACATCTCTCTCTCACACACACACACACACACACACACACACACAAATACACACACACAAACACACACGCATATGCTCATGCACCAGGCACACACATGTCAATATGCACATGTGCATACTAATCACTTCTGAACCAACACGTTGCCCAGTGTTCTCTGAATGCTGGCCTCATTTCCTTATATTATTATAGTTTCCATTCTGAAGAAACTTTCCACTAATTGGGAAATCCTGTATATAACTATTGTATATAGAAATTGCATACCTTATACTTAAAAGAGCAGAAAAGTCAATATTGAGGCGAGCTTAAACCCAATTTTCAAGTGTGTCAGTGGTCCTTTTTCCTTATCTCCTCCTGAGGACCTCATTTCATTTGTATGACCTCATGCATTCCACAGAAACTATCTATCATGGAGCTGTTTAACATTATCCCTTCAGTGGGAGTCAGATTTACAGTTTCTTGATGTTTAAGCAGTTTTAACATATTTTTTCATATGCTTTTATTATTTGCATGACTCCTAGATATTATTTCCCCATTCTACCCCACATGTCCTCTTTTGAAACACATTACTTAGCTCTGAGATAATGTGAGTCATGTCAACATAAGAATTTGAATGCAGTTTAGTCTTCAGAACAGACTATAGGCATAATGGTGAAAACTAAGGTTGAAGGACAAAGAATATGAAATAGTCTGAAGAATAATAAGAAAGTGGTGATTAAATTTTTATTAGCCTTTTATTTCAAGGCCAATGATCCAATGAAGATATATTCCAATGTTGGATGTTTACATGATAAATTATTCTAGACTAATGCCTACATTCCATGCTATAGACTATGGAAAGATCAAAATTTGTGTCATAATGTAAATCATGTCTTTAGACGTAGGTGTATGTCAGTTTGGTATACATGAAGATATTAATTCACAAATCCTTCATAGTGAAATAGATTTTTCCACCATTCTTCTTCTTTTATTTTCTGTGGTAAAGCAGGAAGCAATATCACCATATCTATATATTAATGAGGAAGTAGCCATTTAGAGGAGTCATCTTGTAAGCATACACTAGAAATAATCATGCTGCTTATAGTGTTCTAATATTGGCTTTATTATTATTTATTTTGCTTCGTTTTCTCTCTATATCTATCTACTTTTCTTCAATAAAAGAAAGCAAGGAATTATATTCTTTGACTTGTAGAATTTTCCCACATACAAGAACAAGGAAAGAAAGAAATAAGTTGTATTGATAATGTTAGAAAGGGAAGAATGCTAATAGCTAATTGTATATTTTTCCCATACTTTATTTATATTTCAAATGTTTCCCCTTTTCCAGATCTCCCCTTTGGAACCCCCACATTCCCTCCCCCTCCCCTGCCACTATGGGGGTATTAACCCACCCACCAACACACCCAATGTCATCATCCCTCCTTGGCACTCTCCAATACTGGGGGATCAAACACCCTCAGGCCTAAGGGCCTCTGCTTCCCCTGATGTCTAACAAGACCCTCCTCTTCCACATATGGGACCAACACCATGGGCCCCTCCTTCTGTATTCTTTGGTTGGTGATCCAGTCTTCAGGAGTATTGAGGGGTTAGGCCAGTTGCCACTGTTGCTTCCTCCCTGGAGCTGCAAACTATCTCAGCTCCTTCAGTCCCTTCTCCAACTCCTCCATCTGGGACCTCGAACTCAGCCATATGGCTGCTGTGAAGTGACTCTTGGTTATTCTGAACTTTTGGGCTAATAACCACTTATCAGTGAGTACATACCATGTTCATTCTTTTGTCACTGCGTTAACTCATTAAAGATGATATTTTCACCTTCCATCCATTTGCCTAAGAATTTCATGAAGTCATTGTTTTTAATTGCTGAGTAGTATTCCATTGTGTAAATGTACCACATTTTCTTTATCCATTCCTCTGTGGAGGGACATCTGGGTTGTTTCCAGCTTCTGGCTATTATAAATATGGCTGCTATGAACATAGTGGAACATATGTCTTTATTACACGTTGGAGCATCTTCTGGGTATATGCCCAGGAGTGGAATAGCTGAGTCCTCAGGTAGTACTATGTTCATTTTTCTGAGGGTTCACCAAACTGATTTCCAGAGAGGTTGTATCAACTTGCATTCCCACCAGCAATGGAGGAGTGTTCCTCTTTCTTCACATCCTCACCAACATCTGCTGTCACCTGTGTTTTTTATCTTAGCCATTCTGATTGGTATGAGGTAAAATCTCAGGGTAGTTTTGATTTGCATTTCCCTGATGACAAAGGATGTTTAACGTTTTTTTAGGTGCTTCTAGGCCATTCAAGTTTCCTCAGTTGATAATTCTCTGTTTAGCTCTGTTCCCCATTTTTTGATAGGGTTATTTGCATCTCTGGAGTCTAGCTTCTTGAGTTCTTTGTATACACTGGATATTAGTCCTCTATCGGACACAGGATTGGTAAAGATCTTTTCCCAATCTGTAGGTTGCCGTTTTGTCCTATTTACAGAGTCCTTTGCCTTACAGAAGCTTTGTAATTTTATGAGGTCCAATTTGTTAATTCTTGATCTTAGAGCACAAACTGTTGGTGTTCTGTTCAGGAACTTTTCCCCTGTGTCCTAGACTTTTCCCCACTTTCTCTTCTATTAGATGCAGTGTATCTGGTTTTATGTGGAGGTCCTTGATCCACTTGGACTTGAGCTTTGTACAGGGAGGTAGGAATGGATCAATTCACAATCTTCTACATGTAGACCTCCAGTTGAACCAGCACCATTTGTTGAAGATGCTGTCTTTTTCCACTGGATGGTTTTAGCTCCTTTGTCAAAGATCAAGTGTCCATAAGTGTGTGGGTTCATTTCTGGGTCTTCAATTCTATTCCATTGATCTACCTGCCTGTCAGTGTACCATTACCATGCAGTTTTGATCACTACTGCTCTGTAGTACAGCTTGGGGTCAGAGAGGCTGATTCCCCCAGAAGTTCTTTTATTGTTGAAATAGTTTTTGCTATCCTGGGATTTTTGTTATTCTATATGAATTTGAGAATTGCTCTTTCTAAGTCTAGGAATAATTGAGTTGGGATTTTGATGGGGATTGCGTTGAATCTGTAGATTGCTTTTGGCAGGATGGACATTTTAACTATATTAATCATGCTGATCCATGAGTGTGGGAGACATTTCCATCTTCTGAGGTCTTCTTCCATTTCTTTCTTCAGAGACTTGAAGTTCTTATCATACAGATCTTTCACTTGTTTGGTTAGAGTCACAGCAAGGTATTTTATATTGTTTGTGACAATTGTGAAGGGAGTCATTTCCTTAATTTCTTTCTTAGCCTGTTTATCCTTCGAGTATAGGAAGGCTACTGATTTGATTGAGTTAATTTTGTATCCAGCCACTTTGCTGAAGGTTTTTATCAGCTGTAGCAGATCTCTAGTGGAGTTTTTTGGGTCACTTAAGTATACCACTTTTTCATCTGCAAATAATGATATTTTGATTTATTCCTTTCTAATTTGTATCCCTTTGACCTCCTTTTGTTGTCTAATTGCTCTAGCTAGAACTTCAAGTACTATATTGAATAGATAGGGAGAGAAAGGGCAGCCTTGTCAAATCCCTGATTTTAGTGGGATTGCTTTGAGTTTCTCTCCATTTGATGTTGGCCTCTGGTTTACTGTATATTGCTTTTACTATGTTTAGGTATGCTCCTTGAATTCCTGATGTTTCCAAGACTTTTATCATGAAGGTATGTTGAAGTTTGTCAAATGCTTTTTCAGCATCTAATGAAATAACTATGTGTTTTTTTTTCTTTGAGTTTGATTATGTAGTGGATAATATTGATGGATTTCCAGGTATTGAATCATCCCTACATCCCTGGGATGAAGCCTATTTGGTCATGGTGAATGATCGTTTTGATGTGTTCTTGGATTTGATTTGCATTTTAAGCTGCATAAGAGAACATAAAAAAGTAACAAAATTATAAAGCAAATTTTCAAGAACTGGAAGTCACAATGCCATTGAGATAATTTGGAATTCAGTTTATAAAATAAATTATAGAAGTAATCAGGGTTTTTCCACAATGCTACTTATAGTATATTTGCTATTGATTGATATTTTTTGTAAACAACACATTTGACATGGTTTATTGAATACTCAAAAGCATTTGAACAGTGCTCATGTGTTTAATATGTTTAAATTATCTTGACTTAATTTTAAGGAATTAAAAATATAGCACAAGAAGTTGCTTAAAATAACAGTGATTTACTACATTATAGTTCCTCTGTTAAGAAATGTGGGGATTCTGTAGCTAAGTACTGTCTTTAGTGCCTCACAAAGGAAAGTCAATGTTTGGGCAGATCCTTTTTATTTACCTATTTGTTGTTGATAGTTCAGCTGTATCTCCAGCCTCTCTTTAGTCACAGACTGAACAGAATTTGCACTTTGGCTGAGGTGCTCATTGTTGCCTTTTGTTTTGTTTTTAAGTTTAGTAATATAGCCTTTACTCCAAATTGTTGACTTCAAAATCATCTCTCAATGATTTATTTAATTAGAACATTAGTATCAGAATACTATAATTTAAAGTAATTTTCTAAAAACATTTAAATGAACCTGCAAAAGTCTATTACTTTCTTGATGATTTTTAGCCTAGAATGAAATCTGAAACTCTCTATTTCATGTCTATTTATCATGACACAAGTCGTGATGAGGGGGTTAGTGGTTTCCCTGGAATATACGTAACACACTAATGTTGACACTGAACTGTGAATTGCTTTTGCAGAAGTTTTTCTTTAAAGCATGGATGTATTGAGTGAAATAAGAATCATTTTAAAATGGAAGAATAGAAAACCTCTGAAATAGAAATAACAGTGAGATGGGTTGTGATCCACCAGTTAAAGGAAATAGCAATGTAATCTGTCACATAAAATTACAAAATACTAAAGCGTAACCTAATGGCATTGAGCAGGCCACATTGTTGCTGCAGGAATTATTGTGGCTGTAATTTTCAAGTAAAATGCCCACAGAAATGGAGTGATAATTTGCACGATAGATACATAGATAAATGATTGATCTATGGTACATAGATAGGACAAAGGAAGTAGGAGAGACAAGAAAAGTATACAAGAAAGAGAGCAAAATGATAGTGAAGAAGGAAAAGATAGATTGTTTGCTATGAAAACCTATAAAGGGCTCTTCTTAGGCTTTTGTTGGAATATCAGTCATCTTTCCAAGAAAGCTACACATAGAAATACCTGAAAGCAATAGGCAGATCTTTTATTGTAATAACTGACACCATGGTAGAAGCATCATTTTGACCTTAAAATCCAGCATGTATGCCTCAACACCTGGCAAAACAAGAGCAAAGAAATACTCTCTCAAATATTTAGTCCATAGTTCCAGAATCAAGAAAAGTGCCTAAGTGTTCTAACCTGGCTTTTTGGCTTCTCGAGGTTTGCTTCTTGCTAACTGTATTTGCTAACTGAAGTGTGTCAACCAGGATAAATTTTGTGTACAAAAGAAAAAGAACAGTGAGGCGTAGTGCTGCATGATTTGGGCAAACTGTCTTGCAGTCATCAGCCAGTAAAACAGACTTTCTATTTGGCTTTAAGAATGCCTGTGTTCTATGGTGGAATTACTTGGCAACAGATGAGATCTTGTAGGGTTAATGATAATGTACATTCTCATGAGGCAGAATGAAACTATGTCTTAATCCTGTATTCTATATAGGAATGCAAAAGATCATATATGAGTCTCATATTAAAGTAAAGATTGACCAAAATTTGCTCTCAGTCCCTTCAGATAAGACTTGTGAAATACAGAACCAAAATGAAGTGTGTCACATGACAACTTAAGCCATTAAAGTTATTCAAGAAAACTCAGCATCCATCAAAATATGATTCTGTATATGGTCAAGAATACGCTGCATTCAACTACTGGGAAAATGAACCAAAAGAACACAAATACATAATTAGAAAGAGTCATGGAAAACACAAGGTTGGGATATCCAGATATATTTTGAAAGAACAAGTACAATCCTAGAAAGAAAATATGTCAGAAAACATGATTGTGAGTGGGAAACACCTATGTTAGTTTACTGAACATAAAAAATAAGAATCTAAAATTTTGAGAGGGGGAATGGAATGATGGCTGCACATAGAAGAATCCTTGTTACTCTTTCAGATGGCTAGAATTTGATTCTTAACACAAAATTGAGGGCTTCAAACTTCCTAAATGTCTAGTTCTAGGGGATTCAGTACCCTTTTCTGGCTTTCATGGATACTGAATTTCTGAGAACCCCTGCACACATACACATAACTAATAGTATATATATATATATATATATATATATATATATATATATATCTCAGGGATATAAAAACTGAATAAAAATGATATTAACTGACATAGAAATGATCATAATGATATAGACATCTGTCATTGATATTCTTGGTTGGCAACTTGGCTAAATCTAGAATCAACTATAATCCAAATATCTAGGTATGCCTGTGATTATATTAATATAAATTGAGTCATTTGAAGTGGTAAGACCAACTTTTATATTGAATAATTTCAGGTGAGAATATACACTTTAATCCAGATCTTTTTGAGGTGAGAAAATTCACCTTTATCTGGAGCAATGCCCTGTGCAGGCATCCTGTATAAATGACATGAAAGAAGGAAGCTTGCTCCCTCTGACTGATTGTTCTCACTGTTGTGGCAAGTCTATTCTTTCACTGGCATTAGGGCCTATGATGTTAGGATTCTGGAGTATACTAAAGACCAGCTGAGACATCCAGCCTTATGAACTGAACAACTACTGGGTTATGGAAACTTTTGTCGTTAGACAGCCATTATTGGACTAGCTAGACTACAGCCTATAGGCCTGTAAGGATTCTAATAAATCCCATACAAACACACACACACACACACACACACACACACACACACAAACACAAACACACAAGTATACACCCTGACTGATACAATATGAAAGCCATTCAAATAATAGCTTTGAAGAAAAAAATCTTTGAAGACTGGAAATCAACTGCCCATCATGTCCATGCAAAGTAAAACACTGTGTGAATAACAAGAGTTGATTTGCAAAAACATCATAAACAATTAAGTAGAAACAAATTATTTACTTAATATAACTTATTACAATAGTCAACCTAAATAGATGCAAAGCAAGCCATATTAGAATCTTTATGATACAGTGTAAACATGGCAGCATGGGAAATTGACATGTATATATAAACAAACAAAGACTGGCAGAAGACTTATCTGTTTCAGAAATTGTATAAATCAACAGACAATGGAATGCTGGGGAAAAGCAACAAAACATATTGTTAAACCTTTAAGAAATAAATTGGTTTCATATTAGAAACCATTTCCAACAAACCTGACAAGTCTCATTAGTAGCACATGTTACTAAAAGGTGAAATAGATCAAGCACAAGGAAGAACGCTATTGACAGGTGATGTAAGTAAGATGCAAGTAAGGATTTCAATAGCTTATCCTGGATCCCTGTCTTTCCCAAGCCATATTTGATAGAGTGTAATTGCTAACAATGTCTTATATTGTTAAAATATTATTTAAGAAGATGAAAATACATAACAGAAATTATAATACCACTAAATTCCCAACAATTTAGATTTTATACAAAATTATGTCAACCCCCCCCCAAATCACAGTATAACCAAATAATCAAATACAGCAAAAATAATAAATACATGACCAGACATGTAGGCAGTTTTATGTAAAATAATTTACCCCCTGTGTGTGTGTTTGTGTTTATGATATATCTATGTGTGTGTGCATGTTTATATGATATGTCAAATATAATTCACGTATTCTTTGATATTTCATAAGTATTTCAGGAAGCAATCAAATCCTACAGATATAAAATTCTACATATGTTGAAAACTCTCAAATAATACAGTGTAAGATTTGTGTATAATCTGCCTACATTTTCTGAGCACACTAAAATAACTCTATTTATCACTGTATTTTATAAATATTTACTCCACTATGCAACCTAGAGAATAAAGACAAGAAAATTTATTTACATGTTTAGAAGAGACATAAATTTCTTTGGAATATATTTATTTGTATTTATATGATTCATAGATTTAGAAATCATTGAATATGGAGGGATTATTACAATGAGTAGATAGACTATGCTGTATGAGTTATTATATTAGATAATATTCTCACTAAATGAAAAATTAAAAAGAAAAAAAAGAATAGCAATCCTCCACAGATAAAAGATTGAAATAATCCCATGAATCCTATCAGATCACCACAGGATGAGGCTGGACTTCAATAAAAGCAAAAACATCAGAAAACATACATACTCATGAAAACTGAACAACCCGCTACTCGATGATAACTTGGTCAGGAAAGAAATAAAGAAATTAAGGACTTTTTATAATTAAATAAAAAAGAAGGCACTACATACACAAACTTATGGGAAACAATGAAAGCAGAGCTAAGAGGAAAATTCATAATACTAAGGGCCTTCAAAAAATATTGTGGATATCTCATACTAGCAATTTAACAACACACCTGAAATCTCTAGAAAAAAGGAAGCAAACACAAGTAGTTGGCACCAGGAAAGAGTCAAACTCAGGGTTAAAATCAATCAATTAGAAACAAAAAGAACAATATAAAGAATCAACAAATCCACTGGTTCTTTGAGAAAATCAACAAGGCAGACTAATCCTTAGCCAAATAATTAAAATCACAGAGACAGTATCCAAATTAACAAAATCAGAAATGGGAAGGGAGACATAACAACAGAAACTGAGGAAATTTAAAAAATCATTAGGTTTTTACTTCAAAATCCTGTACCCAACAAAACTGGAAAATCTAAATGAAATGGACATTTAACCAAAGTTAAATGAAAATGAAGTTAACTATCTAAAAGTACTGTAATGCTAAGAAAATATAAGCAGTAATAAATTGTCTCATAATAAAAAAAGGCACATGGTTTTATGGATTTAGTGCAGAATTCTACCAGACTTTCAAAGATAAGCTGTTACCAATAGTTCTCAAACTATTCCACAAAATATAAACAGAAGGAATACTACCTAATTCATTCTATGAGGCCACAATAATGTTGAAATCTAAACCTCATGTAAACTCAACAAAGAGAACTTCAGACAATTTCTCTTATGAACATCTACTCTGAAAGGCCCAACAAGCAGCCGCTGAGACAGACACAGATACTTTTTTGTTGTGGTTGTTGTTTAATCTTTTAAAGAGAATATATTTGTGAAAATTAAATATGTATCTCCCAGTTGCCTTGGAACCTGGGGAGGACGGTACTTCTTTAATATATTTTTAAAAAATTATATTTAATTTTTTTACACTACAGATTTTAATCCCCTCCAGATCCACCTTTGACTGTTTCACATCCCACACCTCCTTCTCCCATCTCCATCAACCTCCATCCCACCCCCCACCCCCACCCCACTAGATCTCCGCATTACCTGGGGCCTCCAGTGTCTCGAGGGTTAGGTGCAGCTTCTCTGACTGAACCCAGACACAGCAGTCTTCTGCTGTGTATGTGTTGGGGACCTCATATCAGATGTTGTATGCTGCCTGGTTGGTGGTCCAGTGTCTGAGAGATCTTGGGGGTCCAGGTTAAATGTGACTACAGGGTCAACCTTCTCAACTTCTTCTAGCTTTTCCCTAATTCAACCACAGAGGTCAGCAGCTTCTGTCCATTGGATGGGTGTAAATATCTGCATCTGACTGTTTCAGCTGCTTGTTGGATCTTTGAGAAGGCAGTCATGATAGGTTCTTTTTGTGAGCACTCAATAACCTCACTAATAGTGTCAGGCCTTGAGGCCTCCCCTTGGGCCGGTTCCCACTTTGGGCCTGCCACTGGAACTTCTTTACATCAAGCTCTCTATTTCCATCCCTGCAGCTCTTTCAGAAAGGAACAACTATGGGTCAGAGTTTTTGACTGTGGGATTGCAACCCCATCCCTCACTTGATGCCCTGTCTTTCTGCTGGAGGTGGGATCTACAAGTTCCTTCTCCCCTCTGTAGGGCATTTCATCTAAGGTCCTGCCCTTTGAATCATGAGAGTCTCTCACCTCCCAAGTCTCTTGTACATTCTGGAGAGTCCCCCCAACTCTTACCTCCTGAGGTTACCTGCTTTGATTCTTTCTGTTGGCCCTCAGGGCTTCAGTCCTTTTCCCCACCCAATACCTGATCATGTTCCCCTCTTTCCCACTCAGGTCCCTTCCTCTGTCTCCCCTCTTGTGATTGCTTATCCTGGTACCCAACCATTAGACTGAAGTTGCTGACCCCTGTGGTTGAATTAGGGAAGGGCTGGAAAAAGCTGAGGAGGAAGGTGTTTCCATAAGAAGACCAGCAGTCTCAACAAACCTGGACCCAAGATCTCTCAGCCACCAATCAGGCAACATAAAAGAGTTGGTCTGAGGCCCTGGCACATATATAGCAGAAGACAGAAGGATCTGGCCTCAGTGGGAGAAGATGCATCTAACCCTTGAGAGACTTGAGGCCCCAGGGAGAAGTAAGGCCTGCTGTCGTGGGGACATCCTCATGGAGACAGGGAGGAGAAGGATTTGGATGAGGAACTGTGTGTGAGGGGGAGGAGGGTACAGGAGAGAGACAACTGTAAAAAAAAAAAATCATCATCATCATCATCATCATCATACTAAATTACTAAACAAAATACTTGCAAACTGAATCTAAGAGTATTATCTAAAACTTCATTCACCACAATCAAGTAAGCTTTATCCCAAGGATGCTGGGATAGATCAATATACAAAAATCCATCGACATAATTCACTGTATAAACCAATTCAAGGAAAAAAGTCACATGATCATCTCATATACTGAAAAGGCTTTCCACAAAGTCTAACACCCTTACGTGTTAAAAATCTTGGAGCAATAAGTACTCATGGTACATACTTAAACAAAATAAAAGCAATATACAACAAGCCAATAGCCAACATCAAATTTAAAAGAGAGAATTTTGAAGCAATCCCTCTAAAATCAGTGACAAGGATGCTCAATTTATCATGATTTTTTTAATATAGTACTTGAAGTTCTAGATGGAGGAATAAGACAACAAAAGATGATCATGCAGACACAAACTAGAAAGGAAGAAATCAAGATATCACTATTTGTTGAAAATATGATAGTATACATAAGTGGTCAACAAATTTCTACTGGAGAACTCTTACAGCTAATAAACAACTTCATCAAAGTGGCTGTATATAAAATGAACTCAAATAAATCATCAGCCTTACTTTATATAAATGTTACTCACGGACCTAGAAAGAAATTAGGGAAACAACACCCTTTGTAATAGGGACAACTTACATAAAATCTAATTCAACTCTAAGAAGATATTAAAAGATGGAAAGATTTCCCATGTTAATGGATTGGTAGAATCAACAGTGTAAAAATAGTCATCCTACCAAAAGCAATCTATACATTTAATGTAACATTAGAGCACACTTTTTATATACCTTGAAAAAGCAATTATTAACTTCATAGGAAAAACAAAACAGGATAGACAAAACAATCCTGAACAACAAAAAACTTCTGGAGGAATCACCATCCCTGACCTCAAGCTGTACTAGAGAAAAACTTTAAAACAAACAATCAAACAACAACAAAATCCTCCATGGTATTGTTACAGAAACAGGTTTATCAATCAAATCAATTTGAAGACTCAGAGATAAATGCACATATCTTTGTACACTTAATTTTTGACAAAACGCCAAAACCATACAATAGAAAAAAGAAAGCATCATCAACAAATGTTGCTGATCTAAGTAAATTCTACATGTTGAAGAACGCAAGGAGTCCATATTTATCACAATGCACAAGATTAAAGTCTGTGTGGATCAAGGACTTCAACATAAAACTGGATACACTAAACCTCAGTGGGATTAGCCTTTCAAGCATTGGTACAAGAGACAATTTCTTGAATAGAACATCAATGGCTCAGGCCCTAAGATCAACAATTGATAAATAGAACCTCATGAAACTGAACAGTTCTTTACGGCAAAGGACCCTGTCAATAAGACAAAATGACAGCTTACAAACTGGGAAAACATCTTCAATAACTCTACATCAGACATATATACAACATATAATATACAAAACATATAAAAACTCCAGAAGTTAGATATTAACAACCCAAATAATTCAATTAAAAACTAGGGCATAAAGTGAAACAGAATTCTCAGCAGAGGAATCTCAAATGACCAAAAAAAAAAAACCACTTAAAGGAATATTCAGATACCTTAGTCTTTAGGTAAATGCAAATCATAACAACTGAGATTCTACCTTACACTAATCAGAATGGTTAAGATAGAAAACTCAAATGACTGGACATATTAGTCAAGCTGTAGAGAAAGGGGAACACTCCTCCATTGCTGGTGGGAGTGCAAACTTGTACAACCACTGTGGAAATTAATCTGATGGTTTCTCAGAAAATTGGAAATAGCTCTACCTGAAGACCTAGCAATACTGCTCTTGGGCATATACACAAAATATGTGTCATCAAACCAGAAGGACATGTGCTTCACTATTTTCATAGCAGTTTTACTCGTAATATCCAGAAGCTGGAAACAGCCTACATGTCCCTCAACCTAAGAATGGAAACAGAAAATATGGTTCATTTATACAATGCAATACTATTCAGCTATTTAAAATGAGGACATCAGGAATTTTGTAGGCAAATGGATAGAACTACAAAATTTAGCAATAAAGCACAAAATACCTACGATATACCCCCACAGACCTAGCCCTATTTCTACTCTAAGAAGGAAGGCCCCAAGTGAGAATGCATGAATTACACTTAGATGAGTAAACAGAATAGTCATGGGAGGCAGAAAGAGGGAGGGAATTTGGTGGTGAGAGGTGAGAACAGAGTGGCAGGGAAATGAGTGAGCAGGAATAGGTGTGCTGAGTGACAGGAGAGAGATGCCAAGGGCCAGGAGAATGAGTGGAAATCTGCAGCTGCCAGGGTTTAAGGTTGGGGAAAAATCTTTAGGAAGTCCCAGAGTCATGAGATGGAGAGAGCTCCCAGAAGTCAATGCTGATGAACCTAGCCAAGATGCCTAAAGGTGGGGACATTGAACCTGAAGAGGTCACCTCCTGTAGCCAGGCAGAACCCCCAATGAAGAGATAAGGACACCAAGTCATCCACAAAACTTTTGACCCAAATTTCGGGCCTAAAATTTCTATGTAAAAGAAATGCAGGATCAAAGATGGAGTAGAGACTGAAGGAATGACCAACCAATAACCAACCCAACTTAAAATCCATCCCATGAGCAAAAACCAATCCCTGATATTATTAGTGATACTCCTCTATGCTTGAAGACAGGAGCCTAGCATAACTGTTTCAGAGAAGCTCTTCCCAGCAGCTGACTGACACAGACGCAGATACTCACAGCCAAATATTGAACTGAGGTCAGGGACTCCTATGGAAGAGTTGGAGGAAGGATTGAAGGCCCTGAAACAGATGGGAACAGCACAGGAGGACCATCAGTGTCATCCAATCAGGACCTCTGGGAGCTTTCAGAGACTAAACCATAGTCCAAACAACACAAACAGGCTAGAACGAGGCAGCTGGAACATAAGTAGTAGAAATGAAGCTCTGTCTCCATGTGGGATTCTCAATAACTGGAGCAGAAGTCTCTAATGCTGTTACCTGACTGTTGTAACTGTTCCCTAACAGAAATGCCATGTCTGACCTCAGAGGGAGAAGATGCACCTAATCTGGCACAGAGACTTGCTATGCTGAGGTTGGTGGATAACAAGGGATCCCCACCCTCTCAGAAAAGAGGAGGGGGAATATGGGGAGGGTCTCTGTGAGGGGACACCAGGAAAGGTCAGTTTGGAGATGTAAATAAATAAATCAATAAATAAGTATAAAAAGAAACATATATTGCATTAATTTCTCAAAGAAAAATATTTTTTTTAAATGTTGATATAATTATACTCTTAAAAATCTCAAATTTTATCATTTTTCAGACTTATTTTCACAGATAAAACACATGCTTGAGAGTTTATTACAATCAAGCCTTTAAAGTTAAGGATTCTTTTAATTTTGTTAGTAATGGTGAACATTTCTAACTGTCTTAGATTGCATTTTAAACTGCTTTAGATAAAATGTAAAGTTTTGTGCCTGTTTATCAGGCTAGATTTACTTCACGCCAAAGGCCAGTTTCAACATAACAGGTAAGCTGTGGTGGGGCCTAGAGTCAGTGACTGATCGCTTAGCAGACTTTTCTTAGAGTAAGACTTAATTCTCTGGGGCTTATAGTAAAGGAGAACACACACAGGGACACACACACACATACACACACATGCACAAACACACACAGACGTGGTTGATGAAGCGTATTTCAGCAATCTCCAACCATTTTACTTGTATACATGTATACACACACACATTTGTTCGATGGGCAAACCTCCAACCAACAAGTATATATATATATATATATATATATATATATATATATATATGTGTATACACATATATGTACATATACACATAGATCATATACACATGCACACACACATATACACACATATATATATATATATACACAGATACATGGATACAAATATACATAAATATACATATACACAGATACACATACACATGTGTGCATGCTCCCACACACACACATACACACGGATATATGAATATTTGATGGATGAACCAAAACTTCAACACATTTATTTTTTTCTGTTAGGCTTTTTATAGCATCTATGTCAAAAATTCCCTATGGAAGAAAATAACGACCTCATAGCCATAAGTTTATATTCTCTAAAAATAATAACCATGAGAGCATATTTTTCAAGAACAGATTAAAATCTGTGCATTTAAAAGGAAATTACAATAGTATTATCTATTATACATTCTTCTTTTGAAACTGTGGATTGCTTCTTGCTGCTGCTGCCGCCTCATGTTTTTCATTGCTATATTCCTCTGTATCCAGCATGGTGTGATTGGGTGGGGGGAGACCCTCACTGAACATTTTCTATCTATCTTTCTCTCCACAAGTTCAATGTAACCCCAAAGTAATAATAACCTTGTCGTTGATCAACAAAGTTTAAGCATACCTGTCTGTAGTAGTAAGTTTTTTCCTATACTTAGCTGATAAAATTTGTATATACCAAGAAACAGATAATCATTTAACTTATGTCTTAGTTTTGAAGTCCAGTTCAAATAAACTGGCTAATCATCTATTCTATTGTTGTACTATTAATAGAATTATTTACTATTTATTTGTAACTCAGTATTTTCATGGTGAACAATGAAATCTATCATAATATCCCTAGGTCACAAGATCCAGGAACTCAAACCCAAACTAGAAGAAAATTTTTCTATAATCATTAACTTCATAAAAGCCTATTTTTCTATTCCATGAAAGCTCTTTGTGCTCCTTTTCTATCCTACACAGCCCTCACTATTCTGCAAGGGAGGGGCATAGTCTACTCATAATTCTAACATTATTATATCTTTCTGGCAAAACAGCTTAAAACATCTCCTTCAATTTTCTATCAACTACCATATTTTTCTAAAATTATTTAAATGAAATTAGGAACTCAGTAAAATCATTAATTCATTCAAATAATATTATTATATGAAAGTTCATCTTTATATTGATCTGCAGATATATTTCGACTGAAGTGAACTGTCTCCTTAGAAGTAAGAATACCAGACTACTGGCAGTGAGGGTCTCCCCACATGCAATCACATTATGTTAGATACAAGAGAAATATAGCAATGACAAACATGAGAAGGGACAGTAGCAACAAGGAGTAATCCAGAGATGAAGAAGCCATGAGGGCTGCACATTCATCAGAGCTGTGACAAATGGTAGACAATCTCTAGAAAGTTTATATACCCTCCTGCATGCTGTCCCCAAATTTTAAATTATGTGTATGGTGGTTCGCCTGCTTATATGAGTGTATATCAAGTATGTGCCTCTGTGTGTGTGTGTGTGTGTGTGTGTGTCCATTAAGAGTGTATCAGATAGTGTTGCAATGAGCGTGGGAATGCAAATACCTTTTCAACATCCTGGTTGTGTTTCCTTTGGTTATAAACCCTGGAGTAAGATTGCTGTATTATATGGTATCTCCACATTATAAAGTTTTGAGAAGCTTTTATCCAGTTTTCCTTTCCAATTGAATGAAATAAAATTCTCATATACTATATTTAGACATTGTTTGCTCTGTACTTCCTTTAGCTCCTGTTGTCTTTATTATTTTTGATAACTGATTAACATGTTTTTAAATGATAGTATACAATAAAAATCCCTTCAGCTTCTCTGAAACAGATACCCAATGATGTTTTATTTAGAATTTTCACCTGGAGAGATTTCACAATGATGTTCTTACAGAGGAGGTCAATTAAGTTCCTAGTACCCATGCAGAGCTGTTCACAGCCTTTTGTAATTCATTTTCCAGGATCAGACACCATTTTCTATCTACCCTGGTACTCGTACACAGATTTACGTATCCACACAGTTAAACACATACATACGAATTAATTAAATAGAAAAAAATCATAAAATTTTTGAAGTTATTTAATTAATATAAAGGAATAAACAAAAATGCAATTACACCAATGAACACTGCAAAATTGATGGGAAAAAGACCACTAGACTTCAACCCTAGACAAAGAAATATGGAAAACTAACAAAAGCTGGGATTGGGAGGGGTAGTCTTCCCTAAGAAAGAGCATGCCCATTGATTGTCCAATGCCAAACAGTTGACCCTGAAGACAAACAGGTGAGAATTATATACAGTTCACATAGGTTATATTTAGGAGTGTGTGTGTGTGTGTGTGTGTGTATGTGTGTGTAAAGAGGGCAATAATTTGAAGATGAACGGAGAAGTGTTAATGTGAGCATTTGAAGAAAGTAAAGGGAATTGGGGAATGTTGTAAGTATATTAGAGTCTCAAAAATCACTTTTCAATAATTCATATAAAAATTAGCATTGATATTTTTTCTTAAATTAAACATTGTATCTTTTGTATTTTTAAGTGAAACATACTTGTTCATTTTTCCTATAGTATTTTATTTTTACAAAAGACTATTCAATCATCTTATTTCAAGTTTTGTTATTAAATGATATATTAAATATGCTTTAGATTGTCATTAACATAACTTCATAAATTTACTCAAATCTAGTACACGAAATATTTAATATATTTGATTTGCTTATAAATATTATATATTCTCACATACAATACAGAAAAAAGAAATTATTATTTTCTATGACTAACAAGTCCCAAATACATGACTATTCAATCTATTCAATAATATGTAATATTTTGTACTAAAAGAACTTTTAAGATATTTGAGAAAAAGATACATTAAAATTTCCAATTATCAATTTGAATAGAATGTCTTTTGTTCAATTCCTTAAGTTTATAAAATATTTTCCTTACAAAAATGTGACCATTTGACTCACGCTATAGATCACTTGTTAGAGTATTCGCTTAATGAAGCTCTGTGCTTGATGCTCATCCCTGGATAAAATGGGAATAGCAGTTCATGTATGTAATCATAAGGTTCAGAAGACAAAATCCAGAAGATCAGAAACTCAAGCACATCTTTGACTATATAATGAGGTTGAGAATCCATTAAGTTGCATAACATTCTCCAGAAAAATATTTGTTTATAAAAATTATTTAAGCCATATTATACCTAAGTTTATTAAGATATGTACAAAAAGTTTACCTTATATTGTATGTTCCATGCTTTTAGTATTAATATGTTAAATACATGCAGTTAATTAAATTTTGTTATCAACATTCTGGAATTTTCACTGTTCTAAATAATAAGCTATCTGTACCTAGAAATTTTATTCAATTTGATTACTCTGTAAGAAGTTAAAACAGGAAAACCTGTTGTAAAATTGTCTGTCCTTACTCTAAAATATGAACTCTATATCTGTGAGCACAGTATGCATTCTTAAATGATATGTTCTGCTTTCTTTATTCAAGTATCATCTCCTACTTAAAAATACTTATTGATGTTTGAGCAACAAATCATATTAATAATTCATTGACTATTCTGCTTGCAAAACTTCATTTAAATATATGATTAACAAAATGCCATCCTTTGCTTTCTGCTCTCCCTTGCTTAGTGATCTTATCATTTTTGTATCAAGAAATAGTTATATTTTAACTAGAATATTAAAATATGCATGTTCTATATGTTCTAGCTCCTTTAGGTATATACTAAGATGTGATTTGCATATTTTATCATTATTTTTCGTGTTGGCTTGATTTTTCATTAAAACAGTACTAATAATACAATCCTAAAAATTGTGATTAGAGTATTGTTCTTTTTGTGAGACTGGACTCATTGCTAAAAGTAAACTTGGCTTCATTCCGTTCCTCTCTACTACAATTTCCTCTTTTATCTCCCCTTTCTGTCTTCATTACCTTGTCTTCCTGTCTCTTCCTCCCACTATTTTTTCTCCACTCCTCTTCCTACAGCCTACAGCCTACAGAATATTCACTTCTATGTACACTGTTATAGCAGCTGTAAATAGACCAAGACCATTCAATACTATATAACCAACTGATGTGTTCTTCCCTGAGAAAACTTTTTCCCATTCTCTGCATTCCTTACTTCTCTATAATTCTTTGTGTAGGGTTGAGGAATCATGGTCATTTCCTCATTTATTTGGTATGTACTATTGTTTATGTTTGTTTAGCTTATGTTTAGGCAGTCATGTTGGGGAGTCTTTATGAATATACCTTCTAACATGAAAAGGAGACATAGTCTCACATCAACCCCCCTGATTTGATGCATATTGAAATATCAGGCATAGTGTCCACACTGTCAATTTCACTAGAATTCCATGTTCTTTGACTTCCTTTTAATGCTTTTTCTTCTGGCTCTTAGAGTCTTTCCACCAATTCTTTTATTGTGTTTTCCAGACTTCAGGTGAAGGGGTAAAACAATTAATGAAAAAAAGACCAGAAATTTGAAAAAGAGCAAGGGATGATCTATGGAAGTATATAGCGGAAGAAAAGAGAAGGAAGAACTGATGCAATTATATTACAAACTCAAAAATCAAAGAAAAATAGATATATAGATTGAGACATACTGGAATATTTAACTTTATTTAACTTAAGAAGTAAAAGTTGGTTTATTCTAATTTAAGTCCATAGGAAACATCAAAATCCTACAAATAATATGCTGTTTCATTTAACATCCAGCGAATAATGAAATGAAACAAACTTTAATTTTATGGTAACAGGAATTAACTTATGTACATTGTTGATTGGGTTGCTTACTTCTGTCCTAAAGATTTTCTGTCTGATGGCTGTGTGTTTGTTCCTTTTGCCAGTTTTGTCCACCCCATCCTCTGCTACAATTAAAGTTCCATGTGCCAGATAAATGAGGGTGACATTTTAAACTCTCTCTCGAGGCAAAGCCTTATTTCTCACTTGGATTCTGAGCCAAAAGCAGATGCCTAGATGGTTGTGCCATCTCATCTCCTGGCAAAATGTGTGTTTGGCAGGAACAGTGCAAGAGCCTACATTTTAAGAAATTTTTATCTAAATAAATGGAAGGCCAGAATCTATTAACACTGTTTTGCATGATCATTAAATTATAAGAAAAATAACTTTTCTTGAGACAATAGCTTGTAAAGAGAAATTCTTCAGTACTTTTGTTCAGTACTTTGTTTCTATCTCAGCTACAAAAACAAACAAAACAAACAACAACAAAACAAAAACAACAACAACAACAAAATCGGATTTTCCACTTCCCATTCTCAAGCACTGAGAACATGAGAACAAACAGACTGCCCGTTCTTACAAGGTTTACTATCATCTCATTTGCCAGGATTAATTGTTTGCCTCTTCAGCAAAAATTAAAGAGACATTTGGATTCAGTGAGATTTCTTATGTGATCCACGTATTATTTTTGCTTAAATAAAAAATTCAAAATTTCAATTTAAGTTGTGAACATGCTGTGCATTTCCCTAGTTCTTCTAATCAAACTTGAATGTTTACATTTATCAACTGTTTCGATTCGTATTGAGATATCAAGTATAGTACACACACAGTCTATGTCACTAGATTTCCATATTCCTTCACTTCCTTTCAATGCTTTCTCTACTGAGCCTTTAACTTTGAAACATATTAGAGGCAAATTATAAGAATTTTAGATTTTTGGCTTGAAAGCCAAACTTCATTATAGTGTAGATGAAAGCAGTTTCACCCTTCATACATGCAAATATTCATACATTGTCAATTCATAAAAACAGATGAATAAACAACACCAACTGAACACTGGTGGAAGTTACTAATTCTCCATTTCCTGCCTGATATCTTCTACTAAAACCTAAATTCCTCTCTCTCTCTCTCTCTCTCTCTCTCTCATGTGTTTGAAAAAATAAAATTAAATTATTGGTCTTAGTTTTGATAAAGCTTTGTTTTGCAATGATTTCAATCTTATGACTAATTTAAGTAGATTTCTAACCTGATTCCACTAGCAAAGACCAAGCCACTGTGAGTTTTCTGTATTAATATGATAATATTACCCTGCTTTTAAATCATAGTGAAATACTCAAGTGTGTATAGATATTTGAAAATTTTTCCCAAATCTCGTTGTTATTAAAATCAATTTTATAACTAGACTATTTAAAATATTTATGATTGATAAAATCATGAAGAGAATAATCATTTAAAATTTAAGCATGCTATTTTAATGCCTGCAGTTATATATTTTGATGAAATTAATTAAATATGATCATAGTACTTTCTCTATCCCTTTTTTCCCATGGGTTTAAAGAAAGCAAAGAAAAAAAATTTTTCACACTTAGAAATATCAGTGACCTCATTTCTATTCCTGGAATTTTGGCTTGTTCTCTGTGTATAACTCTTAACCTCTTGTGCCTCTCCCCATCTGTAAAGAAAGACTAATAATAACCACCTCCTACATTGTAGGAAATGAGGATTCATAAAAATGCTATGAAAACTTTCAATGATTTAGAAGATGTCACAAGGAACAGAATACTTGTAAAAGCCTCTTTAAGAAATAGGTTTTCTTGATAAAGCATGCTAAGTTTCTTTAGTGAAAATAAAAAAGTTTAGAGAAAATGCATAAGGGCAGCTACTTTTTAAAAATTACCTAAAATTTGATAAGTGAAAAGTTTATAAGGAGTTTAGATTTTGCTTTTGTTAATGCTTATTTAAAAAGTCACTGAAGAGGAGAGAATGCTATCTGATCGCATGATGGAAAAATAATGTGAAAGAGTGTATAATCATCAGAACGAATGAGCGTGTATGGAGAACAGAAATTTGTTATTTGAAAGAAAAGTTCCTAAAACATCCCCAAGATGCTAGCCTAGTCTAGGGAAAAATAAGGGACAATAACATTGAGAATGTTCTCTCTTCAGTGGACATAGACATCTTTTGGTGGAGTGATTTTTTTTATGAAATATTTGACTACAACACACATCATGATGCATGTGAAGAAACTGCATACACAAAAGCCACCAAGAGACCCTACGAAAGCAGAGTATTACCAGTGATTTTTCAGATGAATGACCCACAGCCTTCCACATCTAGAGATATAAATCTCTTTTCATTATTATCTGTAATTTGTACATGCTGCCAATTTTTGAGATATTTAGAATGTGTATATAGATTTTAATAACTATAAAAGTGTTAGTGGATGTTTGCTAGAGGTTGTGGAGAAAGTTGTACTATCAATATGAGTAACCATATTCATAGTCCAAAATTTAATACTAATGATCAAATGAAAGCTACAGATAGATATTATTGACACAACACAACTATTGCACACACTATTCAGAAAACACATACTTTATTGCCAAGCATTAGACATGCAGCTATGTCCTATGGCTTTTTTCTTTGATTAGAAAATACTTTTATGTTTACATTTTAAATTTTTCTTGCTTGTTTATAGGTAATTTCATATTACAGATAATCCCCACCACTTCCTCCCACCACAGTCGGGCTTTGTGCAGTTGTACTCACTACTCGGACTGTGAAGAGGTTCTTAAACCCTCTCAAAAGTTTGTGTTAGTCCAAAACTTTTAACAGCCATGAATTACCACATGTACAATAAATCATTTGATTAGCATTGTATCATAGATATCTCAGAAAGTTTAAAAGTTGGATATGGTCAGATATAACTTTCTTGAAAATAAAAAGCAGGAATCTAGATTTTTGCACATGTGTTTTGAGGTATGCTGCATAGAGGAGCTACAACAACTGTGTATAAAGTTCATCCAATTTCAGCTACTCTGAGTTACTCTAATGTATGTCAAATCTCAACAGAACACAGGTGAGATATGATTTTCTTCTGGATAGCCTCCAGAAAAGTTTAAGTACCAAATGGCTGCTACCTCTGGAAGATGAAAGCTTTTTGTTGATCATCTAGCTATGTTAGGGTAGAAACTGGAGCAATAAAATGTATTAATGATTTTAGGGTTCCTGCATTGCTAAGGTATGGAATCCCAGACTCAAATAGCATGCAAAGGCAGAGCATTATTCCTGCATGCAGGGGTGCACTCCATCTGGGAAGGACTCTGACTGAATTTGAAGATTCAGTTTTAAAGCCAAAATAGGAACATCAACCTGGGTTAGGTGATCTGGATCTTTATTGGTGCAGTCTATCTCTGTGGATCTGGTGTGAGTTAGACTATTTATGCTTTATGCCAAGGAGGGGTAGTTCTTGACTCTTGGCCTGAAGCCTGCCTAACTGTCCTTTTGCAAGCTGGGGAGAGATACATTTAAAGTAAACCTGTGGTTGTTCCAGTAATTGATTTGCATAGTTCTGGGAAGTAGAAATTCAGGCCTAGTCTCCTGAACTTCTGGTTTACAGCCGGTCATGGAGTCTGACTGAATCAGGCCAATTATCTCATTTCATCCTCTTTCTGGAGTAAGGAGTCATCTGGAATCTTTGAGATGGTTTTACAGGCTGAAGGTAAGGTTGACTGGATAGTGGGGATTGACAGCTGATATGGCAGGTTGTAAGCAGCAGGCAAGCAGGAATAAGAGCACTACAGTCTCAGACTTTATTGAATGATGGGATGTGCAGTAGCTCTCCATTATTCCTAAGGAGAGTCATCTGGAGCATTCTCTGTGGACTGCAGCTTCTGGGTTGTTTCTTTCCCAGGAGGCTTAATATGGGGCTGATGTATCCCTGATTGTGTACACCATCACAGACATTAGCATGGTCAGGATCACACTGTGAGGTCCTTTCCTGTGAGTTTCCAGATTCTTATGATGATACCTCTTGACACAGTCTTCTTCATCTGTTTCAAATAAACATTGGTAAGGGGGAGGAGCATATTCACAAATCTGGCAAATGGTAGGCCAGAGCTGCTTCTGGACCATGTGGAGGGCTTCCAGAGATTTTTAAAAACTTGTATTGAGCATATATAGGGGGTGTTCCTACCCTTATATAAGGCATAATGTAGGAGACACCCAGTCACTGCTAGTTTCAAGGGTTAATTTGGTCAAGGCTTCCTTCAGGGTCCAATTTATCCTCTCTACCTGACCTGAACTTTGTGGTCTACAGGCACAATGTAATTTTCAATTAGTTCTCAAGGCCTATACTAGAGATTAGGTTATCTGAAAGATGGAAGTTGGTCCACTGTGTGACCCAAGAAGGGTGGATAGGCCATACCTTGGTATGATTTTAAATAAATAAATAAATAAATAAATAAATAAATAAATAAATAAAATTTGCCATTACATTGGCAGTCTCCTGGTTTGTTGGGTTGGTTTTTACCCATCCTGAAAAGGTATCTATGAAGACTAACAGATATTTATACCCATAGTTTTCTGGTTTTACCTCTATGTAATCTATTTCTCACTGGATCTAGGCCATTTACCTCTGTTTCTAGTTTCTAGAGTCTTTTGGCTGAAGCTGGATGGATTCATAGCCCTAAGGGTATGCCATTTTGAGACTGGCTGGACAACCATGTGTCCCAATCAAATCTTTTGTATTTTGTCTCTCCTAGCAATTTTTTCAGCTTTCGGTGGCCCAAGTGTGAGGCTTAGTAGATTTGGTAGATGAGCTGCCTGGCAAATTCCTTGTGTAGGATGGTGTGACATTGATTGGTATACAACCATCTATTTTTATTTTTTATTTTTGTAGATTTCTTTGCATTTATCTTGATCCTTTTTGTCTTTTGCAGCATAGTCAGGTAAGGCTGAGGATGCAGGGAGTGACAAGGCTATCAGGATGTGAACAGTGGGAGCCATGGAGGCTTCCCAGGCAGCCTTATCAGCTGAAATAGTGTTGTTAGCCTAATTCATTCCACAGGATAGACAAGGAATTGATAGTCCCACAAGGTAGCTCTGAAAGATGGCAGTGAAAGGAGAGTGTGAAAGTAATCATTTTATTGAGCAAAAGTTGGAAGTTCCTCTTGGATGGGAGGAAATATCTGGATTTGTGAGTTTTGGAGGGTACTCTAAGCTAACTACTTTATAAGGACCTTGAGACTTCCCAACTTACTAAGTGTCTTGCCTAGATGTTTTCTTGCCTAGATGTTTGGCACTGTGTGGGCTCCCTTCATTACACTCATCTCATTCTTTTCCCACCCCCATCTTTTCCATGAGAATGCAAGTAGTTCTCTTAGGATGTAGCCCCATTTTCCCAATTTGCCAAAATCCTTTAACTTTCCCTCAAGGATACTATACATTTTTTTAAAATGTTTTGATATAGTGTTTATGTGTTTTTCAGTGTGTGGAAAAATTAACCATTTATTAATACTACAATGTAGTTTATTTTGTAGACACTGATTTTGTTACGATGAAAGTTAAGTCCTCAAAATTGAAGTTGAAACTAGACAGCCTTAGAACTCTTCTTAAACATTGCTAAAGCACTAACCGAAACATCAAGAACATTTTTCATAACAGAAGTACAATGCATTATAGAAACGTTTCTAAAAATAAAGAAACAACAGTTATCATTTGGGTACTGGCCCTGGCTTTCTCTGAAACAAAAAGAGTGAGTTCACCAAGAACAAGTAGAAAAATTGCATGAAATAACAAAGCTATGCATATCAGGGAGCAAAGATATGCCAAATTCAGTTGGCCTCATGGAAAGGACCCTGGAAAGGAGCAGATTTCCAAAACAATGTGGTTTGAGGCAGGTTTCCTCCTATGGTATTTCATGGAGCAAATGTTTAGGGATTCTAAGAGCTGGAGAAAAAGCATTGTGATTAAAGGGGATTGGCAAAGTTTAAATCAACTTCATGAGTCTATAGGCACATAAAGTGAAACTTCTAGTAGACAGAAAGGATATTAAACACAGAGCGTGTATTTACATTTGTTTTTAAATAACTATTTTCTAATGCCTAAAGTCTGAATCAAGCATGACTAACAAATAACTGAGTGTATACTGAGTTTCTCAAATATTAATTAACTTAGCTCTGGTTACATGATTCATAACTGCTGTTACTATAGTTATTGCCTTTATCTTTGCTCATTTGGGGATATGTAAGATACTTTAAAAAAAAATGTACTCACACTCAGGCTACAGAACTAACAAAACTAATTTTTGTATGCTACCATTTTAGACTCTAGAAAACAAGACATTTAATGTATGAAAACATTTAGAAACATGATTTATAATATGTGGTAGCATCTAGAAAATATGATACATTCTCTCACACATGAATATTGACTTTATACTATGAAATAATCACAGGGCTACTCTTACCAATGGCTGAAGAAGTAGAAAATTTAACACCCACTTTATAGATAAAAATGTAAGAGCATATAGTTGTGCATACTAATTTTAGTAAATTTAATTAATATTTTTTGAGAACTTATATCTAAATACTGTACTTTGTTTCTACTTTTAACCTTCCCCTCTCAAACATATATCCATTCACTCACTCTCAAATTTATAGACTTTTCTTTTTATTGTAATATAAACTTATATATGGAGGAATTCATACTTCTGAGTCCTTTTAATGTTGTTCATATGCCTATGTGTTTACAATTCACAACTTTGGATTGGAGAACTTATCAGGGGATACATTTTGTAAGAATATTGAACTATTCAGCAGCAAATAGTTGCTTGAAGCTATGCATCTAGGTATCTTAGATTGTGAGATTTCCCTTACCTACACTTCATGTCAACTAGAGTTGTCATTATGCAGATCTTACTTAGACAGCTAGATTGTTGATATTTTCTGAGTGTCGTTTCCATGTTACATCTAACAGATACTATCTAGCAGCAGAAATTCTGGTCCCGACTCTTACAACTATCTGCCACCTCTTTCCTGACAATGCCTGAGGCTCATGATTGTTTTGCAGGAATAACACAATACTATCCAATGGCTATGCAGCTTTTTCTACATATCTTCTAGTATTAAAGATCCTACAGCAATCATAGATTATAAACCACCCCTAAGCTTGATGGCACTTCACAATAATAGTTAATAGTTGATCCTTTTCCTGTGGGTTAGACAAAGAAAGGTGAATTCAGTCTGACAATTTGGTAAAACCATTCCACATCTTATGTGCCTGTTATAGAACACAGGATGAAGTATGATTCTCTAGCAAGAATTATTAGACAACAAAGAAAACCCAGAGTGCATTCAAAACTATGGGCAAAAATGGTACAAATACATATTGTTAGCATCTCTTTTAAGCTTTGTCCAAAAGTCACCTAGGATTAGCCAAATATAAACCTGGCTTGCTATGAAAGTATTGTTTGCTCCTCCCTGACTCCTTCTCTCTGCCTTTTTTCTCTCTCTGTCCTCCCCCACTTGTGTCTTCTCTTCTCTCTCTCCTCATGTGGCCTGCCTTTTCCCTTCTTTCTCTGTCCTTCTCTGCTCCCTCTCTTTCTCTACGTGACTCTCTTCACACCCCTCTTCTCATGCCCCAAGTAAACTCCATTTTATGCTAGACCCCTCATAAGTCTGGTACCTGTGTGTGTTTGGGGGGTTGGATCGTCTGCCTCAGCATAGGCCAGCTAAGCCACTCCTTCCAGAAGCATCATGCCACCGCATGCATTACAAAATAAACCACATGTCCTTCTGAATTATATTTGCAAGATGAAGTCACATATAAGTGACACATAAGAAGATGGAGAAGTACAATCCATTAAGACGTTAGTGTACAGTAATATACATAAATATAGTGTTGTAGTGGACCTTGACATGGATTCAAGGCAAAAAAAAAAAAAAAATTTTTGAAAGAATGTATCTCAATACAGTGTGGCATCTTTTTTTCTTCCCATATATGACATACTAAAATCTTAATTCCATGCCCCAAATTTTAAGGTGTCTGTCAATCATAGGATGTCATTTCATGTCCAAAGTATACATTGTTTTAAGGTTTCTCATTCTGAACATTTAGTTTTCTGCATTCATGTCATATGGCTATGAAATCCACAATAATACTCCAAATTTGAGTGACAAAAGAAACAGATGTTTAGTATCCATGAGATGGTAGGGACTCTTCAGTCATTCTGGGAAGAATATTCCTGGTTCTCTTTGTTTTCCTTTTATTGATTTCAGCTCTGATTCAATTCTTATTATTTATTGTCATCTACTGGGATGTGCTATCTTCTTCCTTGTTTTTTTTTTAATTATCAGTGTCATAATTAAATCAGTTGTGCTATTTCTGACTTTTTAATGTAGACATTAAGAACTATAAGGTTCTTTCTTCAGAGACTTGAAGTTCTTGTCATAAAGATCTTTCACTTCTTTGGTTAGAGTCACACCAAGATACTTTATATTGTGACTTTTGTGAAGGCTGTCATTTCCTACTGAGGACCCAGCTATACCAATCCTAGGCATGTACCCAGAAGATGCTCCAACATTTAATAAAGACACATGTTTTACTATGTTCATAGCAGCCATATTTATAATAACCAGAAACTGGAAACAACCCAGACGTCCCTCAACAGAGGAATGGATACATAAAATGTGGTACATTTACTCAATGGAATACTACTCAGCTTTTAAAAACAATGACTTCATGAAATTCTTAGGCAAATGGATGGAACTTGAAAATCATCCTGAGTGAGGTAACTCAGTCACAAAAAAACACACACAGTATGTATTCATTGATAAGTGGAAATTAGCCCAAAAGTTTGTAATATCTAAGATTCAATTCACAGACCATAAGAAGCCTAAGAAGAAGGAAGACCAAAATGTGGATGCTTTAGTGTTTCTTAGAAGGGTTAACAAAATACTCACAGGAGGCAATATTGAGACAAAGTGTGGAGCACAGAATCAAGGAAAGGCCATCCAGAGACTGCCTTACCTGGGGATACATCCCATATATAGCCACTAAACCTGGATGTTCTTGTTGATGCTGGGAAGTGCTGGCTGATGGAAGCATGATAAGCTGTCTCAGAGAGGCTCACGCAGAGCCTGACAAACACAGAAGCAGATGCTGGTAGCCAACTGTTGGACTAAGCATGGGGTCCTGGATGGAAGAGTAGGAAATGGGGCAAGGCTAAATAGTGGGGGAAATCATCTAAGTTCAGGAAGATAGATGCTGATAAACTATTGCAGAATCTCTCTAGATGGAAGGCTCCTTGTTGGCTGTTCAGAGTAATGTTGCTGTTTTAGTGATTAGATCCTAAATATGTCTTTAACTCAGAGTTCATTTTCTTTGGATCTATAGACAGAGGTAAGTTTGCTGAGTAGAGTCATATAGCTATTTTATTAAAATCTTTGAAGAATTTCTGTGAAACTTTTTATACTGTTGCTACCTTTTTTTTTTAACTGTCCCAAACATTGTGTGCTGGTTGGCTTTCTCTACATGGTTTGCAATACTTTTAACCTTTTTGTTAACAGCTATTTCAACTGGACCAAAGTGACACCACATTGTGGCTTAGATATACATTTCTCCAATAATTTGAGATATTTACAATTTTTATACAAATTTTTTCCATGTGTATTTGTTTATCTTACAAAAATCAAGTTGTCTTTTGTTTAGCCTTTAAACAGAAAACATTACATGTTTGATATTGAGTTGAATTCCCTGTAACATTACTCCTTGCCCATATAGAATATAGTTTTCTATAATTGTCTCTTCTTATAGTTTTCTGTAGTTATCTCTTCATTTTATAGATTTTTTTAATAGCTAAAATAAACTTTGTCATGTTATGTGACCTTATTTGTCATATTAGTTTGCTACCTGTGTTTTGGAGGACATTAAAAATCTTTGCACATACTAATATGAAGATATTTCTTTGTCTTTACCTCTATTATGAGAAGTTTAAAGTATTTAACTTAATTATTTCTTCATTTAAAGTTGATACATATGTTGTGAGGTCCTAGAATCTATGGTATTAATTTGAATTGTAACAACATATTACTTTATCAAATTAGCAATTATGTTTTATTGTAGCTTTAACTTTTACATTCTCTCTTGATCAATAAATTCAAGCATATTTTAGTTTTAATTTTTAGGGGTGTTTCTCTGTGTGTGTGTGTGTGTGTGTGTGTGTGTGTGTGTGTGTATGTTGTGGATGTGATTTCAACTACCAATGAAAGCCAGGAGAAAACTTTCATCCCCTGATGCTGTAAGCTATCCAACATGGGTGTTAGAACTAAACCCTCGGGTTGGCCAAATGTATAACTTTATTTGTTGTAGTTGTTTAATTGTTTGATTGGTTGATTTGTAAAAGTGGTCTCACTAAATTGTCCAAGCTCATTTAAACTCATGATCCTCCTGATTCAGCCCCCAAAGTTTTAGGAATATAAACAAGGGAGTGCACATAATATCCTTTCCACTGCCCTGCGTATATCAGTGGATGTATGTGTTCAGGTGTAAGCACATATATGTTTGTGTATCCATGCATATATAGGCACATAGTATGAAGTATAGAAGTTTATGTGAGGTGTCTTTCTTCTTCATGCATCGTCTAACATATGTATTTGTATTTAAACATTTTCTTTTACTGAAGAAGTCTTTGATTTTCTATGTAATCTGGCAACTGAGCAAAGGGTTCTGTATCTCTCTTCTCTCCTAATACTGATACAATATATGTGTACAACCATGCTTCCCTTTTACATTTGTGCTTGGAATCCATACTTAAGTCTTCATGCCTAAACTGCAAGCACTCTCTGGACTGTGATACTCATCACTGCTGTATCATTTTGTGGTCTGTATATACTGTTACATTTACCATTATGTAGTGTTTTACCTTCTAAATCACTACATTTCACTCTTAGGTGAAATGCTAGATTTCTGGATAAAAAAAACTAGATGAATATTTTCTTTGAGTATTATGATACTTTAAGGCATATAGTAAACTGTTGAAGGAACCCACTACCTCAATAGTCTACAGAGACTTCCATATCATTGGCAAAACAGAGAAATATCAATACTAAAATTTCACTGCATTGTGTGCATATTTACTCTCCTCTACCATGAAAGACATGAAACAGACCTCAGCTTTCTAATGTAATCAGACTGTCTGGAAGAAGAAAGAACATTTCTGTAACCCTTTGGAAAATAAAGGCACAAGTCTGGAAACTGAGAAGCAAAATTATTCTTTACTCAATTAATGACTCAACTAGTAAAATTTACTCAAAAATCCCCACCATTGCGAATGAACATTCCATGAATAAAAGCTAAACTTTAAAACAAGACACTTTCTGCATAGCTTATTAAGTTACCCCTTACCCTCCCCTCCATCACCCTTCCCTGTCTCAAATGTCATCTCTTCCCATACCTAAGTGCCCACATCCTTGCCTTCTCTATATAAGCAAGTGCCTAGTTTTATAAAATTAGTTCCTGCTTCAACAAGACTCCCAGCCTGGCATGTTTCTTTTGGGCTGTCAACACTCACCATCCTGCTTACCCCTGGACAAACCCTGCTGGACCAGGTTCTCTCCACTCACCTGAACCTCTCTGCAAGGAGCTGACACTTGGGATGTTCCAAATCCGGAGGAAATTACAACTTTTCTTGAATATCTATAGACCTCTATATAGTTAATTCATCGCTCACCTCTGTGTCAATTCTAATAGTAAATGCCTTTGAAAGGCATTAACTTAACAAGATCCTGTGTTTCAATAACCAAAAGGTTCAAAAAGCTATCACAGAGTCTAATCTAAGGCCTATGTCAGAGTTCTCTCTATTTTGCTGTAACCACCTCTCTGATGTTCCCATCTAAGTATTTGAAAAATGTTTTAATATTCTTTTGTTATTATAAAAAATTATACAATTTTTTCTACATGGAATTTGAGGTAACCTAAATCTGTGTTCCCAGACTATTATAAATAGTACTTGAATTCTGTATAAACTATTTCTTATTCCTTTTGGGATAAGGATTTTGTTTTTATATTGGCACCATGTAGAAAAGTGGAAATATTCATACTCTGAATGATTTATTTTATAGAATCATAAATATATTCATTTCTCACTAGTCTTTATAATATATAAGAGATATAACAGTTAATACATATACCAAGAATTTTATATTTAAAATTAAATAAAAACTGGGCTAATGTCCTATGCCTGTAATCCCACATGATAGAGGTAGAGCTAAGATGATCTAGACTTTGAGAACAATGCACTATACATAGTGAAAAATTACATCAGTCTACCAATGGATCACTACAAAGTTAAGAGAGAGAAAACTGGAAAAACATGTAACTTTAAGTGCATAGCATTTCATGTCAGCAAGAACATATGCAATTTACCAAATATAATTCATAATTAAAATGTTTGAAGTTTTAATATAAGCTTATGATTCATATCTTTACAAAATTTAGACGGCATTCATTCCATATACACTATATTTTAAACAATAAAATTAATTTATTTAATTTTATTTAAGCAATGATTAGTAATACATATTTTTTATTTGAGAATGACACTAGGCATCGATCATCTGCTTTAGAGAGATACATTTGCCTAGCACTATTTTTGAAGTTTTAAAGAAAGCAAAGATTTTTATATAAGTCTCTGTATTATAGTTGAGATATGCCTCAAATAACAGTACCTGAAAAAGGTCAGCCTTAGGGAAGAAGACTTCCAACACCCCAATGTTATGAATTATAACTTCTGCCTTCCACAGATGCATGGATGGCTCCTTCAATATTGGAAAACATGTGCCTTGAAGTTTTCAATTACGCTCAAGTAAGAGAACAAGTCTTCTAAAAATATTTGACAAGTTGCCTGAAAAATGTGACTCTACAGAAAGAAATACTAGTGATCCAGTAGTGTGAGAAAAAACAAAAGAAGAAAAGGAAAAGAAAAGAAAAGAAAGAAAAGACCAATGTTTTGGTTATGAGCAACAGAATGGCTACCTCTCCTTCTATCATGTTCCACAGAGAAAGTTTCCTGTGGTCACAACCAGGATGCAATCTCATTTAGAACAGGAAAAAATGGAAGAGAAGTTTAATTATAAGTTACAGAATTAAAAGTCATGCATAGTGTTACATGTTTCTATTCAAATTTATTTGTATTTATATAAAATTAGTCAAATCAACAATTTTAATAAACAGAAAGAGGAGTAATTACATGGTGACAAAGACAGTTGTAAATGGTCAGGTTGTGAAAGACAGAAACAGAAGAAATATGAGCAACCAAAAAAGATTGATTGATAGCTTACACTTAGACCCACAAGGCATCACAAATATGTGATTAATCATCTCAAGAGCCATGTGTACTCCTGTATTAGTAGGATTTGCCATAATCTACTGAGGGAACCAAGAGAATATTTATAACTCAATCACTTAAAATCTCATGCATGTGAGAGAAAGGGAGATAAGCTTCTACAATAGGGAAACATTTGTTCAGGAACTATAAAGCAGTATCTACTATTTGATATTTGTAGATATTCTACCAAATTGGAAAATATAGGTTAAAATACTAACAAATAATTGTAATAAAGAAAAAGTACAATTTTGTCTTTATTTCTGTTTCACTTTTTTTCACTAAGAAATACTGTTGCCAATGTAATGTTTATCTAATTACCAAAATGATTAGTTTTCACTACTTTATAATGATAATTTCACTGTATATATGCCAAAAAGCTTCAACTTAACTGAAAATAATACTTTATTCTAATGATTTTTACTTACTAAGATTTCCTTAGAATTCTGATTAGAAGAACAAAAATAATCTAAAAAGATTTTAAAATGTCACCTTTTACATTGGGGAACCATTATGAATTAAAATCTAAGATGCAGCTTAAATCTATATTAAAATAAAATTTTACCATCTTGTAAAATTACATAGGAATTATTAATTTGGATGTGATATTTAAATGTATTAACAATGATTTATTTGTATCATGTAAAATAGACTCAGGTGTATATGAAAATTAGAATACCATCTAATCTTTTTTTTCTAAGAAATGAGTTACCACCTTTTATATTCACAAACTTCATAAACAATTACATGAAAGTATGTTCTTTTCCTTTTTGTTTTATTTAAGAAAGCATAAACTTCTATTTTACTTCATCCTTTTTCCCACAGTAACTTTTTGTAACAATTAAAAATAAATTGTACATTGGCTGAGCAAAGTTTAATATTTTAATACAATGTTCATAGCAAAGGAAGTACTCTTAGAGACAAGGACTGAGGAATAAAAATACCCATGCAATTTAGCTGGCTTTTTCTTTTGTCTAGTGTACTACATCTTCACTAAATTAGTAAAGATCAACTTTATTAGCAATGTTATATTGTTTAATCACACTTAAACCTCTGGTTATCACACATATGATCTAAGTGCTTTACTGACTATTGTTTGTCAGGGCAAACCACACTGATAATCTAACTGCATTGTGCTGATGTGTGAAACATTGTGCCTTTAGGAAACTAGTTATAATGAAATATAAGTAATATACTACAAGATACAATGATATAAAAGCCATTTAATAAATTACTGTGGATATGAGGGAATGGACATTTTCCTGATCTCCTATTGCCTGTATCCAGAATTAATAATAGTAAAAGGAGGGCATGGTGAGTTTCTCTTTAGTAATATGTTATTTTAGTAAAGAGGATGAAAATACTTTATTTTTCATCAGTAGTAGTTTATATGAAATATAAACTTATCTTTCTGACTATACATACAAAACATGACTGCTTTCTCTCTCTCTCTCTCTCTCTCTCTCTCTCTCTCTCTCTCTCTCTCTTTCTCACACACTCACACACACACACAAACATACACACACAAACACACATGCACACACGAACAAACATGCCTCATTACTTTAAGCTTAAATAAAACACACAGTTCAAGAACGTTAACTCGGCGTGATTTCTTCCTGAGTACTATTTTTGTGACTAATACTTCAAGTGACCTACTTTCCCCTGGAGATTGTAGACTGAGTGCTGAGCCTCTGCATATGTTAATGTGGTTGTTCTAAATTTTGTTTTTTAATTTTCACCTCATGGTTTACTCTGATTTCTCCCCAGGTAGAATAAATAGATCATCACCAATACCCTATATAGAATGAAACAAAGAGATTACTAACTGCAATATCATTTCAGTAACATAACATACATTTGCCTTAGCATGACTGGAACATATGAAATGCCTCTCTGTACATTCATATATTTATAACATTCTAAAATATTACATGTCATGCTTTTTGTTTTACAAATCACTGACTTTTTCTTGATTGTAATATTGTATTGGACTGTCTACAGAACACTTGGTTGAAACAGAGGTGGCCAAGTCCCTCGTCTATGCCCAGAACTTAAGCAATGATTACTTCTTCCTCTTTTGCATATTTATTGCAAGTTATTTTATATTTTATAGGTAATCCTTGCTTAAATAAATAATTTTTTTCTTCCCACTTTAGTGAGAGAAGCTAAAAATTATGGCCAAATATATAAAAGTTACTAAGTTATTTTTCTTTGCATATTGAGAAAATTATTCCAGGTTCTCATAAGCTATCTTTATGTATTAAGTTGACAAGTTGATATTTGTATATTAAATTGCCTGTAACTGTAATGCCAATGCCCTCATTCACCAAAGCACTATGACATCATGTGTATTTTAATATTTGAGTGGTCACCCTTGTAAGGAGCAATACACAGCAAGTAGAACTTAGGTTTCTTGTTGAAAAGACAAAAAGAATCAATGCTTTGAGGACACCAGGCTATAGTCACAATTTTCCAAGAAAAAGGGAATTTGTTTAGCTTCTTCAGAATGTGCATATTATTTTAGTATTTGGAGAAAATTATTCTTGAATTTTTTAATAATCATCTCGGTATTATGCAAATAAATTTTTCTTTTTCTGGGTCATCATTGTATTTTACATATCAGCTCTTATAAGCAATTATTTTATTCTATAATCTATGTTACCTTCACTTGCACATTTTTTCCTGTAGATATTTTTAACTTTTAATCCTGGGGGATCTTGGTATTTTTGGTTTGCTAGTTTATAATATAAAGGTTTTTTGTATAGTTTCATTCTTGTATCTCAATACATAAATTCACTAGATTCATCAGTTCAAGACAACATACTTTGTACCACTGAATATTGTAGTCACTATGGATTATAGGTTAAAGATTGTAGAATTTACCAAGCCATTCTATCTTTGAACTGGCATTAAGTAGGATGGCCCTTGAAATCTGATATGAAATGTCAATATCTGGTGGTTTACTAACTCCCAGGTAGTTAGCTGTAGGTAAATATGTTTCAGTTTATCAGGAATAATTACGGTATCTTTTTCTTCAAAACTAAAGTTAGGTTAATAATACCAGCAAGAGTAATTTACATTATTACTTCAAAGGTATTTGCTTTCTAGTCAGTTCCTAGAGTAGAGTGTTGCTAACACTTTCCTATTAAAGAAACAAGGTCACTAAACTCATCAGTTATAACAGATAAAATAATAGTCATTTCTGTGGTAAACCAGCCTGCCTCCAACTTAGGCCTCAATGAAATCTTATAAAAAAAAACGAGATTAATTTCTGTTTATGATTAAATCTACTTCTCAAAGATTGGGTTATACCTGACCTGTAATCATAACTACAAATGGGTCTGAACTGTCTACGTCAGTAAGCAGTAATCATGTCTTTGTTATAGCCACCTTGTTATAACTACCTTGTTAAGCTTATGTTCTGCTTCCTAACCCTGTGTATTTGTCTGCCAAATCCCCTATTCGGAAATCCTCTATTCCTGGTCTATAAAAACTCTTATCTTATCTGTGTCTAAAGCTGATTTCTTGATCTCCACATTTAGGAAGAGACAAGATGGGTATATAAATTTTAAAAGCTTTTTAAAATTAATTTGTCCATGAGATCTAGTTTAATGGTCTTTCTCCTTGCATCTCTGGGATTAATATCTACACAAAAGATGATTGGTTACAAGCTGGTGAAAATCTAATGAAGATGATCAGTTATAAAATGGTCAATTTGTGCCTAAAAAATATATGAATGTGACTGATAAAACATTATTTCTACTTACGATAATGATAGGTAGAAATCACATAATCACTGTGATTATGCAACATGTTACCAGCAAAGAAAACTGTGTTGATGATTAAAGGCCTTCTGTGTTATTGTAAGATTTTTTTAAAAAAAATATTTCATTTATTTTTGAAATTATAATGTAATTAGATCTTTCTCCCTTTCCTTTCCTACCCCTAAGATATCACATACTCACCTCTGATCTTTATCCAAATTCTTGGTCTCTCTTTTTTATTGTTATTACATACATAAGCGTGTACAAATTCACATATACATTCCAAAATATAACCTGCTTAATAGGTATAATGTTACCTGCATGTATATTATTAGGAGTGGTGATTTGGTATTAAATAACAAATTGATGGTCTCTTCCATGAAGAAAATTATTTCTCCCCCTCTCAGATTCCTTAGTTGTCTAGTATTATTTGTATAGGATTGAGGCCCCATTCTCTTCACCTTGTCCGCTTGGATGTGCATTCATACACATTTATAGTGTATTTTGTTGCTGTTGGTATTGTTGTTGTTGAGTTGGTTGGGGTTTTTGATACGTAAGTTTGTTTGTTGCTTTGGATGAGAGCCATTTTATTTGAGATAAGTTGAAATATTAATGCTGCTTTTATTTGTGTTTCTTTTATAAGTAATAAGATTGAGTAATTTCTTTGCATATTTGTTAAAAATAAGTTTCCTTTGAGCATTGCCTGTTCAGGTGTTGTTTTTATTTTATTTATTTATATATTTTTTTGACATTGATTGATGTAGAAGAAAAATTACATGGGAAGAGAAGGGGTTAAAAAAAGGGTGTAGAGAGGTTGGACAAAACAAGGAACAGGAGAGGAACTATAACTAAAATATATGTCTTATAAGTAAATAAAATGTCAGCATGAAACATATTAATTTTTACAATAAATATATGTTAATAAAATTGAAATAATAGTACATTTCTCATGTTTTAAATGTTAAGCTAATAGAGTATTTTCCTTTAGTACACTTTTGAACTTTTATATGAATGTGAGTGATAAAACATTATTTCTACTTACGATAATGATAGGTAGAAATGTTAATTTCTGCTTTAATAGTACAGCTAATATGTTAGTTATTATCAGGTTCCCACAAAATATGTAGGAGTTATTAGTCTGAGAATGACATTAACGGCTGGGCAGTGGTGGCACACGTCTTCAATACCAGCACTTGGGAGGCAGAGGCAAGTGGATTTCTGAGTTCAAGGCCAGCCTGGTCAACAGAGTGAGTTCCAGGACAGCCAGGGCTACACAGAGAAACCCTGTTTCAAACAAACAAACAAACAAACAAACAAAAAAGAGAATGGTATTAACAACCACAAAATAGACAACACAGAACCTATGTAAATATATAAATGCATGCATCCATATGCACTACAATCTATGTATGATTTATGTCCTATTTACAAGTAAAAAAAACAGTACATTAGATAGTATCTTGAAAATACCTTCATTCATTTTTGCATATTATTTTAACAAGTGTGCTTATTATTTCATAATGTGTTCTATATGGGTGTGAACAAAAACAATCTCAAAGAATTTATATGGATAGCAATAAAGTGTGATTTCATATTACAAATCTGAGTTTTTACCAGAAGAAACTACAAACTCAATTCATCCCAGCCAAAATCCCCATTCTATTCTGCACAGAAATATAAATCAATCAATCAATCAAACAAACAAACAATAAACAATGTAACAGTCCACATGGAAATAAAAACCAAACTATAAGCCCGGAAGTGGTGGTGCACACCTTTAATCCCAGCACTTGGGAGGCAGAGGCAGGTGGATTTCTGATTTTGAGGCCAGCCTGATCTACAGAGTAAGTTCCAGGACAGCCAAGGCTACACAAAGAAACCCTATCTCAAAATAAAAAAAAAAAAAACAAAAAAAACAAAAACAAAAAAAACCAAAAACCACCACCACCAACAACAAAAACCAAACTATGAACATTTAAAGTAATCCAGAGCAAAAACAGTCATTCTGGAGTCATTTGCATCCCAACTCTCAGGTTAAACTGCAGAACCAAAGTAACAAACCTGCATGGCATTTGTTAGATTATTAAGGGTGGATTAAAAGAGCCAGGAAAGGTCAAAAGAAGTATGTCTCTCCTTTATGCAAGACTGTTTATTGATGGAAATACTGTGATGGAGTCAAATCAGATGTCACCCATAAGGATGGATAGGCCATGTCCCATACTGTGTGGGTGGCTCAATGATTCCTACAACATGCAGGTAGATGAGAGGAAATATCCACAGGAAAAGGCTTTATATGAGGCAGAAATGACCCCTGTAGTGTGCCAGGGAAGCTGGAGACCGCATTATTTCAGCAGAAAGCTATCAGTACTGGCATAAAACAGATACATGGACCAAGGGAATATTTAAACCAGATTTAAACTTCCACAATTAAAAGCACCAGATTTTTTTTATAAAAAAAAAAAAAAATACACAAAAATGTAAAGGCAGCATCTACAACAGCTTGTGTTTGGAAAACTAGACATTGGCACAAAGAAAAATGAAACTAGATCCTCATTTCTCACCTCACACAAAAATCAACTCCAATTGGATTAAGTTACAGTTCTGCTCCTTGTCTGAAGTCCTCCCATTGGCTCACTGTCTTGTCAATCTCACTGCTGGAGCGGAGCATCAGACAAATGCAACACTCTGTCCAGATTGCTTTCTGCTATTATTTTTATGCCTGATAAATATATCTGGGAGCTATGACTCAAGTCACCTAAGATTTGTTTTTTATGATAGCTGAATGTTGCACTGGTAATTTTAAAATAAATCATATTCTTGTGTAAGATTAGCATTACACTATTGAGGAATAGGAAACCTGAAGCAACCCTTATATGAGACTAAGCATGCCCTTGCTCCAAATTCCTGGAGATTCACATTTTGCTGTAGGCTTTGTCTGGTTGGGAACATTCACTTGGAGAAAATAAGCTACCATGAGCTAAGCTTTTTAGTCAAATGACAATAATTCATTGTCATTTGGGAATGTCTTAGTAAAAGAACTTCTCTGGAGTTAGCTGAGAGAAGGATTAGCTCTCTTTCAAAAGCAAAGAGGAAAATAGCAATGCTTTCACTCTACTTTGAATGAAAGTAGCAGGGAAGAATTATAAAAGCTGAAACATTTGCAGTCAGATAATGGCTTTCCTGCTGAGAGTGTAAGTTCCCAGAGTGTTGAGAAGATACAAAGAGGGTAGATCTTCCAGACAGGAAGATTGCTTCTGAGATTCTCCATCAGCACTGCATTCTGATAGCAGGCTACACTTGCTTCTGTAAAAGCATTAGCAAAGCATTACAGGTCATTTCACTGGTACACTCATGCACTGGTGCACATATGTGCATCCATCAAGTCCTCATACCCAGAACTTTGATTACCGCAAAACCTTGCATTTTTCTATGGAAGGAATTAGACAGTCAAGGAGAACCTTGATTTCACTTAGGAAATCTAAGCGATTTTAAATTTGTGAATTAGGCACCCAAAAGGAAAAGATGAAATAAGTGTGTTTGTCTATTTCTGAAACCAGAGTTGACATTCTTGCTGGAAAAGAAAATATTGTTTTGGGTAATAGAGGAAAAGTAATGTTAATGGGTCAAAAATAAATGTGTAAACTGGTGACATGACTACTCCAAAGTATGGTTAAGGGGAAGATTTTATGGAAGATATAAGGGAGAGAACAGCCGGAGACATCTGGAATAGTCAGGAACATATATAGAAAATAGTAGATGCAGAGAAACAGCTGAGAGTCATTATAAAGAAGAATGTGTATCAGGGACAGACACTCCTGAGCTGGAGGAAATGTAGGGTAGAGGAAAGGAGACAAGAGAAGACCCAGGATGTTACTATGGACTTTGAAATGTGTAACAGGTATTTGTGATACTGAGGAAGCCTGGAAGCCAAAATGCACTTTAATATGCTAATAGGCACCACAGATAGCTATTTGTCCTCTCTACGAGAAACAAGGGAAATCCCTCCTTTGGTAGAGATGAACTAAATCATTATCACAAGTTCCAATGAAATGTTGGCTTTTATCTAACTGCCTAAATTTGGGGAAATGGAGTTTCCTTTGGACCAGAGACCTTTGCTACATGATTATTTAGAAATATCAAGTATGTAGTAAAAAGAAATCAATAACATAAAACCTGTGATTTTATTTACTAGGCTTTCCCCCTCAAGATGATCTTATTTAATTTCTTTTCTTTTCTCCTCCTCTTCCTCTTCCTCCTCTTCCCACTTCCCTTTTCAGTGTTAGAGATCAAATCGAGCACCAGGACTGTAACATATTCAGCAAACTTTCCCATGTTCCATGATATAATGACTTAACCATGACCATTGACTATTTATAATGTTTCTTGCCTATATTCTGATTAAACATTTCATTTACCTGTTTACAAATGATTTAATGATTTATATATTTTATTATATAAATAAAATTATATATGTGATTAAGTTTTGGCTCAAAATTATGATATTTGATGTGTTACAACATTTTTGTAAATATGTTTTTGTGTAAAATATGATACAAAAATACTATATTTATCAGTATTTATTTCCATATACCATGAAGCTAAACTGACAATAATTCTTTGTCAAGAGTCTTTGGCAAATTTTATAAGTGAAGTGTGTGTGTGTGTGTGCATGTGCTATGTGTGTGAGGTGTACGTATGTACATTCTATGTGAGAGTGAGCAAAGACAAGTGAATGATGGACATGTGTCTTTTTAAATCACTCATCACTCGATTTCTTTTGTTTTTTTCTCTTTCTTTTTTTTCATACTTTATTTACATTTCAAATGTTTCCCCCTTTCCAAATCTCCCCTTTGGAACCTCCCTATTACCCCCTCCTCCGGCTGCCACTATGGTGGTATTCCCCCACCCACCCACCCACCCACCCATTCTCGGCTTCCCTCCTTGGCATTCTCCTATACTGGGGGATCTAACACCCTCAGGCCTAAGGGCCTCTGCTTCCCTTGATGGCTAACAAGGCCCTCCTCTGCCACATATGTGGCCAGCACCGTGGATCCCTCCATGTAAATTCTTTGGTTGGTGATCCAGTCTCCTGGAGCATCGAGGGGTCAGGCCAGTTGACACTGTTGCTCCCTCCTTGGGACTGCAAATTCCCTCAGCTCCTTCAGGACCTTCTCCAACTCCTCCATCTGGGACCTCACACTTGGCCCCATGGTTGCTGTGATGTGACTGTTGGGTATTTCGAACTTTTGGGCTAATAACCACTAATCAGTGAGTACATACCATGTTCATTCTTTTGTTACTGCATTACCTTGCTCAGGATGATATTTTCAAGTTCCATTCATTTGCCTGCGAATTTCATGAAGTCATAATTCTTAATAGCTGAGTAGTATTCCATTGTGTAAATGTACCATAAGATGGGGGTCTCTCCCTAAACACAGGAATTGCCATTTAACTAGGTTTGACCTCTTGTGTCAGTTTCTCCATTTTTAGTATTACAAGCACACTCTGCCATGTCAGGATTTCTGGATGGGTATGTGAGATCCAAGTATGGAAACTCATGATTCTGTGGCAAATGTTTTTCCATGAGCTCTTCTCCCAGCCCCAGTAAAAACAATTTACTACTTATTTCTTATTTCATATTTTCTACTTAGATGAGTACATTTTTTGAACTAAGTAACTGAAGATCATTATCTCTGTGTTAAAATTTATCTTTAAGGAAAAATATCTGCTTCTTAATGGATTAGTGTAATCTTCCATAACAACCACAACACTTGTTTCTATAATACACTGGCAATTCTTCTATTGCTAAATTAAAAACTGTATGTTACATACTAATGAAATTTTCAGGAAATCATGGAGTTTTCCTTGTCTAGCTGCTTTGAGAGACATATGACAGGTTGTTCAGGTTAGAGTCCATGGCCCCTGGGACACCTTGTGCCTTTCTGTTCCTGAGAAACCAAGGTGTGCCTTCAGGCAGTGATGAATTGAGGCTTCCTGTTTCTTTATGTTCCCTAGAAGTCAACAAAGCTTATAGAGGCTTAGCAAGATAATTGGTTATAGACATTATACTTCTATACCCTGTAGAGCCTGCAAACATCAGATTACCTTTGTAACTACCATTGTATTGATCCTGGCAATCACCATTATATTCAGTTTCTGATAAATGTATTAAAAAGTCTTATTTTCTGGAAGAAACTTGCCACAAGTAGGTAAAAAGATACCTAACTTATAAAGTTCAATTTCTAGTGAATACTTTAGTACCCATATGTAGTGTGGAGGTTTTAGCTAGTATGCTTTATGTCCCTGGTAGTTTGTACTTCCAGTTGTCCACCCCTCAACTCTTTGGATCCTAGAACGAAAGACATACATAGTTAGCTTACTTTTGAAATGCCTTGGCTACTCAAAGACTTGGTGGTTCTAATAATCCTCCCACAGTTAGTGTAAGACTCTGGGGAGCCTTCACTTACCAGAGGACACCTCCCCCCCCCACCCCCAGTGAATACATGGAGTCAGGGATTGATGCAAAATGCAAGAGGAATTTATTTATCCAGCATGCTGGGATCATTCTGCATACCAAGGCGGGAGAACAACCCCATGTAGCCTGTTCAGGGACCTTAAATACAGATTTTAGAGCAGCAGTCATTAGGCACAATGTGATTGACAGAATAGTGTGACTTTTAAACTGATTGGTCTTTAGGGAATGAGGTAGCAGGGGCTTAATCAGCCCTTCCCTTCCAGCCTATGTGCTCCCTAACCTGTTTCTTCCTGGAGGTGAGGTGTGCTCATGTGCTCAGAGGTCCTGGTGGAATATCCCAAAAGTTTCTGAGCTGACTTCTCATTCCCCCCTTTTCCTTGTGCATGCTTCAATCCTGAAGCTATTGTTGATAACTATGCAGCTCATAATCCTGGTCTTCTGTATCTAGTTCTTTCTATTTCTGCTTTAAGATCATTAGCTGTACTGCACCTATGCTTTCTTTGTTCATTAACAAAAGCAGCCAAGTAATTCAAAACATAGGGGACAAAAGTCAACAATAGCAGGAGAACAATTAATGTCTTAACAAGGTAGATATGAGAGTGGTTAACTAAGAGAAGGAGTTAAGCCAAGACTTTAACCAGCCCTGACTGTTCTCTCTCTCTCTATTTTTTTCACTTGGCTAACCCTATTTTCACCTTGGCCATTGAATCATTAACAACCCCAGAATGGAATATATCAGAGCAACACTTTTCAGCTAAGACAGCACATAGCCCTCCTTGCTGGAGGAAAAGTTAAATATAATCTCCTCCTATTCTGTAGTACTATTTCTGATAATGAAGTCAGTGATTCTTTAAGATGACTGATGGAAGCTTCTATTCTCTCTATGCCTAAACCAATGGCTGCCCTTACACTGCCATAATTTTCCCTTTTTAAGACCAAAATGGAGACCCTGGTGGCTGCCTCAGTCACCCCAACCACAACAGAAGGGAGAGAGTGAGTGCTGTCCAAAGGTACCACAAGCAGTCATGATCAAGGTCAAGTGATCTTGAGCTTGAGTAGATTGTCCATCTTCTGCACCATCCAACAGGGGTCTCTGGGCAGGGTATCAGCAGGTTTTACATGGGATTCATGCGCCCAGACCTCAATGCTGTCTACCTTGAGAACAGTGGGAGTAACTAGCAGCACCAGGAAGGGTCTCTTTCATCTGGGTTCCAGTGACTGTGCCTGATGCCTTTTTACATAGATCCTGTCATCAGTCTGGAAGCGTTAAGGGGGTCTCTGGCATCCCTGGAGCATTTAAGGCAGACAGTTTGGGCCAAATCTCATGCAGTAATATACCTCCTAGAGGGCCCAGTGGACCCCAAGGGAGTTGGGGTACCACACAGGATCTCAAAAGGGGTCTAGTTAAAATGGTAGGGGGTGTTCTGAGCTCAGAATGGGCCAAGGGGAGGGGACCCAACCAGTCTGAGCCAGCCTCCATGGTTAATTTAGTTAAAGTGTCTTTTTTGGAGGGGGGGAGAATGAGGGGTCTATTCATTCTCTCTACCTGCCCTGAACTTTGGGGATGGTACTCAAAATGAAGTTTCCAATCTGTCCTCAATACTTTTGCCAACCCCTGACTTACCTGAGAGACAAAAGCAGGACCATTGTCTTATCCACTTGCCTTGGACACTCCAAACCTCAGGAAAATTTCCTCTAATATCTTCTTGGATACCATGGTAGCTGTTTCCTGCTTGGTGGGAAATGCCTTAATCCATCAAAAGAAAGTATCTACAAACGCCTGAAGGTATTTGCAACCATATTCTCATGGCTTAACTTCTGTAAAATCAACCTCTCAATATACTCTAAGTTGTTCTCCCCTAGGTCTTTTGCCCTGTTTATTCTTGGCTGCATAAACATTCACTTGTTGGCACACTTTACACAGGTCTACTATCTTTTTTGGCCCCAAACCTGAATCTTATTATATATACTTTAGGTTCCTTAACTGCTTGGACAAGCATTTTATTCCCTAACTGAATCCAACTGTGCATTTGGCCTAGTAAGTCTTTTGCTTGCTTTCTGAGGAGCATAGTTTTCTTTCTTGTGTGCCATTTCCTTTCCTTCTCCAGGTAATAGTTGGTAGGGTGGCTATCAATCTAAGTCCTTTCTTCTTCCTTTCAGTGTATTCTAAGTGAGGCCATCCCTTAGTCTAGTCCTATTTCCCAGCAGGTGTTTCTTATAGGCCTGTAACAAGGATAGGCTCTTGCATTACCACTTCTCAAGCCACTTGATCTGCCTGGTTATTGACCCAGGCCACTGACTTTTTTCTTCCTTTCTGATGTCTTGGGCATGAATAATACACACAGTTACCGGCTTCATTAGGGCATCCAAGAGATCCAGGATTTTTTGTTTTTTTCCCTCTGGTGTGAGCAGTCCTCTCTCTTGGCATATAACTCTGTGGAGTGGTCTGTGGCAATGACATTCCTGCTATCCGTGTAGATGTTGATCTTTTTGCCTGCCCCCAGGGCCAAGGCTTTTGTCAGAACTACCAGCTCTGCCTTTTGGGCTGATGTTCCTGGAGGAAGTGGTTCTGCCCAGACCACGTGGCACCCATCTACAATGGCAGCCCCCGCATTGTGTTGTCCCTCCACCAGGTAGCTGCTGCCATCACTGAACCAGGTCACCTCAGCATAGTGGACCCACTGATCTGACAGGTCCTTTCTCCATTCCTGGTCCTCAGCTAGAATTTGCTGGCAATCATGAGCTGGCAGATTGTGGTTGGAGTCAGTTAGCAGAGTGGCCTGGTTGAGAGTCACTGGTGATGTAAAGGTTACCCAATCTGAATTTAGCAACAAAGTCTGATAATGAGTCATGCAGGCATTGGTCAGCCATTGATCCAGGGGTTGAACAACAATCTCTAAGATATGTCACTGTCAGGTTTTGCCCCAGAATCAATTTATCAGTGTCTTTAACTAGAACCACCACTGCTACCACTATCCATAGGCAAGCATGCCACCCAGCAGTAACAGTGTCTAATTTCTTTGACAGATAGGCAACTGGGCGCTCCCAAGGGCCCAGTTGCTGGGTGAGCACCCCCTTGGCTATCCCACTTTTCTCAGCCACATAAAGGTGGAAAGGTCTACTGGCATCAGGCAGTCCTAGAGTAGGGGTCTTGAGCAGAGCCTGCCTAACCGTGTCAAAAGCCTATTGCTCTTCTTCCACCCAATGGAAGGGCTGTTATTTTTTAGTCAGGGGGTGGAGGGGGGGAAGTCAATTTATCAAACCATGGGATCCATAGCTGGCAGAAACCAGCCATGCTCAGGAATTCCCTTACCTGCCTGGGGCTCTGTAGAGGAGGGATGTTTAGAATGGTCTCCTTTCTAGTGTTGGTGAGCCAGCACTGGCCATCTTTTAGAAGGTAGCCCAAATAATTTACTTTTTTTTCTGGCAGATTTGGGCCTTCTTGGCTGAGGCTGTGTATCCCAATCCTCCCAGCTCCTCCACGTGGTGTTAAGTCCTCTCTAGACAGTCCTCCTTAATATTGGTTCCCAGGCTTCTTCACAGGCAGGAGGGGAGTATTCTAAGCTGATTGGTACTTCCAATCCTTTGTTCTAGGATCCTGGTAATGTGGGTCCTGATTCTATCCCAGACATCCTTCATCGGATGTTGGCACATAGACACTGGGGAGACTTGGGCTGTGAGTTCCACAGGGATGGGAGGCTCATTGGTGGCCCTTACCTACCCTGCTGTCTCAGCCCAGGCCTGGGGAAAGGCCTTGAGCCACCAATCTAGTTCCTTGGTGCCCTGTCTGAGGTCTCAAACAACTTATAGTCATCCTCTAACCTGAGAGTCAGGACTCTCTGTAGATTCCCTCCCTGTTGCTTTTCTTTTCTCTTTTTCTGTTCCTTCTCCTCCTCTGTCTCCCTGTTATTGGTAGACCTGCACTAACTCTCTCTATAGCCTATCTTGTCTTTTTAGCCTCCGAAGCCTTCTCCTGTTATCTCTACTAGCCTGGTCTATAAAAGCTATTGTCACAGAAGCTTTATCCTCCCTGCTGCTGGGATCATAGGGTATATATTGGCAGAATACCTCTATGAGCTGCTTTAGAAAGGCTGAGGGCGACTCATCCCTGTTTATCCTCATGTACCTTGGTCAGATTTGTGGGTCTTCATGTGGTCGCCTTGAGACCTGCCAAATGGAGTCTGATGGTGGATCTTTAGGTGCCCCTTACCTTCTGCTATAGTCAGGGAAAGTTCACTGTCAATGACAGCCTGGTCAATTGATGGTGTCTGAGGGGGCATCCACTGTAGAAGGGTCTTGGAGGAAGGATTTCTTCTCAGGTCTGGATCTATTTTCTGGGGCTTCTTTCTTCCTGATGGCCAGAACCTGTGAGGTGGGTTTTGAGGGAAAGAAAGGCCTTTATCTAGGGGGGGGGGGGGTCTGCTAGATTCTCTCCCTTCTAGTTTTCTCCTCTTTTCCTAACTTTTCTCCAATGGTTAAGTAAGATGTTTAATGGGGTAAATTCAGTCTTCCCTATGTCCAAGATTCCTGTTGTCTGTCAGTTTAAGTCCAAGAACACAGAATGAGATACCAACACAGAGGAAAACAATCAACACAGGGACAGCTTGACCCTGCCAAAGGCGGGCATCTAGGTTCAAAAACACGGAGAGACAACCAACACACAGTTCGGCTCTTCCATGGGCACAGTTTGTCCCTTCCACAGATGCAGAACAGACTTTCTCAGCCAGCTCCAGCTGAGCTAAGATAAACCTGGTGGCACTGTCACATCAGCAGAAGCCAGATCCAGAAGGAGAGGAGCCTTCCTGACTCCTTCCAGGGAGGGCCTGAAGCATCCTCCAGACCCCCATCACAAAGTTAAGGCATGTCTGTCCACCGCACTTGACTACCCTAAACTGTGGGCTCTCTGAGTCCCCTGAAGCTTGTAACCAATCCAAAGGTTTAACCTTTCAAACAGACTTACAGATCCAGACTCTGACAAACAATGAGACAAGACAACTGTGGTACCTTCCCAAGCCATTCCTCTGATCTACTGCTCTCCGATATGTCCCCACAGAGGGACTTTCCTGGCCAATGCAGCATGTATAAGACTCTGGGGAGCCATAACTTACTGAAGATCCCCAAGTGAACACATGGAGTCAGGGATTGATGTAAAATGAAAGAGGGATTTATTTATCCAGCATGCTGGGGACATTCTGCATACCAAGGCGAGAGAATGACCATGCGTAACCTGTTCAGGGACCTTATATACTGATTTTAGAGCAGCAGCCATTAGGCACAATGTGATTGGCAGAACCGTGTGACTTTTAAACTGATTGGTCTTTAGGGAATGAGGTAGCAGGGGCTTAATTAGCCCCTCCGTTCCAGTCTAGATGCTCCCTAACCTGTTTCTTCCTGGAGGGGAGGGGTGCCCATGTGCTTAGAGGCCTGGTGGAATATCCCAAAAGTTGCTGAACTGACTTCTCACTAGCATACTTATTCCTCCAGTACTCCAGGTTCAACACCTTCTAAATCTACCTTTATCTTTGCTGCCTTGTAACTTTCTGTGAGGCCCATTGGTCTATGCTGCCCAAGATGCTTCTGGGCATCCTTTCTGGGGCCTCTTTCCTTTTCCATCTACATTTCTGATGATCTTCCCTCTGCAGCTCTAAATCTAAATCTATTTCATCTCTCCCCCTGATACCCGCCCATCCCTCCCCAAGTCATCATGATTCCTTTCTCCTCTCTCCTTCCCACTCAAATCTAAAGGTCACAATCCTTCTTCCTTTGCTCAGACATTGGCCACTGGAATCTTTACTGATTGATCAAAAACCAATTTGGGACAAGGACCTTCAGCATATGGAAAAACAGATTCCTGATTAAATCAAAGCATTAGAATCAATCCCCCACACCCAGAAACAAATGATTCGTGCATACCTTAGGAGAGATAGATAAATCAGCAGCTTGGTTCAGAGCAGCCAAGGTCCCTGGGAAGGGAACTCATTTATCCTACTCCCATGTTTCAGCATCAGTTGAGTGAAAACAAAGATATAAAAAGGAAAAGACATCGCTGTTCCTAGGTATGGTGCAGGGGAAAGTTTACTGAACATAAAAGAAAGAGCATGATCAGAAGCCGGGTAACCTGTGAGAGTCCACAATGGGAATGAATCTGAGGCATAGAGGAGAGGGAGCGGAGAGACGGGAGGCAAGTACAGCCTTCAGGAGGCCAAAGGTTTGAATTTAATTGGACATAACCCAAAATGGCTGAATTATATAGGGAAGAGCCTCTGAGAGTAAAGCTGGCCAGCATCTGCGCTGGTTAGTTGAGGGAAGGGGATAGAGGTTGGGACATGCCAGCTGTAGCCTGTAATAGGTAAGGAATAAATAATTCTCGGAAAACTTGGAGATTAGCTCTATTTTGATATTTTAAAGTAGGCACCACCTCAGCCATTTGTCTCAGTGTTTGAGATTTACCACACCTGTCTTACATTCTGTCTCATATTATAATTATGGCCACTTATCTTGTAGTTTGAGAATTTTTCTGTGACTTTAAATGTTTATCAAAATTACGGTTTTGTTGTTGTTGTTGTTGTTGTTGATTGTAAAGTATTTCATTTCAACTAATGAGTGTTTTAAATTTTAAACCTACTTAATATTTTCCACTTCTGATATGTAATATTGGTATAATACTTTCACAATTTTGGACAACTTGACATTGTCTTTAAAAATAGTATTCATTGCTTTATATTTGATATGGAAGTTTGGTTATTTCACAACTTCATTTTCATGAAGTTTTATTACTTTTATAAGCTATGGAGAGCTATAACTTTTGTGTTTTTCAGTGTGGCTTTTAAATTTTTATGGTTCTTTGTGTTATTATCTGAGCCCTAACATTTTCCATATCAATTTATCAGAAATATGTATCTGCTTGGTATGATAACTTTTTAGATATTTCCATCTTATTTTATTCATCGTCATTCTTGAGCTTTGTATGTTCTTGATACAGGGATTACCAGGCTCTGGTGCCATTGAGGAAAGCTCCCTCCATCCCCACCTCTCCTTTACTAGGTAACACTGTAAAGAAAGCCTCTCTTTAGGATTTGAATCACCATATAAAATGCTACTGGTGTCCTAGCATTGCTGTGTCTAATTAAGGCAAAGCTACCTTTTCCTGATCCAAAGAATAAAGTCTAGATTCTACATCACTTTCTGGGGAAGTAAAATAAAACGCTGCATACTAGTGTCTCCCTCTTTTAGGAGTTAATCCATCAAGGTCTGTCAATGATCTTGACTGTAGCCTACTTACTCAAGAAGAAATTACAATTATCTAAAATCCTTCTAGAAAGGAAGACCTGGTTGTCTCCTTACATATGCTCTTTTTCAGAAGCCCCTCCCTCTCAGCAGTTATTTGCAGAACTTACACTAAGCAGTATTGCCAAGACTGTGCAGTATAAAAATAAGCAAATAAGGATTGTCATAAAAAGCCTTGAAAATAAATAAAAACATCATTGACCAAATTAGCCAAATGTGGAGTTTGTACAACTCAATGGAATTTTTACAACTAGAAATTCAGAACTGGAGCTATGGAACTTCATAATAACTTTTACACATTCAGTATCAAATAGATTTTATATGTAAGATAGAACATGTGAGTGTTTGTGTGTGGGTCTGTATGTGTGTATCTGAGACTGTGATTTTGCTTAATGGTATATACTTTAAATCTACTCATTTTTTCAGCAAAGCCTTAAATTTAATTTTCTTTGAAATCAAGTTTTTTTCCACTTTATTTTAAAGTGTAACTTTTCCTTTTTTCTTCTTTCAGTCTTTTTCTCATTCGAACACTGGCACAAATCATATTTTTCCTTGCTTTCTGAGCTTCCTTAGACTTTTTCAGAAGCTGCTGCTTTGTTTTCTACCAGGCAGATGTTTGCTGACATCCATTGTAAAAGGCCTGGCTTGCTTTCTTTCCTTTCTCTCTTTCCTCTCCATCTCAGTCCTCCTGGCAATGGTCAAGACTTACAGTTCTCTTGCCTTTATTACTTTTCTCTCAATCTCATAATAAAAGTTCCTTGGAGATTCTTTTTGAATATGTTTTAAAATAATTTTTAATGAGGCTCAGAACCCAAGAACCTTGGTTTCTAAACAATATTCTAATTTTAATCTGTAGCTTTGCCATAAAACTTTTAATATTTTACTTATGCTATCTTTGATTTATTTAGAAGAGTTATCATTTGACATGCACTCACTGTCATCTTCAATGGTCATCAAGTTCTATCAATCTATTATTTAATTTGTTCACCCTTTAATTTATCCAGAAACAAACCTTTAGGTAGTGCTATTGTCCTGATTACCACTAATTGTCATCTTGACACACCCTAGAATCTGGGGAAAATACATACAACTGAGTAATAATGTTTATCATATTGGTATACAGATATATAAGGGAATGCCATGCTTGTCTTAAGAGATATTAGGGAATCCAGAACACCAAGCGTAGGACAACTTTCTAAAATTGTAGTCCTGGGCTGTATAATAAAGCTAGCTGGGCTTGAGAATAGCCAGGGAACAGCATCCCTCCATTATTTCTTCATTTAATTTTATCCTACATTTCTGCTTGAACTTCCCTCAACGATATATAGTGACCAGGAAGAAGAAACCATACAGTCCATTTCTTCTTATAAGTTGCTTTTGGGTCACAGTGTTTTATTAGAGCAATGGAAATGAAACAAGAGCAACTATCACAGACCAAATGTACTTTATTTAACCATATGTCATAGTAACCATTCACTAGAGTCGAGAAAATCTAGTATTGTGCTAATAAAAAAATATATATCTCATTCATCTGTATTTGTTATGTGGCTCCTCTTCAGTGGACAGGTACTCAATGCAAGCAATTAAGTATGTGTACATTCATGTGATTAAAGAGTTTCTAAGCCTTTGAAATGTTTGGCATCTTGATTGGCAGGTAGAGTTTTAAGGAGTCATGCCTGACAACATATAAGATAAACGTCAAAGGAGGAACAAATACAAATTAAAATTAAGTTATTCTGTATTATAGGGTCATTTTTGTCAGTAACTTCCATATTACAGTGCCACATGCACTAATATGTCTTTCTCTTTGTGCCCTCCTAGACTTTATACATTCTTAGATTATTTTAGTAGAGATGTAGACAATATCACCATATTTGAAGCCACCCATTTCTCTCATTTTGTTGTATCTATGAGCACATGGATAATTATTATTAACTTAATTATTTTCTTCTTTTTATAGAGAAAAAGGCATTCACATTCACCAAAATATCTTTTTACATATTTTATGATAATATTTCTTTGATTAATTATTAAATACTAACATCTACATTTATTAATACTTCTGAAGTTCTCTTTTCTTATGATTAATCAACTTGATTGTCATTTATTATTCATTGATTTCTGCAAGATTATCCTCAGTTGAAATCTATTAGTCTGCATATCATCATTCTCCATATTAAGTTTAGAATTACAATGACTTCTTCATTTGTTCTCCCTGTGAGTTTGTTAATCTTACCTTTCCTTCACATTTTTAAAAGAATACATAAATCACTGGGAAGCTCTGAGTACCTGTAAATTGTGCACTCAGCTATGTGTACTGGATTACCTACCTATTCATGTGCAAGATAAAATGAGTGAAGAATTATTAAAATATGACTTGGAATCTGTCTCAACACAAAAAATAGAGACAACTATAAATCTACAATCAAACAAAAACTCCCTGAGTGTTAGCCAGTTCATTCAAATATTACCTCAATAACAACTATTTATATAGCTAGCTGTGTTCTCCACACCATATTCATTCACAAGGTAATTGAAGGAACTTGGTAATATTGAACATTAAAATGCATAGTTTTCTCTAAATTCAGGTATTATTTATAAACTGCTACATGGTGGAAACAAAAAACATGTTACATTGTAGAAATTTTTCCCTCCTCTCAATCCACCTCAATGTCTTTAGGAATTGGTCTTTTGGTGCTGGTACATGAGCCTTTTCGTTCTTTTTTTTTTTTTTTTTTTAAGATTTTATTTATTTTATGTATATGAGTACACTGTAGCTGTCTTCAGTCACACCATAAGAGGGCAACGATTCTCTCTCTCTCTCTCTCTCTCTCTCTCTCTCTCTCTCTCTCTCTGAGGTAGAGAGAGAGATGTGTGGTATGTACATGTGTATGTGTGCATATGGTGTGTATGTGGTATGTGTGTCTGTGTGTGATGTGTGTGTGGTGTGTGTGTGATATATGTGTGTGTGTGATATGTATGTGTGGTGTGTATGTGTGATATATGTTTGTGATGTACAATGGTGTATGTGTATGTGGTATATATGTGTGTATGTGTACATGTATATGTGTACATGTGGGAGGTATGTGAACTGTGATTTTCTCACATGTGTTTCTTTCTTTCTTTGTTTTTTGTTTCTTTCTTTCTTTTTTGATACTTTATTTACATTTCAAATGATTTCCCCTTTCCAGGTCTCACCTTTGGAAACCCCTTATCCCATCCTCTCCCCTGCCTCTACGAGAGTATTGCCCCACCCACCCACCCACCCACTCTTGTCTTCCCTCCCTGGCATTCCCCTATATGGTGCATCTAACACTGTCAGGCCCAAGGGCCTCTCCTCCCACTAATGGCCAACAAAACCCTTCTCTGCCACATATGTGGCTAGCAGTATGGGTCCCTCCATATATATTCTTTGATTGGTGGTCCAGTCTCTGGGAGGACTGGGGGGGTCAGGCTAGTTGCCAGTGTTGTTCCCTCCATGGGGCTGCAACCTCCTCAGCTCCTTCAGTCCCTTCTCCAACTTCTCCATCAGGAACTCCATGCTATGAATTGAATTGCTGTGAATAGAATCTTGGCTATTGTGAAATTTTGGGTTAATATTCACTTATTAGAGAGTACATACTGTGTCCATTCTTTTGTGACTGAGTTACCTCACTCAGGATGATATTTTCAAGTTCCATCCATTTGCCTAAGAATTTCATGAAGTCATTGTTTTTAATAGCTGAGTAGTATTCCATTGTGTAAATGTATCACATTTTTTGTATCCATTCCTCTATTGAGGGACATCTGGGTTTTTTCCAGTTTCTGGCTATTATAAATATGGCTGCTATGAATATAGTGGAGCATATGTCCTTATTACATGTTGGAGCATCTTCTGGGTATATGACCAGGAGTGGTATAGCTGGGTCCTCAGGTAGTATTATGTCCAATTTTCTGAGGTACATCAAACTGATTTCCAGAGTGGTTGTACCAATTTGCAATCCCACCAGCAATGGAGGAGTGTTCCTCTTTCACCACATCTTTGCCAGCATCTGCTGTCACCTGAGTTTTTGATCTTAGGTATTCTGACTGGTGTGAGATGGAATCTCAGAGTTGTTTTGATTTGTATTTCCCTAATGACTAACAATGTTGAACATTTCTTTAGGTGCCTCTCAGCACTCGAGTTTCCTCAGTTGAGAATTCTGTGTTTAGCTCTGTTCCCCATTTTTTGGTAGGGTTGTTTGGTTCTCTGGAGTCTAACTTCTTGAGTTCTTTGTATATATTAAATATTAGCCCTGCGTCGGATGTAGCATTGGTAAAAATCTTTTCCCATCTGTTTCTTTCAGCCTTTTCTTCTACACCATCTCTATTATTCTGTGACTGCTACTGATCTACAAAAGCTTGCTCTCTTCCTGTCCCTCTCCCTGTCTTTTCCCCTCTGTGTCCCTCCTCCTCCTCCTCCTCCTCCTCCTCCTCCTCCTCCTTCTCTCTCTCTCTCTCTCTCTCTCTCTCTCTCTCTCTCTCTCTCTCTTTCTTCTTCTTCTCCTTCTCCTTCTCCTTCTCCTTCTCCTTCTTCTTCTTATTCTTCTTCTTCTTCTTCTCTCTCCCTCCCATACCTGGGGACAAGCAACAGTTGCACTAGTGCCGCACTCAATAGGGGATCTGCGTCTTCAATCTGGTCTTCTATTCTGGTTTCTGCAGACTTACTCATAGTCCTACTACAGAAATGAAATAGATTAATATGTATCAGCTTGCACAAAATTAAACTATAAATGGATCATGGACCTTAAAGCAAGACATGCTAAACCTTGTGGAAAAGAAAGTAAAGAATAGTTTTTAATACATTGGTAAATGAAAGGACCTTCTGAACACCAAAAAGACAGGCATTAAGACAATAAACTCAATAAATGAAGTCTCTGAAGCTAAAAATCTGTACAGCAAAGAATACCATCATTTGGTCAAAGTGGTTTCCTTATGAATGGGAATAAGAAATCATTACCAATTATAAATAGGATAAAGGGTCCATATCTATAATATATGAAGTTCTTAATAATATTGAACATCAAGAATACAAATAACCCAGCTAAAGATGGCATGTAGAATCATACAGAGAGTACTCAAAATATGAAACACAAATGGTTGAGAAACACTGAAGATGATTAGCATCCATCAGGATAATGCAAATTAAAACTAGTTTGTGATCTGATTTCTCCATTCAAAATGGCAAAGATCAATAAAATAAATTGCAGCACATGCTAGCGAGTATGTGGGAAAAGAATATACTCATCTGTTGCTGGTAGAGATACAAATAAGTACAAGCTACTATAGAAATCACTGTGGATATTTCACAAAAGCAGAAAATTAATCTAGCTGCAGATCGAGTTTTACTATTCTTGGGCATATTCTGAGATGACTTTATACCTTAAAACAGATATTTGCTGATTTCTATTTATTGCTTTAATTTATTTATTTATTTACCTATTTATATGTAGAGATAATGGATCTCTCTTTGAAGTCCTTACTGTCCTGGAGCTCAGATCCAGATACGCAGATCAGGCTGGCCTTGAACTCACAGAGATTCAGCTGTATACTGTGTTCTGGGATTAAAGGCATGTACCAATTTGCTTGGCTTGTTGCTCTATTATTAATGGTCAGAAAATTGAAACAGCACAGATGTTCATCAACTAATAAACAAGTAATAAAAATGTGATATATTTATATAATGAAATTTCATTCAGTTGTTTACAGTTTAAACTATCACTTCTCAGGTTAGTGGATGAAGCTTGAAAAATGAATCCTGAGTGAAATAACTCATAACCAAAGAAACAAATATGTTATGTATTCTTTTATACATAGATGTTAATAGGTGAATGATATCCCATTGTGTAATTGAACCCCATATTTTGTATCTGTTCTTTCGTGAGGGACAGCTGGGTTGCTTCAAGTTTCTGGCTATTAAAAATAAGGTTGCTACAAACATAGTGGAAAATGTGCCCTTGTGGGGTGGTGGAGCATCTTTTGATTATATGCCCAGGAGTGGTATAGCTGGGCTTTCAGATAGAACTATTTAAAATACATTGAGGAATCACTAGATTGATTTCCGGAGTGGTTGTACCAGCTTGCAATTCCACCAGCAATGGAGGAGTATTCCTCTTACTCCACATTCTCACCACCATGTGCTATCACTTGAGTTTTTGATTTTAGTCATTCTGATTGTTGTAAGAGGGAATCTCAAGGTCATTTAAATTTGTATTTCCCTGATGACTAAGTATGTTGAACATTTCTTTAAGTACTTCTTGGCCATTTGAGATTCCTCTGTTCAGCTCTGTCCCCCATTTTTTTCATAATATATTTTATTTTAATTATATAGAAAAAAATAACATCCACATCAACTCATCCTGTTTCCCTTAAAAAACAAAAACAAAAAAGCAGGCTTCCTAGGGGTATCCCAGAAGGAGCAAAAGAGTCCAAAGCACAAGCAAAAGAGTCAGAGACAAATATAACTCACCACTACTCCCATTGTTGGGAGTCTCACAAGAATACCAAGCTATACCACCGTAAGGTATATGCAGAGGACCTATCTTAGACACAGACAGGGTCCATGTTTGCTGCTTCAGTCTTTGTGAGTCCATATGAGCACTAACGTTCTCGTGGTACCTTGACCCCTATGTCTCCTACAATTCTTCTTCCCATCTTCTGCATGTTTCCCTAGGCTCTGCCTAGTGTTTTGCTGTGGGTTTCTGCAACTACTTCCAGAAGTTGCTGGATGATACCCCTCTGATGACAACAGGGCTAGGCACCAATCTATTAGTATAGTAGAAAATAATTAGGAATCATTTCATGAAATTTTTTTTTTTTTTTTTTGGCCATTCGTGTTTGGTTCAATCCAGGATCATCAAAGCTGTTGTATGGTTCTGTTCTCTAGGTTGAACATAATCAACAGACATCTGAAAAGCTTTATGTAGTAGTGAGGTTGTATTTCAGTGGACTACCACTGAAATACAGTATAGTATGCTTGAGGCTTGATTCTCAACACTGATAGAACAGCCAAATAAAAATAAGTTTTAGATAATATGTTTAAATCCTTTAAGTGAAGTTATTTGGATTGAAAACCGTATTTCTTTGCCTCCAAAATAACTATGCTCCTTTTATTTATTTATATTTTTGTCCCCCATTTATTATTTGATTATTTGTTTTGTTTTGTATTTCTTTGGAGAATAACTTCTTGAGTTCTTTATTTTTTTCTTGAGACTTTATTTACATTTTAAATGTTTCCCCTTTTCCAGATCTCCCTTTTGAAACCTTCCTATTCCCCCCCCCTCCCCCTGCCTCTATGGGGGTATACCCCCACCCACACACCTATTCTCGGCTTCCCTCCTTGGCATTCTCCTATACTGGGGCATCTAATACCCTCAGGCCCAAGGGCCTCTCCTCCCTCTGATGGCTAACTAGACCCTCCTCTGCCACATATGTGACCAGCACCATCGGTTCCTCCATGTGTATTCTTTTGTCAGTGGTCCAGTCTCTGGGAGCATTGAGGGGTCAGGCCAGTTGCCACTGTTACTCCCTCCCTGTGACTGCAAACTCCCTCAGCTCCTTCAGTCCTTTCTCCTACTCCTCCATCTGGGACCTCACACTCAGTCTTATAGTTGCTATGAAGTGATTCTTGGGTATTCTGAACTTTTGGGCTAATAACCACTTATCAGTGAGTATACACAGTGTTCATTCTTTTGTGAGTGCATTAACTCACTCAGGATGATATTTTCAGGTTCCATCCATTTGCCTAATAATTTCATGAAGTCATTGTTTTTAATAGCTGAGTAGTATTCCATTGTGTAAATGTACCACATTTTCTGTGTCCATTCCTCAGTTGAGGGACATCTGAGTTGTCTCCATTTTCTGGCTATTATAAATATAGCTACTATGAACATAGTGGAGCATGTGTCTTTATTACATGTTGGAGCATCTTCTGGGTATATGCCCAGAAGTGGAATAGTTGGGTCCTCAGGTAGTATCATGTTCATTTTTCTGAGGGTCTACCAAAATGCTTTCCAGAGAGGTTGTATCAACTTGCATTCCCACCAGCAATAGAGGAATGTTCCTCTTTCTCCACATCCTTGCCAACATCTACTGTCACCTGAGTTTTGCTCTTAGTCATTCTGACTGGGGTGAGGTGGAATCTCAGGGTTATTTTGATTTGCATTTTCCTAATAACTAAGAATGTTGAACATTTCTTTAGGTGCTTCTCAGCCATTTGAGTTTCCTCAGTTGAGAATTCTCTGTTCAGCTCTGTTCCCCATTTTTGATAAGGTTATTTGCATCTGTGGATTCTAGCTTCTTGAGTTCTTTGTATACATTGTATATTAGCCCTCAATTGAACATTAGATTAGTAAAGATCTTTTCCAAATCTGTTGGTTGCCGTTTTGTCCTATTTATAGTGTCCTTTGCCTTACAGAAACTTTTTAATTTCATGAGGTCCCATTTGTCGATTCTTGATCTTAGAGTACAAGTCATTGGTGTTCTGTTCAGGAACTTTTCCCCTTTGCCCATGTGTTGAGACTTTCTCCCACAGTCTCTTCTATTAGATTCTGTGTAGATATTAGCCCTCTATAAGATGTACGGTTAGTGAAGGATAGTGAAGATCTTTTTCCAATCTGTAGGTTGTCATTTTATCCTATTGACAGTGTCCTATGTGGATGTTAGCTGTTAAGTCTTTAATAATTATGCTACCCTCCAAATTCACATTCTTTTACCAAGTTTTCTCAGAATAATGATCAAAAAATTAAAAGAAGTAACTTGAATATTAAAGCAAAAATATTTTGATTGTGTTATATGCAGACAAATCAGGGCTGAAGAGATGGTTCAGGAGTTATCTATTTTCTTATATTGAAAAGACTTGGTGAAAGAATGTTAACAGAGATTTTTTACTATAGAAAATACTTATTTTCTCTGTAAGGAGTTCTAAAGTCTTCCTTTAGTACCTGTTATTTGAAATGTAATCATTTTCTTACCTCATGATGAATCTTGTTTAAATTAATACTCTACACTTACTATTCTTGCTTATGAAATTCAATCATAAAGAGTTTGAGATTTTTATTTTTGAGAATGCAGTCCTCCCCACCTACAAATAAATAAAATCCATTCGTATGTGGGGTTCTGAGCCAGTCAAATTTTGATGAAAAAGACTATCAAAGGCTTGAGATAATGATAAGGGAAGGGAATGAACTAAACTAAAGAATATTTTTAACAAAGGAAATTTTTGTTTAGGTACCTGAAATGAATAATTCTGTGGAAATTGGGAGTTATTATGGAATGTAGTAACTTAGGGGCATCCAATTACCAGTGTGAAGTCGAAGCCTAGCTACAGAGCACCCAACCAGACATTCGCAACTTCAGTGTATGGACAGAAGTGGTTCAGAGCAAGAAAGAGTTCTCATACAGAGTGGCAGATGCTCTGCTCAGTCACAGGGCTGGACATGCATATAAGGATACGGTCTGTTTTGACTGTATATCAGAAGCTTTGACCAATTGCCCTGGAATCCTACACACAGATTAACATTCATACATAACACATGGTTCTATAGGAGATGCCAAACTATTTTCTGCTAAGGCCATATGCGCTTGGCAGAATTGGTCCCACTTTTTGGATACATAAAGTGAACCTCACTGTTTCTTGAATGGGAAATATTAAATTATTTTACAGGCATAATTATTTGAGATAAATATATTGGCTTTTTTATCCCATGTCTTCAAGTTAAAGTTCTAGGAAGTTATATTTAGTAGTTTATTCTTTACATTGAATGTATGCCATTCATTTTCATACTTAATGAACTGCCACATGTATTTAACCTAAGCATTCATACGAAGCTTCACTGTAGTACTTTTTGACATTGTACATATTAAAGATAATAATTGTTTTCACAAAAGCAGATGGCAAGCACTTCACAAGACTATTAATGCTGACATTTATCTGAATGATCAGATGAATGTGCATGTATTATTTGTCAGGTTTCAAGCCTCTGCAATTTCCACAAGTTCTCACTCAAAGAAACATTCCTGTAGTATTGATGTTATTATGTCACATTGTATACAGAATGGAACAAAAAGAACATTTGTGGAATTTCGATTTCTAAGGTACCTTAATATTTCCAAGCAAGACAATTGTAAGTTGTTTCTACATTTGCTCTGTGCACACAGAGGATATTTCATGTGAGCCTCCAAATTTTACTTTGACTTTGGCCCAGCATCACTATCTTAATTACTGCATCACTCTAGATTACTTCCTTTAATTAAAAGTTCAAAAGTTGTAAATTATACTATTAGTTGGTAATAATGACCATGCATGCACTTTATTTTGGGGCTTTTTGATTGTCTAAGACAAGGACTTATGTTTTTATGCTGCCTTCTCTTTGCTGATATAGTTTTAAGAGTGTGTGGACCTATGCTTTCCATTGTGATAGTTGATGGCCAACCCAGTCGATACCATGCATAGGAGATGGAGCTACTGCAACTGCAGTTATGACTTTTATGTACTTTTTAGTTTTAAAATTCAAAATTGACTCTTAGAAGATTTGCAAACATATGAGATATAATTTGGATTTGTAGAGCAAGTTCCTAATAAAAAATAATGTTAGCTTGATAATGGATTAAACTAAAAGTTGAGAAAAATGTCAAAGTATTTTAAGTCTTGGTATTACTTACAGAAAATGTAAAAAAGTCACTGGACCGTGTTGCATATATACTTACATTTTCTTATTTTTTTAGTTCATTTTATTAATATACTGGTGAAATATGATTTTAAAATCTTTTTAAACACAAAAATATATGTCTACAAGTATACAGAGAAGAATTATATCATAGAACAAGCATTTTAAAATGATATTAACTACCACAGGCAACCAACTGTTGGTTCTGTTATAATAGACATTCATCCATATAATAAGGAAGCAATTCATTAAAATAGGAATTATTAGAGACTAAGAAGAAAGTTGAAGAAGGGGAAAAGGAGAAGAGTATAATAGGTCAGAAAAATAAGAAAAAATATACACAAAAGAATACAAAATATACTAATTAAATATAGATAAATGTTGAATGGTAATTGCAGGATAATATTAAATGATTTAGTTTCCCATAAATCATTATGATTGTATAAGTGCAAAAAAATGGGCAGATAACCACAGGAATTGATGAAAAATTGTCCATAATCTCCAATCAGAGCTTACGTGTAATAGGCATCATCCTTCAGACTTAGTATCATAAACACACAATTAAAAAGTAGCACATTGGGGGCTCAGGACCAAGGTTCAGTGTCACTGTGAGGAAAGCAACACAGAGATGTGCTTTCAGAAACATCTGGGTTCAATTGCATGTTTGATATCGAAATAATTTAAGATAATAAATATAAAACTCCCTTTTCCATTTTCAATAGTTTCCTTAATGTGACACAAAACATTTTGAGTACTCAGGCATTATTGCTAATGCATTTAAATAAGCACAAACAAAATGTTTAAATACAGGTTTTCAAATATGTTAATTTAAATATATATATATATATATATATATATATATATATATATATTTACAGATAGAGCATACCAAACAGATTATTTGGGGGAAGATAATTAAAATAGTTACTAACATGTATCCAAACGAATAGATCATTTGATTATAATACATATTTGGACATTCAAACATGTCATCAGCAAAATCATTCCAAAGCAACTAATATGTTTCTGTTAACATAGAATCAAGACAACTGTAGTAACTTTATTCCAGTGTAAACATTCTTTCGTCATGCATGAGCCTTCTATGTGTTAGTTAAGTTTGAGGTTAATTGTCCATATGTTCTTCAATCTTCCCTATCACTTGTTACAATCTATTGCTTACTAAAACAGATAACTCTTATCTTTCACAAGCCTACTTACTCTTTATTATTACACAGTTCTCTAGTTACTGGACTTTTCTCACATTAGTGATAAATCACCACTGGGTTTTTGTCTTTTGTCTTTCTCTTCTGTGTTATAATAAAAAGACAATAGATCAAAAGAGTCACATTGAGAATTTTTCAGCAAGGATTCCAAGTTACAGCTTAAAATATTGCATCTTCATGTCTCTGGCTAAAATGACAGAATTTCATATTTATCAAGTGAATTATTAAAAGTACTTCTTATTTATCATTCAATATATTACAAAAGCAAGGAGCGACAATATAACATATTTTTCAAAATTGTTCCTAAACTGAACTACAAGGTGGCTCAGCTGGTTAAGGTGTATGCTTTCAAGCATGGTGAGCTGAGTTCCATCCTCAAGCATTGTACGGTAGGACAGAACTTTCCTGAGTAAACTGTCCCATGAGGTTGACACATACACTGTGTTATGAAAGCTTATTCACACTCATGCACACACACACACACACACACACACACACACACGCACACGTGTACATTACTACCAAAATAAACATTAAACCAATTCCTTAATATATATGCTGATACATTTTAATGTAATATTTATGAACAACTCTGAAATTTTAATTTAATCTTATTTCTACCATCATTGGGAATATTACTTTCATCTATATCTCTTTAAAGGAGATAAGAATCTGAATTTATATTTGACTGAAGAGATGAAGTTAAAATATTGTAGCTATGTCATTCATGAACTATGAAAGAATTAGACCAGGATGAGGCCAAGTGTTTATTAACTAATGGTACCCTTTTTTGACATTAATGTGACTAATGTTCTGTATTAGAAAATATTCTTTAAATCACTTGAATAAAAGTCTTTCAAATCAGTAACCATCAAGGATATTTAAATCAAAACCTGATGAGATATTTCATGGATATATAATGGGCACTACCCCAAAATAACTAGTACAAATGTTGGCTAAAGTGGGAAGAATGGGGATCCTTTGTATACTCTTGTAGCATAAATTGATAGGACTATAATGGAATAATCTTTACAATGTAGAAATAAACTCTCTGGTCCAGAATTGCCTCCTCCTTGATTTAACTATCCAATTGAATTATATGAGAATTACATAAAAGTGTTCTGTACATGAATATTTTTTCAGTAGTTGAGTTATGAAAGTGATGCAGCAGCAGCTCATCAATAGATGAACAAAGGAGGAAGTCAGGACACCTAGAAGTATGTACATTAGCAGAATATCTTTAAATCTTTAAAAGAAGATCTTGTCTTTTTTAATGGCACTGACATGTCTAGAAGATATCATGTTGCATAAAGAATCTAGAAAGAATGGAAAATAGCAGATAGACTCACGAATACAAGGATAAAAACCCAACCAACCAACCAACCAACCAATCAAACCAAAACAAAACAAAAAAACACCAAAAAACAAAAACAACAACAAAGAAACTAACTAGGAACAAAAGTTTTGGACCTACCATCTGCTAGATGAAACTGCATACTAGAAACCTCACCATGCTGGCAGTAGATTCAATGTTAAATATCTACTGCTCTGATGTGTACTGGTATCATATCAAAAGATGACATCATCAGACCATTGTAAACTGAGTATTATATTTACAACAAAACATGAAAACTGAAAGACAGGAACTACTTCTGTAAGTTTTCTCTACCTTATTCCCTTGCTTATTTGTAAAGTGGATGATTTTAGGAGAGGTCCAGATCTCTGAAACATGTTGAGTAAACAATTGGATCCATTTCTGGTCATATGTACAGATGTGTGTGTGTGTGTTTGTGTGTGTGTGTGTGTGTGTGTGTGTGATTTATATGTTCTCATAGATAGAAAGAGAAACAGTGAGATTTGAGAAACACAGAAAGAAATGGTTAAAATGAGTCAGTTTGAATTATAATTAATACTTGGTTATATACACTCACACATGTGTGTGTGTGTGTGTGTGTGTGACATATATAATTCTAAAAGATAAAATCTGACCAGTCACATGTCTATACATGGTTTACTTACATTAATGTCTCACAAAGTGAGTAGACTGTCAAGTACTTATGATTATTTTAGGGATATTTTATAATAACAATGTCTTATATTGAATATGATGGTTCACACCTATAATCCATTAATCTGAAGCCTGAGGCAATATCTTCCTGAGTCCAAGGTTAGCTTTGGCTACATAGTAATTTCTAAGCCTGGAACAAGAACACCTCCAACAGTAACAACAAGCTTTAGCTGAATGTATATTATCATTGAAAAAGTTGGTAACTTACTAAGTTTGCCCATTAAAATCAGTGGGAGGAGAGGCTCTTGGGTCTGAGAGTGTTAGGGGCCCCAGTATAGGGGAATGCCAGGGAGGGAAGGCAGGAGTGGGTGTGTGGGTGGGGGAATACCCTCATAGAGGAAGGGGGAGGGGAGATGGAATAGGGTGTTTCCAAAGGGGAGACATGGAAAGGGGAAAACATTTGAAATGCAAATAAAGTATCAAAATTTAAAAAAAAATTTAAAAAGAGAAAAAAATCATGCCATTCATGAAGTAGTGCTACTAAAAGGGGTATTTTTCAAGGCCATTTAAAATGTGAAGCAATCATCTTGGAGTAACTCTCAGTGTGTCCTCTAAGACATGGAGGTAAGGCTGTAGAATATGTGGTTTTTATTCTGTAAGCCTTGAAAGGCAATAATTAATTTTCATCACTTAAATACTGTGAGTTTATTGATCAGAAAATGGGAAAATGTTTTTTTGCTAATTTTCCAATTACAGACAGTGTTGAAAATTTAATGATCTTCTTGGAGAAATAAATGAATAATATAATCATACAGCAACTTCTTATCTATAAGAAAAAAAATGTTCAGTGTCATAAAAATGGGATTTTTGCTCATTCTCTGGTGTTCAGTGGTGAGAAATTAGCATTGATTTTTATGATGTAAATTCCACTTCAAATCTGCTTTTTGATGTACATGATTGACAATTTCTCTATCAACTGCCATTAGTTAAACAAATTTAACTCCAGGTTAAATAAAAAGTAATCTTTTGTTTGTTTGTTTTTAATTTTAGTAAGATTTGCCTTTCACTTCCTATTTATTGGCAGAACCTGCATTTGAATGTATTAAAGTAGGAATATATCAGTTACTTGCTTGTGCATCACTAATAAGGAAAGGCCAGAGTAAATGCTATTTATTATACACTTTTATCTTATTTTGTACTTAATTAGGACAACTCATTCAGTCCCAGGGATCTGACATAAATCTTGTTTTCTGAACATAGATGAAATATGACCTTAATAAAAAACTATGTAACCTATCATCTTAAATTCAAACAAGATTTCTTAACAATTACAGCATTAGTTTTTCCCAGCAGCATGGAAATGTCAGTTATCATTTGCTTATATAAGAACTTTGAGGTCTTAAGAATAATATTTTCATCTATTTCTCTCTAGACTGGAGAGATTCACTTAGAGTGTTATGTATTGAAGTTGTAAATACATTATTTATGCAGATGAAGGAAGACATTGAAGAATTGTTTTAATTTTATGAAGAAAGAAGACATACACCAAAAGAAAAATGTGATCTTGGACTTTAATTTTTTAATTATATTAAACTGCTATTCTAAATTAAGTTGTTTTGTACAGTTCTCAGTCTTCAGTCTCTGTTCTCAGAAAGATGCTGTCTATGAAACTTTTATGCCAATTGCCAAAATTCTATGTTTTACGCTAAAATGATGAGGTGGATTCAACCTTGGAATTTTTACATGAAGATAAATGTAAAGTAGAATAAAACCAACCCCTTCATATATTCTAACATTAGAACTTTGGTAACATGCTTTTAACAACTCTGGATTAAATGTATGATTGCCCACATATAATATCACTAAGATCACATAAATTTTTTAAATTATAAATTTAAAAGTAAGTTTACTGTAGGGAACTCATAAGTGAAAACATCACATAGCTAGATTGAGGTAACCCCAACTTGTCCTGTCTCCCAACTCTATCTCAACAAAAAGCCACACAATTAAAGTAGACACATTCAATGAGTATCTTTTAGTTTTACATTTTCATTATCCATTATATTTTTATACACTTACTATAAAAAGAACGAAAGAAAGCAAAAATCTGTGACCACTGAAACTAGAGAAGAAATTAGGTTTACAATCTTTTTCATGATCAATGTGTCCTTTTGCCTACATTCTGTTTTTCCTGGTCCCCAGATTTCACCCTTTTTTATTCTCATTTTTTCCTTTTATTGAAAATACATTTGCCCTCACATAATATATTATTAATATGGCTCCCCCCCTCTCTATTCCAAGACCCCCTCTCAATTGTGTTTATTCCTTCTTTTTCTCTCATTAGAAAACCAACAGACTTCTAAAGAGCAATAAGAAAATAAAGGAAATTAAGGTAAAACAAAGACAAACATCAGATTAGGACAAAACAACAAACAAAAGAAAAAGAGCAAAAGAAAAGGATTAAGCAACAGGGACCACTGGTTCATATACTCAGGTTTCCCATAGAGACAATCAACTGTAAGCTATAATGTATACAGAAAGGACCTATTGAGAAAGAAAGGAAGAAAGAAAACACACAACACAGTAACATAAAAATTAAGATAAATATTTTGAAAAAGCCTTAACATGACATGATGAGTCAAGGAATTTCCAAAACTGCCACTGAGTTCACTGTCTCTTGGCCATCTACTGCTGGCATGCAGTCTACCCTTAAGTGCAGTTTATTTCCTTGGTGACACTTCTTTGGAGACAACAAGGCATTCAATTTCAACTCGTTATTGATTGGAGAGAGCTTCTGGGTTAGGGATGGGCTACATGACCACTTCTTTCAGCCCTAGTATCCCATCTGGTTTGGGTTCTTGCAGGCCCTGTGCATTTTGCTTCAGTCTCTCTAAGTTTATAAGTTTATTGGTCGGTTTGTTTAGACCAACTTCTCTTTTCGTTTTCCTCCATCCCCTTTGACTCTTACAGTTTTTCCTCCTCCTCTGCATGATTCCCTGGGCCACAAAGGAAGGGATTTAATGGAGACATCCTGTTTAAGGCTAAATGTTTTAAGGTCTCACTCTCTGCATATTGTCTGCCTGCGGGTTTTTTGGCTTTTTCCTATCTGCTGCAGAAGGATGCTTATTTGATGACTATTGGGCAAGGCACTGATCTGTGTGAGTATAGCAAAATTTCCTTAGGAGTTCATTTTGTAGAACAGTAGTTTTTGGTTTTCCCTGCACCCTTAGTCACAGATTCTTGGTCACCCAAGCAACATCAGGTGTGGGTTCCATCTCATAAACTGAGCCTTTCAGTCAAATCAGTATTTGGTAGTTACTCCCACAAATTTTGTTCCATCATTATCCATCCTGTGTAATTTGCAGGCAGGACACCCTTGTAGAATGAAGATGTTTCAGTTGGGTTAGTGTCCGTTTCTCCTTTGGTAGTGTACAGAGTACCTTTCTGAACCAAAGACACAAACTCATAGAGACAAAGTCTCTATGTAAGAACCAGTTCCTTTTCTTGACGTTCAATGGGTTGTGTAATGTTGCCTTCAGTAATAGACCCTTGCTGTATGTTTGTGTAGAGCAAGAGTTTTGGAAGCATCTGAGCTGATTGTTAGCTCCCACAGGACCCCTTTGGCCAATAACACAATAAGATATAACACTATCACAGTACTGTAATCTTTCATTTGGTGACAAAAGATAGCGAGTTGAGTATTGAATTCTTCCCATTATTTGGGGACTTTATTTAGATTGCCTTCATATATGTATATATTTTAGGAAGATTTTACTGTACTAGGATCCCATACCACCATGAAATGGCCCCTGATTTTACCTTTCTCTCCTTCCATCCCTTTCTGTCCTCTTTTCCTTCTCTCCACTTGTGACTCCAGTTTCAGCTTCCCTCATCCATTTATATATAGTGTATTTCCCTCTCCTAGGACAATCTCTCTATATCTTCTCACCCAGTGACTTAATATATAACTAACTTCTGAGATCCTACAGACTTCACTTTGAGTATCATTTACTTAAAAGCTAATAAAAATACATAAGGGCACACAATTTAGAAAACCTCATTGGATCCTAGAAGCTGTGTCCACTGGGACTTCCAAGTAAAATGTGTTTCAAAGTAATGGGAGCTGAAACTTAGGAATGGGGTAGGACTGGAAGTGACAAGATGGCGATGGTCCATCACCAGGAGGTAGGAAAGCAGGATGTTGTACCAGGATCTTACAACTCATTATTGTTTTTTACAAAAGGAAGCTGTTTTGAAGAAAGGTGAGACCTGAATTTATCTATTAGTATAAGGATATGGATTTAGAAGGAAGCAGAAAATTATATTACCTGGTATTATGGACATGGTAAGCTGTCTTCTATAGTTTATGCTTTTCCAACCACAGTGTTTTGGCTAGTTCAACAATACCAAGCATGAGTTCTTTCCAATTGAGAAGGTTTAATGTACAATTAAACAGCTGTTGGCTGTTCCTAAGCTGCAAATGCCACAATTGTACAATTGAATGTATCTCACAGATTCTATCACTGTTGTTCTCAGTCGTTATCTCTGGATAACACTACTGAATCTTTTATTCACTTGGTAGCTTCTACAGTACTTTCCACTTCTATGAATGGTAGCCCTTAGGGAGGGTACTTTCAAATACATATACTAGATTGATTTTTCCAAGTTCTGTGACCAAAGTGAATGATGTCTTCAGTGGAAGGCTCTGTCTTTCATGTTATGACCAGCAACTTGAATGTTAGTTTCTAGACTTTGGCCTAGGAATATTGTCGGTCTGTAGGTATTGGGGAAGGAAGTATCTGACCATATGGAGTAACTGTATTAAGAATATGTATACATTATAAAATAATATGTTATATAAATTATTTATTTACTTTTAAGTGAGCTTATAAAATAATCAGTTTATCTCTCAGTTTTTAAACCCCAGAGTTATTAATTCCTCTCCACTCCCCATCCCTTTTTAGGTAGACGCCCATCCCCACATTTCTCTTTCTCCTCGTAGCACCTACATCCTCTTATCCCATTCTCTAAGTTGCTTATATTTTTACCTTAAACATTCTTTTTCTAATTTCTTGGCTTCTATGTTTACTCCAGTTAAATAGGGGAGTTTGGACCTAGGCTCTGTAAATAATAATGAGCATGTGTCATTTGTCTATCTGGGTATTGGTTATTTCAATCAGGTATTATGTGCCATATGTAATTTTTTCTTAAAAAGTCTTTTTATTATTTTTCATAATGTTTGTACTAACTTGTATTCCCATCCAGAGTTTGGAGGGAGCCCCTTTCCCTCACTACACACTAGCATTGTTTGTCTCCACTGTTTTTGATAAAAGCTGTAATAACTGTAGTGTGATCTGAATTTCTCTGGTGGTTAGTGGTTCTGCACATTGGTCACTTACCTGCTGGTTTTTATTTTCTCTTCTTTAGAGCAATGTCTGTCCAGGTCCACTATACAATTAACTGCTTTTTATGGTTTTGTTCCTGGGCTTTACGAGTTTCTGATATAATTCTGGATATTAATTCTTACCAGATACATAGTTTTCAGTATTTCTTTCATTGTATAGTTGTCTAATCACACTGTGGATTTTTCTGGGTAAATTTTTTTTTCTTTGTTACAGTGCCATTTCTTCAAATTTGCTTGTTATTCCTTCTGACAATGGGAATGCCCCATGGAGTTTTAAAGTTCTCTTTAATTGTCACTCAATTGTCATATATGTGTTTCATGCCAAAATGAAGGTTAAAGAGGAAAGTTTTTACACAATGCTGAGCTCTTCAGGTGAATTCATAAAATGCATGAAAACCAATGCATTTTAATGTATGTCTATAGGCCTATACACCAACTTCCAAGGAGAAAACTAACCTTTCTCTCAGAAGACTGATGACCTTCAGAAAATAAAATTTGTAAATGTTCAGTGTGAAAATGCAGTAAATGTAAGAAACTCACCCATCACTTGTTAAATTATTAAGTAAATTTCCCTTAGTTTTGAATAATTTATCTAAGTAGGGCTTATAATTATTGAGTCACTACAGAACATGTGACCTTAGAAAATCAGATAAAAAAATTAAGGGACAGAAAAATGAAAGATAGGAAAAAATAAAACAAATTGTAAATCAAAATGTTCCTTATAGTGTTAAGAGAATAAGAAGCCCCATTCTTGTGCAACAAAGATTATTTCTATTTTAAGGTATTTTTTGGTGGCCAAATTGTTAATAGTTTTTTTTTTTTTCTTTCTTTCTAGTCCTTTCACTTTCTTGCTTAATAGTTTTGATGCAAGTAAGTGACCTCAATCACAGTCATCCCTCATTAAGAAAGCACGTGCATTCTACAAAGGAAAATAACTATTATACAGCTGGAAATAAGAATTCTTGCACGTAATTAATCTTCAGTGTAATCACCTACACCCTGAGAAGATGAACAATTACTTCTTGTGAAAGAGCAGAGCAAATCAGAAAAAGCATATAAATAGTCACTCCACTGATAACTGAAGCTCATAAGCAAAAAAACTATGATTAACAAGCACCATTGAAGTGACACTTTTACAATAATAATGCATTTCCTGATGATAATAAAAGTGGCTCTTGTGCATATCTTACTGAAAAGAAAGGCTAAAGAACAAATTCAGAGACATGAAATGGCTTTTGAAATTCCCTGAAACAGTTATCTGACAGATGTAGCTCAAATCTCACCTGTAAACATTTCAGGCTAGAGAAATACAAGGAAGATAATGCAGAAGCTCTGCTCATTCAAGATATAGTTATTGATCACATTTTTGTTGTCACATACCATGCATTCATAAGATGAAGATTGATGATACCCATCCTTTCCTGATTAGATGAATTCAAAACATAGAATTATGGTTCGCAATTATGAACGCCTCTATAAGAAAATGACAAAAAGCGTTTTAATTAGTCAAATTGAGGGGTGCATTGGAAGGCATATTGGGAGGGTGTTTATGAGCAGCAAGGGAAAAATGTGTAAATTGGAAGAAACAGAATAAGAAACAGCATTCGCAGCATTGGGTGATAATAAGAGAAGGTAAATACAGGAACACAATCAGGCTGTAAAATATCTGACGTACATCATTTGAGGTTTTAAAGTGAAATATCTCTCTCAGCTGATCATGGAGGTGAGAGGTGATAGCAGGCAGATGGCAAGTATAGATTCTGAGGTTTCTTTACCTAATAATACCAAATAATACCAAATAGTATAAATTAATACCAAGAACTTCCCAGAGATCATCACATGCTGTACAATCTGTGTCAGCCACAATGTATGATCTGTAAAGGCTAGAAATGTCTTGTAAATACACTTAACTATGTCCTCTTTTTCCTCCTAAGGAATTAAGCATTGTGTATGTGTGTGTTATTTTGTGTGTTTAGAGTGCTGGGTCAGTGGCATGTGGTGGTTGTGAGTATACGTACTTGTGTACAAGCACACACATGTGTATAAACCTATGGGGGTCCATATATTTTCATTTTTATTTTTTGAGAGAGAATATCTCACTGAACCCGAAGTTCATCAAATTAGCTGTGTTGGCAAGACAAATAGCTTCAGGCACCTATCTCTCTACCCTTTCCCAGTGTTGGGGTTAGAGGTACCTGCTATTGCTCCTGGCTTTGAGTTGGTTCTGGGATTCCAAGCTCAAGTACTCATAATTCCAAAGCTTACTTTAACAAAAAGAACCTCCTCCCTATCCCACAATGTGCATTTTGCAAAGTCCTGGGTATGCAGTGTTTTTGAATACTGCCTGAACCACCTGGGAACAAATTCCAAATTATTGTATTTTAGGAATTTTAACTCTTTTACAGAGTATATGAGCACCTTGTTCTTAGAGAATAAGTGATGTAATTGTAGAAAGGAGATTTTTAATGTTTTTCTAGCATCATTCCTCAATATTTAAAAATTATAATGTGTTAGAATGCTTGGTTCTAAAATAAATTGCTTAGAAGGGAGAGAAAAGGTCTTAGTTGGGAAAATGCCCTTGGTACAAGTCATAAAGAATAGTTGCTATTAGAAGCATCCAAGTAAGAGTGAGGTGTAGCAATGCTAGGTGAGTTTTACAGGAGGCCAGGAACTTATCTGCTACCAAGCCTAGCCTAATTGATGAACAGCTGGATAGGTAATCGAGAAAAAAAAAAACAAACAATAGTGATAACATGAAAGATAGCTGCTGTTGCCTCTGAACTCCAAACACGTACACACCTATGCACCCAGAGGAATGCATGCACACATACAAACAGGGACACACAAAGCTGCTACTTGAATGATTCAGTTGGTTTTCATTTAGAAAATCATACATTTTGAATTAGGTTAGTACAGAATTTCCCACAATTTACATAACAACATATCAAATAAGATTTCAAACAAGCTCATAAATGATTCATCATTTACAAGTTAAGTGCATCTCACTATGCTTGTCATCATAAAACCTGACTTACATCATGTACTTTTCAAACTTAATTAGTAAATAACTCACACAGTGGGTGTGCTTTACCATGACTGTTCTCTGTTCATCAACTTGAAGATGAATAGAAATTATTCAGGACCATTTATTAACAAGTATTCTAGGATAAAACATGGGAAACTTGTACCTGAACTCAGCCAGGCATGATGATTCATGTCTATAATTCTATTACAACAAAACTGATACAGAATTTCCAGGAGTTCATGGTTAGCCTGAACTACATGGTGAGACACTGTCTTAAAAACAAACAACTGTGGATCTGGGAGAAGACTCAGATGGAAAGTTTTTTGCTGCCAAGCCTGATACTCTAATAATTGGCTTTGGAATCCCACATTGAGAAAGGAGAGCACCAACTCTCACATGTTGTCCTCTGATCACGTATGCATGCATCATTGTGTGAACACATGCACAGGCACACAGGCACAAACACACAAACATATTTAATCAAAATTATAAATAAGGCTTAAGTAGGCAGATATAAATATAAGCACAGCTTCTATGGAAAATGTTGGAGATTTATTTTTTAAAAAAACAAATCAACTTTGCTATAAGTTAATTTAAATCTCAGTTCTGAGAGTATCTCCAAATGTATTGAAATCCAGTCTGAAAACTATTCAGCTAGTCTGGCTTTAGAACAACACGTGTGTGTGTGTGTGTGTGTGTGTGTGTGTGTGTGTGTGTGTGTCTGTGTCTGTCTGTGTGTGTGTGAAGTGACTAAAGAAATGAAAGATGCTGAACACACAAAGTACAGTTTCACTTGGCCTTACAAAAGAAGATAATTTGGGGTTTGTGATAATGTTAATGAAGCCACAGATTAACGAAAAGTAAAATAAGTATTTCACAAAACAAGCAAGCAAGCAAACAAACAAACAAACTAGATTCCTAGTGCAAGACGAGTTGAAGTATTCTAATTCATAGAAATAAACCAGGTAGTTGAAGTTAGGACATAAGTTAAGGGGAAGTGAGGACTGTTGAATGGGCATATGCTTTAGCTAAGTTGATTGATACGATTTAGCTAGATCTGATTGTCTCTGATCTTCTGTGGCATTGATGGTACATTTTATAATATAGTATTTGGCACATCAAATAGGTGAAGAATGCATATCCGATTGTGTGAAAACCCTGCTGTTTAAAGTCACAGTCTACCAGGTCCAGATAGCTCCTCTTAGGAGTACACAAAATGGAGGACTCCTTTTTCCTGCAAGGATTCCTCTTCTCTACCAGACCTTTTCTGGGGACCTGGTCCCACACCTCTGCCTGAGGAAAGTCATGTATTGTTTTTGCAAATGTACAAGTTTAAATCCTGCTTTCAGATAAAAGCTAGTGCAGCAAGTAGCTGGGATTTCTGGATTGTCTTTCCATGGAAATGAGACATTCTTAGTACTTTAAACTCCAGCCAATGTTTTACATTAAATCTGAAAACGTCTCACTCTCCACAGTTCCTGTATAGCCCTAGTCGACCTCCAAATAAACTGTATGTTAGCCAGCTGTTTCACTGAAGATCTTCTAAGAGAGCAGTTACACTGAATGCTGTCCAAAAGAACTGTTAAGTTAAAATGCTCTGAGATCTCCTCCCCAACCCCTACCCCCAGTTCCCTGACTCTCCTTATTGGACATGGATCTTGGAGATCTCACTGGTTCTAGACATCCTGAGGTAGAAAGCAGAACTTGGGAGCACACCCCATTTTACATTTTCTTAGAAAATAATAATCAGAAAGAACACAGGGAAATTCTGCAAAATGATGCATATAAATTTACTTCCTTATAAATACACACATGAAAATCATAATCTAAGATCTTCATGAGAGAAACATGTGGTGTTTTCCTTTCTGAGCCTCAGATACATCATTTAATATAAATTTTCTCAGCCATATCTATTTTCCTGCAAAGTCCCTAACTTCATATTTTAGAATTGAACTAATTTTCAACATACACGCACATATGCATATGCACACACACACACACACACACACATCACATATCTATTGATATGTTGATAAAAATGTAGGCAGATGCTTTTTTATTATCCTATGAAGAATTTTACCCAAACTGTGTACTTGAAAAAACTTCACTTGAAATCCATTCATTAAATTATGTGTATTAAATTCACTGTTCTAAAGTTTGTTAGCACATCCTGGTCATGTCCCTCACCTCAGGACAAGTAAATTAAAAACAAAGATTATTTGTTAAGGGGAGAAATGTGTGTGTGTGTGTATGTGTGTGTGTCCTGGGGGGGGTACATTTTGAAAAGCCAGTGACTAAGATGAGAAATTTGTTTAAAACCACTTTGCAGGAAGCAGATTTGGCACCTTTGATGTAGATGGGTGTAGGAGTTTTCACACTGATGGGTCTTTTCCCCTTGGTAGAAGACAGAGTGGTAAATACTTCCTCCTAGAGGGTTGGCTAGCTCATGCAATGTGATCTAAATCAACCAGGTCCATTTTTCAATTCTGTCATTCCTTAAAAAATGGTGGTTACTTTTGTTCACTGAACAGGTTGCCTGAAGCAGTTCCCATCATAACACAAACTGGTCAAGAGAGAATGCTCAGATGCCTGGGGGAAAAATCGAGTGTCAGTGAAGTTAAATGCGGAGTTATAATGTTCAGTTTCAAACTCACTCAAACAACACTGGAGGTAAGTAGACGAGGCAAATTGTATTTTTAAAACTCTGATATTGATTTTATTTTTCTATTTTCACATGGGAGACTTTCTTTTTCTACATTATTTACCTACAAAGCTTCTGTGTTAAATCATACCAGACTAATGATATGTGTTTTTAAGGCTATTCAAAAAAGATATGAATTCATTTAATAATTTAATGAGTGACAAGCTGATTCTCAACTTACCATGATTTGATAGTGTTTTTGTAATGATAATTTATTGTAATATTCTAGACCAGTCCGAATGAATCTTCATGGTAGGTCAGAATTCCAAAATTGACATATAATCTAACCATTAGCTGTTTTCTATTTTATTTATTTCAATGGTAGACAAAGACCTATTTATGCTATGTATGCATTTGAATTATTAAAAACAAATTATAATAAGTAGTAAATATTCAATATTTTCTCTATTTTTCAAGTTTTATTGTACTCAGAATATTAGAGTTTAATTTATATATTAAAAATTTTATATCAGTCACTTTATTTATTATAAATGTTTTGCTGTAGAACAGACATTGCATATGGTGGTTTGAATAAAATAGTTATCTTAGGTGTATTTATAAAATTGATACTGTACATCGATTACAGAGTCAAGAAATGTGCACTATAAAGACTGCTAAAACAATACAAAAATATATTTTTACATTACTAATTCTTTATATAACACTTACTTAAACAATAATTTCACTTCATGAACTTTATCTGTTATTTGAAATATGTTTTTTTTCAGGGAGATATGACAACCACATTTATGTTTATATCTTAAGTCACTTTAACTTCAGTGGTCACTTCTCACCTTGGCAGCATTCGTTCACATGCCCTATATCCAGGCATGATAATAACTTCCTTAAGACACATTAGGAACACATAGTAGCAAATCATAAGTGGGGCAACCTCATTACTGTAGAATCTATATTTAAGGTTTGTCTGTAATGAGACCATAAAATCAGGTCATTTGTAAATGGAGAACAAGGCAATAGGAACCCTGCTTCAAAATACAGTATGTAATGTCACATTTTATTTTTCATGCAGCAAACTTTTTGAATGCCTAGAATATAGATTAAAGATAGTACTTATTTCCCTAAAGTCCCATCTCCCTCTCCTCCCATCTCAAACGTCAATTTCCAAAGAATTCTTAGGCACAACCCAGTGGGTAAAATAAAAGCAATCAGCTGACAAATTCATTCATGACAGTGGCACATGCCTCAAATCATCCAAGTAATGCATTTTTAAAATGGAGAAGAGAGAATATTAATCATTAGTAAGTTAATTCCTCCAATGAAAGACAAATATGTCTCAGGAACACTTAACACATGAACACCCAATAAATTATTAAATCTCTACAAGATATGCTGAAACTGTGGTGGTGTTAATTAAATTATCTCTGAAACTTACACAAATCAGGAGTAAACATGAATTCAATATATTAACTCTGAGCTACATCTATATAAAATACATGTAGTCTTATAATGAAATAGAGTAGATGTTTTATTAGATCACTGTCAGATGGGAATGCTATGAGAAATAAAGGTCACTAAAAGATTTAGTTAAATAATCTTGCTTTTGTCAGCAAAGACACAGTCTTAAGCAGACTCATTCATATGTTCCACACATTCCATTCATGTCTTTTGGTTAATCTGCTATAAAAGTTTTAACTAGTGGAATCATGTGCCTTCATATAGGGCTGCACTTTCATTTTAGCCTGAGAAGAAGTCTAGCTGTTTGTTAAGATAAAAAAATGAATTCACACACACACACACACACACACACACACACACATACACACAAACACACACACGGTATACACTGATACACACGCATACACACACACAAACATACTTAAATACACACATATGCACATGCATCCTCATTTGAAATATGTTATATTTTAATTTTTATATAGCTATTGAATTTAAAGTCATTCCTAATACTGTATGTTGCCAGAAAAAGTTAACCAGTTTGAGTTAGATATGTGATTGCTGTCTTTATTTTTTGATTGATGTTTTTAATCCTCATTTTAGTATTCTCTATCATGCTGCAAAAATTCACTTACTGTTCTGTGAAGTGTATTTATTACCTTAAATTTTACTCTTGAATATCTGTGATATGTACCACAAATAACTGATAATCTTACCCTGCTTGGGGTTATTATTTCCTGAATGCCATGATAGTCTGTGGTTTGGGTAGTCACAAGTAAGTATTTGAAAACATTTCAAAACTAATGACTAAAATGCATTAACCTTCACAAACATACTGAGAATCAGTTTAGTCTTATTATATTTTAATAACATTTTTTTTGTATATACTGAAAGTAACAACATGGTACTATGACATAGATATAAATGATAAGTAGTCACTGCAGTGATAAAATTAATATACCTGTCACCTTCCACAGGCAGAAATTGTGCATTCTGTGAGAATAGTTATGATATATTTGTTTGACTCACTTGTAGGATGGGCTAATCAGAAATTTAGTATAGAAAATTTAGACTATAACAAGCAGTAATGTGTTGCATTTGGGGTATTGTCCTGGAAACTTTTAACAGAGAACTTTGCACTGTGTATTAGCTTTTACTTTAAGTCTATTCCCCATTTGAGATAAATAAATTACAAAGTACAAAGACACTGTGACTCACAGTGCTTGAAGTTTTAATACAGGATAAATTGACTTAATTTCCCCAAAGAAGTGGATTGACTGTGGTAAGTAGGTAGAATGAAGCAAAACCGCCCACCTCATGCAAGCACAAACTGAGAGGAAAGGAGTGTGGTTGCTCATTTCCCACCCAGGTACACCCTCAGTGATCTACCAGATTCCCACTAGAACACATCCTTAAAGATGATATCTCTGCTTAATAGAGGCACCCTAGAAAAGTAGCCTTGAACAAAGGGCTCTTGAGGAACATTTAACATCCAAATAGAGTGCAATTGACTTTTAAAATTGGCTTCTCTTTTAAACATGCCTACTGAGCTGTACCTTCAACATAGACTCACACTTGCAACTAATCAAGTCCAAAAATAAGAGCAAACCCCTTCCTTTTCAGATTGTTGTTGCTCATGGTGTTTTGCTACAGCAATAGACAACACCAAATAATTTGGACATTGGTACCAGGTTGTTGGGGATTGTTGGGACAGACCTGACCAAGTTGATGTGGGAAGGATTGTGGAATGGCTTTGTAACTTAGGGTTGAGAAAGCCATTGAGTGATACGAGTTTAATGGGTTGTTTTGGGAGATGGATAGTTATGAATGTTTACAAAAGTAGAGATGATGGATTCCTTGCTGGCTTATCAGTTTCAGAGAGATCTAAAGATTCTATCAAGGCTATTTATGCAACATTTTTAATTAAGACACTTTAGGTTTGGTCATCTGAAGCCAAAGAATTGGCTATAGTTAACAGAAGACCAAAACTATTAATGAGATAACTTTGCTTTGCGGGAACAATTAATTATGTTCACCTGGAGCTGAAGACTCAGTGGTTATTAAGAATAGACCAGCATCACTGAGGCAAATTCTTTTGAGAAGTGTTTCTTTAAGACCATCACGAAGATGTGCTTCAGAGGGGACCATGACTATACCTTCTGTATGAAGCAGAACTTGGTAATGTGTAAGAGTTTCTTAGGTGGTACTGGATTTGAACGCATACAGGAGTCGTGGAGTTCAGCTGAGTCCTGTCTCTTTGAGACTAGGAGGAGTCATTAATGAGGGTAGAGCCTTAGTTGTACCAGAAGCCTCAGGACTGAATGGGTCATGGAGAGAAGTTAAGGCTTGGCACCATGTGGCAAGGTCAGACTCAATGATGAGTTCAGGAGAGGGTTTTGCTGAAAGTGGAACACAATTGTAGCAAAGACCTCAGAATTGTGTAGATGCCAGAAGCATGAAATGGCCATCAAGGATGATGAGGTGTTTATCTGTCCTGACCCCATGCACTTGCTATGTGTGTTGTAAAAGACAGGACCAGAGAGCTGGTGGTGCACAGGTACTCTGGGATCCAGAAGTTTACAAGTGAACCTCAAGTGTCAGGGACACAATTTTTTACACTTTTGAATTTTGTTGCTCTTTGAAATGATTGCAACTATGCTTTGGTTCTTTCCTTTTAAAGTCAAACATGAAATACAACCGAAAAAAAAATATTTAATTTGCTTTTAGGTTTTACAGGAGCTCATAGATGAGCAACTTTGGATATTTTAAAGAGATCAAAATGTTAGAGAGACTGGAGATTTTCAAGTAACTTTGAACTTTGAAAAAGACTAATGATTTTAAAGGACTGGATTTTTAAGAGTTTAAATTTTAAAGTCTATGGGATTTTAAAATTTACACCATGTTTTTTATTGTGTTATTAATAATTTCATGACATTTGGCAACAAATAAATGAGGAAAGTATTCAGTTGAATAGTGATGTGTTTGTATGTCAATTTAAGAAGTTAATTCTGTCAGTAGTCCTTTGTCCACTTGATAAAACCTAGAGTTATCAGTGGAAAAGAAATCATAATGAAAAAATGCCACCATAATATTTGTCAGTAGTCAAGTCTGTAGTGCATTTTCTTGACTGATTATTAATGCAGAAAGTTCCAGCTCACTGTGATGCAGTGCCACTCCTTGCTAGGTGGTAAAATAATGCAAACTGAACAAGCCACGAAGAGAAAGCCATAAGAAGTGTTTGGGGTTTTTTGTTTATTTGTTTTTGTTTTTTGTTTGTTAGTTTGTATTTTCCTTCATGTCTTCTCCTTCAGCTTCCTCATCTAGGTTTCTTCCTTGCGTTCTGCACTGATATCTCCAACTCTGTGATTTCTCAACAATATGGAATGAACTCTAGGTTATAAAGTCATGAGAAAGGACTTCATTCATACAGATTTTAAAATATTTACTTACACAGAGTATGAAAGTAAAATGGTGGTTACTTGAAGCTGGGAGAAGCTATGGGTAAAGAGGAAAAGGCAAAGGCTTAATAATGAATAAGGTGATAAATTAGATAGTACTATGCTGTGATATATTTTTGTGTAGAAGGTTATTGTGAATAAAGTAACATATGTTTACATATCTCAAAATGATAGAAAAGGGAATTTGAAAACATTTTATAATAAAATGAAAAATTCCATAGTTAATTCCTGCCTTAAAATGGCTGTATTATAAACCTCCATTAAAACTTTGAGTTTTAAGACATTCCCAAACTGAGACATAGATGCGGCAGTTTCACAATGGTCAGAATAAGCTTCAAGAGGAGAATATTTAGTTCCAAATCTCAACAATTTTCAAATATTCATTTTTCAAGGATATTTTGAGAAGGGAAATTTTAAGAATTCTCACAGCAAAATTAGAAGTCAGTGTTACAATCGAGAAGGTGAATCTATGTGTTCATACACATTTGTTTTCTCAACTGTTCCTGGCACTTCCAAGGCTTTCTACATCTGTTATATTGAACACAGTAAAATATTTTGACTTCCAAGTCTCTTTGAAGAATGAGGCAAGGAAAATTCTACATAAGATTTTTTTTTTCTATCTAGTGTGACAGGTCAGCAATGCAAATTTTTGGTAAGGATTATATTGTATTATGTGTCAAGTTGCATGGTATTGCCATATGTTAAGATCAAAAAGACAAAACATCAGTGATTCCAGGCAGAAAATGCCAGCCACTATCAAGTTCTTTGCATATGTCATTATGTAAATGTTAAAGAATTAAGAAAAAAGCTGAAAAAAACCAATGTTTTTACCTCATGTTCATTTCAAAGAAACAAACATATTTGTATTTTAGGGTCTAAACTGAGTCTTGGCCTTGGTGGACCCGATGCATTAACAACATCATTTAACCCTGTGTGTGTGCAGAGAGCAATGAGAGGAATATTAGCTGTTTTTCCTTATTATGCAGTGAACGATTTAAGAGGATGCTTTCTGAACTTATCAATAGCTTATGTTACAGTTGAGTAAGAAATCACAGACTCTAAAGATCAGAATTCTAATCTCATGCTCAAGATGTTCAAAAAGCAATAGAAGGGGGAGACTCTTGGTCCCGGGGAGGTTTGATGCCTCAGCAAGTAGAGAGACTGGCAGTGAGAGTGAGTGGAGGAGCACCTTCATACAGGCAAAGGAGGGGGAGTGGATGTGGGATGGGAGGTCAGTGGAGGGGATAACTGGGAAATCATTTGAGATGTAAATGAATGGAATGATTAGTAATAAAAAAAGCCAGCATCTACTGTGTGTGTGTGTGTGTGTATGTGTGTGTGTATATATATATATATGGTTTTCCAATAGACTACATTTTAGTTTATCAGATTTCTCTCTGTAAAGTGAAAGTGTAATATTGTTATGAAATTTTGAGTACCTATTTTCATTGGTATTTAGGAATTTTGTCAGTTAAAAATGTGAATAAAATTCACCTCATTGCCATTACTCTCTTGGAAAATATGGATGACTGCATTATAAGTGCCAAGTAATTGTTCTTGCTTAAGAGGTGAGAAAGGGGAAAATATTTTCAAATCTTACTCTATAGAAAAAGAGAGTCTTTTTTGTCTTCTTGTCCTAGTTTCATTTCAGTTTCTGTGATAGTATACCATTTCCAAAAGCAAAGTCGAGGAGAAAAGGCTTAACCTAATTTACAATTCCAGATTACAGTCCATCTCACTAGGAGAGACCCCAGAAGGAGCTTTAGGGAGCTGGTCGTAAAACCCCAGCAGTCAGGAGAAGAAAGAAGTGTGTACATGCTTGCTTACTTCCTTATTCATGCTCAATTCAATTTTTGCACCTTTGTACAGTCTGAGCATGACATTTGCTAATGGAATATTCTTCTCCCAGTTGGTTGAGTCCTCATACAACTGTTAAATTAATTCAGTGAATTATTTCATAGACATATTTCCAGGACAGCCCAATGTAGTCAATCAACCCAATGTAACTTACTGAGTAACCCAATCAAACCTTACTGAGATTTTCTTCTCAACTGAGGCTGTGTCAATTTGCAAATTATAGTTAACCATTACTGTTAACTGGGGAAATGTTTTCTTGTAATGTTCTTTAATAATCTCCCAAAGAACTAAACATGCATTATAAAAGCCTCTCTCTGCTCAGTCACTATTCAAGATTTTACAATATAACTATAGCTATGAAGCCAGATCAGACTCACTGAGTAATGCTTTGTAAGCAAAGTTTTATTGATTCATAGCCACATTATTTTATTGTATCTTGTCTGTACTGCTTTCATACAATGACTAACTTGAACAATTTTGACATCAGTACTTAGTATGGGCTACAAAACCTAAGACTTGTTGCTAAAGTTTCCAAATATTCTCATATATTTATGGTTTGAGCAAAACGTACCAGGAGGTCCAAATTGATAATATTAAGAATTTTATTAAGAGATTTCATTGACAACCATACTAGACCATACTAGACCATACTCAGGATTCTTTGAATTTTAAAATGTAAAAATTCAAAAACAGATTTACTAGGAACTATTTCATATTTGCTATGAACCATTTTCAATAAAATATATTGTTAATGACAATTTCATAATATCTTAAATGTCTTATTAATTTTCATTTTGATCCATGATTTATATTTATATAAATTAACTAAAGATTATTGGATAAAATACAGGTACTCACATACTTCTAATCTTTAATATATTCAGTGAGTTGTTAGGACATATTATAAATAATACTTTAAACTGTAATCATAAAAACTACAATATTCACCTCTCTATATATCCAATCATATTTTTTTCAGATCTATATGTTACAAATGTATTCATATATATTTTTTCAATGTATACTATATACATTGAATACACACAGACACACACACAAACACACATATATATTCAATAAAAAGCATCCATTGGTTTTATTCAGGAGAGTGAGGCAATTTGAAAACTGACATTTGGGACAAAATTTTGTGTTTGTCTTTAGTATTGTCCAGTTTTGGCCTCTGTTAGTAAATAATATACATTTTTAACAACAGAAACATTACCTTAGTGCAAAGTCATTGCTTTCATATTTGACATTGGCTGAAATCCCAGTGTTATAAATTCTTTTCAACTTTGGCTCAGAGAGAGATAATGGATAATTTCAAGTGTGTTAATTCATAGGTACACTGGTGGTTGATGTTTCTATAAGGGCTTTCCAATAATATTAATAAGTTCTTTTGGATAATGTTAGCATGTTTGTCAGTCGACTCCATAAAGTTGATGCTCTTCCTGTCAATGTGCTTCTATTGAGGTGAAGGGCATAGCAGAACAAAACATGCCAAAAATAATAGATGATAGATAGATAGATAGATAGATAGATAGATAGATAGATATAGAGAGATAAATGAGTTCTTCATGATCTCCCAAAGAAAATGTCTTCCCTTCCTGCCTAAGTTTTCTGGAACTTATATACCTGGTCTTCATGACCACACAGGATGTCTCTCATTTAGATCTGAACTGAGACATTTGCCTTCAGATTTTTCACTTGACAGCTTCTATAACTTTAGGAGACAGCTTACATATTTCCCTTTTTAGTTGGTTGAATTGAACAATTCAAAAGAGAAAATGGTCACTAAATTTAATTTCAAATATTGCCCATTAAACAAAAGAATCTGCAATAGTAACTACACAAAGTGAATCCTATGTTAACCTAGAATGATGAGAAGTACAAAGAGAGAAGATCTAGCTGCAACTGATTACTCCAAATAGTATTGCTCTGTGTGAGGAAATTGAGATTGTTAAAAATACTTTAAGAAAATCATTTTGTTATATCGTACACTGTCACAAATTTTCTAATTCTTCATCACTGAATACGTTCATTGTATAATAATTGATATGATAATAGATACAATATATCATGGTCTCAAAAGTATCATTCTAAACTTTATGCATTTACATTGTATATCACATTGACAATTAGAGTAGATTGTTACAATTTAAATATTTGATAACATTCTTTAGTCCTTTAAACATATACATTAGATATTTAAAATATAGAAATATGTTTAGACTAACTTTACATTTGAATAACATAAGCTATGTCTGACCCTATTGGTTTTTATCACAGATAATAGCAATTTTAGCAATCTGAGATGGAGCCTTCACTCAATAGTTAAGACTACTCTTTCAGAAGACCAGAATTAAATTCCAGAACCTAAAATGAGTGTGTCATAACCACCTGTTAATACCAACCTAAGGGTTATGAAATTCTTCTGGCCTCCATAGGCACATGCAATCATGTGTACATAGCCACACATAGCCACAGACACTCACAGAGATAAACACAGATAAAGACATGTGCCGCCACCACTTGGCTAAAAGCTTAAGATATATTTTAAATATTTAAATTAAGTATATTCTTATGCATGTACATTGAGAATTCTGAAATTTTGTGGTGTGTTATCTTGGTTCAAAGTTTTTGTTGAATGGTTACTTCCCATATTCATTACGATAATTGCTGTTTAGTTTTCCAATATGTGAAAGTGCAAGACTTTGTGTGTAGTTTAATATATCTCAAAAGGAATAATCACTAAGATACTTTATCTGGCATGGTTATATCTAAGTAGTAATTCTGCTCAGATGTCAAGATTTTATAACTCATCTTGCTATTATATTTTTTCACTTTCTAGACGGTATAAATCATTTCTCCTTGGCTCTTCTTATATTTCTGCTACTCAGTCCTTTCAACTTTATTATTAAAAAAAATAGACTCTCTGAATTTTGTACTATAGAAGGGCTGCCAGCGTAAAAACTCACATAGATACCTCCCTAGGAAGTACAAAATATTTTTTAGGTAAAATATTATTTCACAAAATTGCAAATATAGAATTTCCAAAAGTCAGTTTCATGCATTTTTGTGAATTCTCATTTCTTAGTACTAAGAAATATGTTTTGGTGATAGCATTTTTTTTTCCCTCCAACATATTCTCAACCACATAAAGACAAAAGAACTTAAAGTTAAGTTGTTTTGATTCTTATCTAGGTGACCATAAATATTTTTAATCCACACAAACTTATACAGACTCAAACAAATGTTCTTACATTTTCTGAAACTCTGCAAGCTGAAATGACATATTTTAGTATTACCTAATAATATTAACTACTTAAAGAAAATGTTCCAAGTATGCAATGCATTTTCAATATTTTCAGGAGTTTAAGTAAATTTGTATGTTTTGTAATATTGTCAAATATTTCACAGCATACTCTTTTATACTGTAGTATTTAATATCCAAATTTAAAGTGATATTTAAATATCTGATTCATTTCTGGACCATGCTTTCATTTATAGCAATAGTTATTTTATTTGGTCACCATTGCAGATTCCTTCATTAAGCATGATGACCGCAGAGTAGTCCAGTGACTATTTCTTCAAAATATGAAGAAATATATGACCTTAATGGCAAGTTGCAGGGTATTAAAGTAGCATCAAATAATCTGGACACAACAATTTTTATATCATTAATAAAAAACAAAATGAAATTTGTGGTTTTACTGTCTATTTTATCTAAATTTTTGAGAGTAAGGTCATATGGTAAATGGAAATACTCAACATACCTACTTGAATATTCAGATTGAAGTTTATGCCTCATAAAATAAGCTCGAACTAAAACTCAGTGTCAACAAATACTATCAAGAGTATTATATTCTTTTGTATTATCTGTGTATTTTAAATAGTGCTGGAGACAATTTCATATGTTTCTTAAGCCAATTTTTTGAACTTTAAACTCTAGAAATAGATCAACAATTTTTAGTTCCCTTTCCAAGTACAAAACCTCATTTACCTGTTGCATAAAAAATATTGAAAAAAAACTAAATACGTACTGTTTTGGGAGCTATGGAATATTTTCACTAGCAGCAAGCTTAGTAACTCAATACACAGGCATATCCATTAGATTAGAATGCCTTTAATTAGAGAACTGCTATTTCTTTGATAAATGAAGTGAATATATACATGAATGCAGGATGATGGTGATGTAGACCATCAATCATAATTTCTGCATCTTCTGAAGACTGCTTATCATTTAGTAGAAGTCATGGCAGATTGTTCTACTTACTGAAATATTAAAATAGAATATGGATATAAAATTTAAAATAAAATTATTCAAAATTAGTTACTGTCTCAATGTAAAAATAATTCATTAATAAAAATAAATATTTTTTATGAAAATTCAAATCTTTTAGGTACTAAAACCTGATTTAGTCTTGTCTTGATTCAGGATTAACACACTCATACAAGTTTTCTCCAGAGATGATTAAAAAGTTGGCTTTTATGTTATCTCCTACATCCAAATCCTTACTACTGACTGAACATCTGGCTGCTCCTTATGCAGGAGACTTCTACTTTGAGAGTAAGTAGTGATATTATTTTTGTTCCTACTAGTTTGAACAGACACAGGAGATTACTTTCTCCTAAGATGCTCCTGTGATTTCCTCAGATTCTGCTTTATCCAGACTCTTTGCAAATATTATAAAAGTTTGTAGTACATTCCTTCATATTTAGCATAAATTGGCAAAAAGCATTCTATTCCCTTTTATATATTATACAGTAATATTCAAGGAAACTAAATATAATGTGAGTTTTTATAATTAAAAGCTATCTTTCATATTACTTTATTACTTATATACTATCAAGATCTCTGACTATATAAGAAGGAACTAAACAAAAGCCATTTTGAATAAAATTTTTATTTTGAATAGGAATCAAAATTTAAGTTGCTAAGTCTTTCCTGGATGAGCTACATTCTGGTTAGAAAGTTGAGTCACAAACACCAATGACAACAGGGTAAATGTACCACAAAGAAATGTTCCTAGGGTAGTCCCCTATCCTTGAATCCTGATTGGTGGAAAAATGTAACTTGACACAGATGCTTGAGTTTTTTTGTGATTTTTGGGCTGTTCACCTCCAAAGTCTATCATTCATGATGGACCAGTAGCAGATTGGTTATAGTAAACTTTTCTGTACTGACATAGTATTTGAGTTATGCTGGATCCAAGTAGATCCTATACAAACTATATATTGGCTTTCTACTTTCCACTAAAGCCCCTTGTACCTAGCAGAGTCTTTGGGATACATGAGTAGGAATCTCCTCTAAATGATCCACAAGAAATGTTCTTATTTTCAGGAAAAATTTCATTTCATCCCCTATTATCTTTTTATGAAGAACCATGCAGGTGGCTTTAGGTACTAGGCATTTCACTTATTGTTTATTAATTCACAGCTTACCTGTGGCCCAAAGGCTGAATGGAGAGCTTGATGATCCCAATGATTTATGTAATTTTGCAAAGAAAACATACAACTTTGCCTTTATTCCTAATTCTAATAAAACTTTTATAAATAAGAATTATACACAAATATTACATGAAATGAATTTCTACTGTGCAAAATGAAGGGCAGAGAACAATGCAATAGTGCTATAGAACCATTTTTGTCTAATTGAAAGGTAACTTGGGTCAGTGTGTACCAGGATTTCACAGTACAAAACTCATCATACACTTGAAATTTGCTTGGATCTAGCCATGTAACAAGAGAAGTTACATTTTATTTTTATAATAGTTGCCAAATAATTGATTAAAAGGCCACATGGTTTAACAAGTTCTGTTCCTAATATGACACAGATGAGTTTAGCTGAAAGTGCCATACAGTTTGGTTTGTCAGAGTTGTATTGGATTTTGGTTAGCAAAGACTACTACGACATATGTAGGATCAAGAATATTTTTACATTAAAATGACAAAACCTCAAGTGACATCTAATTTAATATTATGCAACTGCAATCTCTCTAGTGTCACAAAAAACACACATTCTAAGAATCCACAGTTTAGGTAATTTTTACTTATTTACCTTCTTTCTTTTTTATAACATAACTGCTGTAAAAGAGATGTTTTTCTTCTTTTGTTTAACATAGTGCCTGGGATACAGACCATGATGAATAACTATTTACTGAAAACAACAAAGATTACAGAATTCTTACAAAACTGGACATCTCTGAAGCTCAGCACATCACCAGTAGTAAAGGTACACTTAAAACAACAATATATGAAGATATGATAGTAGAAAATTAATGAGATTTAGAAATTCCTGAAATTTATGTGGAAATAAAAAAAGCTAAAATATGAGAATTGAGATTAATTTCTGACTTCTCAGTGTGACATGTTACCATCTGAACCATTCAATATAACCAAACTTTATATAAGATGTATAGTTATTCTTACAAGATATTTTAACGATTTTCCTGTATTGTGTGATACATTTTTAGACATATATGTTACATTTAAAATAACAAAATTAAGTAAGTAGTATCAACCAGAAGAGCTACCAAAGTAAAGGTGAAAAATAAAGGAGCAAATACAAGACTAAGAACTTCTGGACTCAGATTTCAAATAAACTACCATGCTTTGAATAACCAATTTTTTAAATTTTTTATTGGTTATGTTATTTATTTACATTTAAAATGTTATCTCCCTTCCAAGTTTCCCCTCCACATCCCCCCTATCCTATCCCTCTCGCCCTTGCTTCTATGAGGGTGCGTCCCCACACACCTACCCACTCCCACCTTGCCACCCTAGTATTCCCCTATCCTGGGGCATGAAGCCTTCATAGAACAAAGGCCTCCCTTCTCATTGATGCCAATTAAGGCAATCCTGTGCTACATATTCAGCTACAGCCATGAGTCGCTCCATGTGTACTCTTTTGGTTTAGTCCCTGGTAGCTCAGGGTGGTTTGGTTGGTTAATATTATTGCTCTTCCTATGGGGTTGCAAACCCCTTTAGCTCCTTCAGTCCTTCCCCTAACTTCTTCCTTGGGGTCCCCGTGCTCAGGTGACAGTTGGCTGCAAGCATCCTCATCCATATTGATAATGCTGTGGCAGAGTATCTTGGGAGACAGCTATATCAGGTTCCTGTCAGCAAGCATTTCTTGGCATCAACAATAGTGACTAGGTTTTGTAGCTGAATATGGGATGGATCCCCACTTGGGGCAATCTCTGGTTAGCCTTTCCTTCAGTTCCTGCTCCACATTTTGTCTCCATATTTGGAGGTCCTTGATCTACTTGGACTTGAGCTTTGTACAAGGAGATAAGAATGGATCAATTTGTATTCTTCTACATGCAGACTGCCAGTTGAACCTGCAACATTTGTTGAATATGCTGTCCTCTTCCACCTGATAGTTTTGGCTTCTTTGTCAAAAATCAGATGTCCATAGGTATGTGGGTTTATTTTTGGGTCTTCAGTTGCATTCCATTGATATACCTGTCTGCCTCTGTACGAATGACATATGGTTTTTATCAAGAATTCTCTGTTGAACAACTTCATTTCAGGGACGGTGATCCCCCAGAAGTTCTCTTATTGTTGAGAATAGTTTCTGCTATTCTTTTATTTTTGTTTTGTTTGTTTTCTTATTCCAGATGAATTTGAGAATTGCTCTTTCTATTTCTGTGAAGAATTTAATTGGAAATTTTTGTTGTTGTTTTTTATTTTTTGAGACAGGGTTTCTCTGGGTAGCCCTTGCTGTCCTGGAACTAACTCTGTAGACCAGGCTGGCAGTGAACTCAGAAATCCTCCTGCCTCTGCCTCCCAAGTGCTGGGATTAAAGGCGTGCACCACCACAGCCCGGCTAATTGGAATTTTTATAGGGATTACATTGAATCTGTAGTTTTCTTTTGGTAAGATCTCCATTTTTATTATGTTAAACCTCCTGATCTATGAGCATGGGAGGTCTTTCTATCTTCTGAGGTCTTCTTAGATTTCATTCGTCAGTGACTTGAAGTTCTGGTTGTACAGGTCTTTGCTTATGAATATTGATGCAAAAAATACACAATAAAATTCTTAAAAACTGACTCTAAGAACACATCAAAATGATCATTCACCATGATCAAGTAGGCTTTATCCCTATTTGCAGGGATGGTTCAATATAAGGAAATCCATCAATATAATCTACTCTATAAACAAACTCAAAGGAAATAAAACCACATGATCATCTCATTAGATGCTAAAAGTCCCTTTGACGAAACTGGGAGACAGAGTCACTAACTGCTCCTTGCTAAGTTGTTTTATTTTTTCAAAATTCTTTTTGTAATAGCAGTAGAAAGGTAATTAACACAGGATTAGACCAATCTCGAAAAGTTAGCATTGGGGAAAATATTTCAAGACTGGACAGCAACATTTAAAGCCATTTTAGAGTTTGATATTAATAAAGCAAAACTTGTATTGTGCTTACTCATCTCCTTTTCTCCATTATTGTTCATCTCTGAAGTCATTCTTTCCTTTCCTTTGTTTCTTTTAGAAACAGAATCTCATTATGTAGATCGTGCTGGCCTCAAAATAAACCATCCTATTAATCTAACTTCAGAATAGCTAGAAACATTGGTTTGTGTCACAATATCTGGTTTGTATTACTCTTCAATAAAAAAGAATAGTGTGACTCTAAAACATACACAAACCTTTTGAAGGAGTTGGTCTTGATTCCTTTTTATTCAATTAAAAGATAATTGTACTGCGTCCATCTTCTTGATCTAATTCCTTCCATGCTCCCTCCTCTTCAGTACATATCTAATCTCTAGGCCCCTTTAACTGTTATTCTTAAACACACACAACACACGAATACACACATACACCTTCAATGTGTCCATTCTATGTTACTTACCTGTGTGATTTCAGGGTTGACCAGTGCATACAGGATACCCAGTAAAGGGGCTCATCCCAGAGTGAAGACTCCTCCCTGTCTAGCATCATGAAAGTCACCCCTTCCACATCACTGTGTCTGTAAGCGTTATTGTTGTTCAAGTCTTGTTTAGGAGGCTATAGCCTAGAGATAACATTGGTGGAACTTCTCTGACATTTCTAGGAGACAAAAATCTCACAAGAGATTTGCTTATACTCTGGCTCTTACAATTTTTCTGCATGTTCCTCTGTGATGTTCCCCTGAGCAATTGATAGTGGAGTATGTGTCGATGTACTTGTTGAGTCACATTTACTGCCATTTTATTCACCGTAGATAGGAAATTGAAACAGTGTAAATGTCCTTCTACTCAAAAATGAATAAATAAAATGTAATACATATGCTCTATGTAGTACTATCCAGCTATAATGACAAATGAACTTTCCAGCTAAATAGATGGAAGTAGAAAAGATTATATTGAGTGAGGTAAAACCGGCACAGAAAGACAAATTCCACATGTTCTTCAGAAGTGAGCACATAACCCAAAGTAACTGCAGAAACCAGGAAAGTAAAATGGTGTTTACTTTAGTAGTATACTCTTAAAGTATACTACTATGTCGAGTGAGAGCTGAAGACAGAACAGGACAATCAGATACCTAAGCAGAACATTAAAGGCCATTAATATCTGAATAGTATTACATAGAGAATATGTATATAAAGATCAATCACTAAGTATTTGTGGAATCCTAAATCAATAATAAAATTTAGAACAACAGTCTGAGTCTGCTTTGTAGAAGGCCAGGGAGCAGCATATGGAGGAATTATTATTTCTGATGAGGTAATGATTTGACTACTGCAAGAAGAAAAAGAGCCTCTGTATGATTTGTTTTACAGAAGGAACTTGGTGTATGCAGCTTCATCAGCAACTCCTTTTGCTGTGTACCTTTACTTGAAATCTCAGACTATCATGAGTCTATATTTTATCTGAATTACATGCACATATATAAGTAAGTGTTATATTCAATGATTAATTGAATACATTAATATATGCATATTCAAATATATTAACTGAAATATCATGCTACTGTCTTTGCTTTCTGTAATATTAAAATAGATTAGTTTCTTTAGCATTTACCTATTAGATATGAAACTACACATTTGTCACCAATAATTAAAGAATTTAGCATAATTCACATAAGTTAAATGTAGAGACATTAAATAACTGTAAATTGTGGATAACAGAAAGTAATTTCTTTTGGACATTTTGTGTTATTAAACATTCTTAATGTCTTTTTCCTCTATTAATTAGTATAAATTAATGAGATGCTTGCTAGAAAATTCACTCCATTTTCTCATTAATCAAAACTCATTCTTGCCTGCTATGACAGTTTGATTTTGGTTGATTGAATGTTTCATTCTCCATGGTTTTTCCACTCACAAGTCAAATAAATCCTTTGCTTCACCTCCTCTGTTTGGGAAATGGCTCTCTTATTGCTTATAATTCAGCTTTCTCACAGGAGTGCTGTGAGCTATCATGAAGAAGGAAATAGCACTAACAAGTTCAAACTGAACAGCACTGAGGACTCAAGGATCTTTGATTTGCACCTGATCTTGCTACTTAAGAAAAATCATAAATTACACAATTTCTTCTAGACCTAAATTGTGCCTGAATTATATAACAGAGCACTCATTACTGGTGTTTGTTGGAAAGGCAGCTGCAAAACTATCACCTGTAAGAGGAGAACAAAGAGAAGGAAAAGTCATAACTGAAAGTAAAGAATACTTACATAAAGGCACATGAAGAATATGTTAAAAAGGAAGGAAATGAGCAGGTAGAGGTTGACAATGACTACAGGAGTACCTACTCTGAACAGTGTGCTCTGAGATTCAATTTTTCTAAAGCGTTGGAAGTGACCATATAATAGAATCTGAAATTTAAAAATTAAATATGGAGAAAACAGAAACAAACTACATATATAAAAATATAAATATATGTCATGTGAAAAGAAAACAATAATGCCAGATTATCTTACTAGAAATCACCTGGTTACTTGTTTATTCTCTGCCTAACAAAGGCAGGTTATCTAAAGGGAAATGTCTAGCTGAAGACACTCAGAGAAATGGCATGATGTATTTGTGGATGTTAGGGTGCTGGAAATGCCTTTTGCTGCCATTACCTATAGTGAGAGTGCAAATAAAACTTTGGGAGATCGTTCATGAAATCTTATTAAAGTAGTTGTTATTAAAAGAGTAAATGAGAATAAAGAACAACAGCAGAGATGGAATGTGTCAAGGTGGGATGCTGATAGGGCTATATGCAAGGTCCTGGAGAAACAGAGACACTTATAAAAAGTTCAGTGAACAAGTAATTTGGTATGCTTGATTGGTTTGGAAGAGCAACTTACGTCATCATTTATAAGGTAAATTAAAAACATATGCTGTAAGATCTTATTTGTATTTTACATTAAGTGGAGGTGCAGTGCTGGAAAATCTAAATCATGAGGAGAATACCAGGCCTTTCCAGCAGGCCATTTTAAGACACAGCAAACTGGAGAATCCTTTAGCCTCTAATTGTTGTTCAATGCTAAGGCTCAGATAAAATTCAGTGTCAATTCCTGCACAAGTGGTTGTATGCATTTAACACACTGATTCACACAGAAATTCACACACAAAATGAAAACAAACCAAGAAAACAGCAACTATTGTAGACAAAAAGGAAAATAAGAAGTAGTAGCATGGGTCTGGACGATAGTACATATTTGTACCTGTGGGGAGCCGCCCGAGTCGCACCCACATTCGTCATTACAAGATGGTGCCTACATCCGGCCAAGGACAAGTTGTAAACAGGCTAGTGCGCATGTACCTGGTAATTTTCCACCTCAGAGTCTCAGCCTCTCTCGTGGCGTCATCTGGCCTGATGTGTGGGGAGCCAATGGGGAAGCTCCACGTCCCAGGCGAGCGCTGTGGCCTATATAAGGGACAGGTGTTCTGTTGTTTGGGGTCTCCACTCTTGGCAAGCTTATGCTCTCCCTCTCAAGATGCATTAAAGCTTAACTGCAGAAGGATCCTTTGTGTGCCGCGTCGTTCTTGCTGGCGAGACGGTAGCACGGGACATGTACCTTGTCACTTAGCCAATTAATTCCGTGACAATGGAAAATAATATGGAAGCTCCTCAAAATTGTAGAGAAAATTGTATTTCCATGTTTCAGAGTTGTCATTTTTCTGTATGTATGCAAATAAATTGGCATCAGTGCATTGAAGAGGTTTCTATACTAAAAGAATGCTAAGAAAGGAATCATTTAAGGAGAATTTTGAGTGCTTGAGAAAATACTCTAAGAAAACCAATAAGAATCCTGTGACCTTAGTTTCTTCAAAACACAGAAATGTTCCTAGAATGAGTTTTACATGCTCCTCCTAGGTGTAGCAGATAGCAGAGCCTTTGTTTCAGATTACTCATTATTGCTTGCAACTCTAATTCAATTATGCCTCTATGCAAAATTATCCATTTTTGGCATGTGTGGATCATCCTTTTGATAAGTTTGGATTATTGTGATCTATTTTAACCCTCAGATTATAAATTGTATGGCACTCTGAATCATGTTAGGTATTGCATGTTACATTAGTCTGCCTCATTTATCAATTTCATTCTCTTGAGTCTCACCACCTCTAGCATGGTAGCAACAGAGAAGATATCTGCATGTCTATCCTCGGTAAAACCATTGGTAAAGAAGTCTATTTATCTACACATCATCTATCTTTAAATCTATCATAATATTATGGTTATTTATGATCGATATGACTTATACATACTGCAAAGTATTATAGTCAATTGGAAAATATGCTATTTCCAACAATATAACTGGAAATTCTAATTGTGAAGTACTATTAGAATTGGAGATTATGACATGTGAGCTTCAGAAAGACAGATATTTTGTGCAAACGATAGAGTGGATGTGAACAGAGTGGTACAGGATGGAAGAGAGTAAGTGACACAGAAAAAAAATTAGGTAGATTAAAAAAGCTACCATATAAGGTGACAACAACTAATGGTAAAAAATATATAGTAAATTTACTACAAGAACAAATTTTTAATGTTCTTATCACTAAAATTAATTTAGTGAAGTAATAAACAGTTTCAACTAGATTGAATCTCTAATGTGTGCTCAGTCAGAACATTACACTCCACTTCGGAAATACATACAAATATAATCTGCTCCTTAAAATTAAACTGACAAAAATGACTTTACAAATTCTAGATAAAGAAGATTATTATATAAATTGAAGAAGTAGATGGATCAATTAAAGAAAACAAAGGAAGAAACACAATTCCATTCCGTATGTACAAGATTGCATTTTGTTCCATAGAGTTCATTGGTATTGTTATTAAGCTGGATAGTGTAAAGTAACTTTACCTATTTATGTTGATGGTGTTACTTCAGACTGTAAATTACTATTTAAAGAGACCAAGTTCATTATTATTCATGAGATTTCCAGTGTGATTATAGGAATATGAAATAGGCTGAACATAAAAAATTCAGACTAATTCATGATTAACCACTCTCTTCTACAGAAAAGTGATCACAAGTGTATTTAGCAACATGACATCAGTAAATACATTATATCATGGGTTTGGGTCCAAGGAAATGTACACCAGCATGATGTATGTGCTGTCAAATGCAGATGGATATGGTTTTTGCATAACCTCTAAATCCTACTCAGATTAATTTCTATAGTCAAAGTTTGTATGAGAATAAATCAAAAAACCCTATGAAAGAGGGGTCAATGTGAAGATTGAGTTACGTCTTAAAAGTCCTTATATTTTCTTAAATCCTCAAGGTTTTGTTCCTATTAAATACAAGGAAAATTAAATGCAATTTAATATCATTATATAATAGCATTATCAGTACAAAAATTTTAGTTTAATAAATATACTTAAGAAAATTGCATTAGCCAACTATTCAGTGAAATGTAATTATTATCATTATATTAGTATCATTATCTATACTTTTACCTTTCATATATCTGAGTATTCACTAACTTACTAATTCTTCTGACAATCAGCCTCTGGATGATTTCTTATAATGAGAGTAATAAAAATGTATCTTAAGAAGGTGGTATCTTGCTCATAGAAAATAAACCTTGCATACTTGTTGAGGTCAACAGCTTTTACAGTAGCTTGCCAGCATCTCCTGCCCTGTGTTTGTGCTGAAGATGCTGGCTGTAAGGTCTGCACTGTGCTTTAAACAGAACGAAAACATTTTTGGCTTTTAATCTTGTACATTAGATGAACTCTCAGTTTTTAAACTTTTGTTGTAACAAACATGTTTTCATCAATTGTTGTAACCGAAATTTTGCTATAGGTGTCCTGATGTCACCTATGACTTTTAAAAACTTTAGTAGTAGGTCATATCTTGTATCATTTGAGATATACTTAACACTAAATTTCTAGGTAAATGATTGGCAGAACTAACAGTCTATTTTTTTCCTCTTAGATTGGGGCTTGAGTTTTGTTTGTTTGTTTGTTTGTTTGTTTTTAAGTTTTCTTTAGATGAAGAATAGATTAAACTGATAGTACTGTTGAAACTTGGCATGTCTTTCACTCTTCAAAATCTCTGAATAAGAAGTGAGTGATTGGGGGTCTTTTTGTTCAGTTGGTTCTTCTAAATTCAAAAGTATTTCTGGTCATCACCAATTGAGTCATAAGATGTATAAAAAGTCGAGAAAATATTTTTTGTTGTTTTGGTTTGAAATATTATTTAAAAAACATGTAATATCAATATGTGAGGCAACCACAGTGGCAGATACTACTAAACATCTCAGAGAGCCCTGCTTCCTGATCTTCTTGCACTTGTGAACATGCCTTGTCCTTTCTAGTGTCTATTGACATGACATGAGAATGACATCTCACCTATTGGATATTGAAGATTTGAGTAATACACTAATAAACTATATTTCATTAAAGTATATTTGATTGCAATATATTTTGCAAAGTGACTTTCTTCCCTACTAGCTGACCACCAGACTGAAACTGCACAAGACATCAAGATTACCTATAAACATATAAAGATGAATGGGGGTTTGTTTGTAGCAAGAACCATGGTTTTTAAAAATCTTTTTTGTTATTTTAATCTGTTTTGTTTGTCCATCTCTTTTTCAAATTACATTGAGTTTTTCACAGTTCAGTCATTTTCGCCCCTCCACATCAACTCTTCCATAGTTCCTCTTCCCATTCCTTCTCCCCTGTCTCCAAGAGGATGACCCCACCAGTCCCACAAGGCCTCCATACTCCCTGGGGTCTCAAGGGTAAGACCTGTCTACTTTCACAGAGACCAGGTATTCCTCTACTCTATATATGTTAGCGGCCTTGAACCAGCTAGTGTATGCTGCCTGGTTGGTGGCTCAGTGTCTGGGAGATCTCAGAGATCCAGGTTAGTTGAGACTGCTGGTCTTCCTATGGGGTCTCCCTCCTCTTCAGCTTCATCTAGTCTTTCCATAATTCAACTACAGGTGTCCCTAACTTCAGTCCATTGGTTGTGTGTAAGTATATGCTTCTATCTCAGTCAGCTTCTTGTTAGGCCTTTCATGTGGACAGACATATTAAATATTAGGTCCTTCTTTGTAAGTAAACAACAGCATCAGTAAAAGTGTTAGGCCTTGGAGCCTCCACTTAAGATGGATCCCAAGTTGGGCTGCCCATTGGACCTCTTTTCCCTCAGTCCCTTTTCTATTTATGTTCCTACAGTTCTTTTAGACAGGAACCTTTCTGAGTCAGTTTTTGACTGTGGGATAGCAGCCAGATCCCTTCACTTAATGCCCTGTTTTTCTACTGGAGGTGGACACTACAAATTCCCTGTCCCCACTATTGGGCATTTCAACTACAGTCACTAATTTTGAGTACTGAGATTCTGTCACCTCTCCAGTCTCTGGTACGTTCTAGAGGGTTTCTCCACCTCCCAACCCTGAGGTTGCTTATTTCCATTCATTCTGCTGGCCCTCAGAGCTTCTCTCCTGTTTCACACCCCAATACTTGGTCATGTACCTCTTTTCCCCACCCAATCCCATCTCCCGTCCAGGTCCCTCCCATACTCTGACTCCCATGATTTTTTTTTTTTTATCTCTCCCTCTAAGGTTGCATTGAAGCATCCTTACTTTGATGCTTCAGATTGTTTACCTTCTTATGTTCTGCAGATTGTATTCTAGGTCTTCTGTACACTTTTTGCTAATATCCCCTTATTAGTGAGTACATACTATGCATGTCATTTTGGGTCTGAATTACCTCACTCAGGATGATATTTTCTAGTTGCATCCATTTGCCTGCAAAACTCATGATGTCCTTATTCTTACTAGCTGAATAGTATTCCATTGTGTAAATGAACCAACTTTTCTGTTACCATTGTTCTGTTGTGGGATATCTAGGTTGTTTCCAACTTCTGGCTATCTCAGATAACGCTGCTATGAATGTTGTGAAGCATGTGTCTTTGTGGTATGGTGGAACATCATTTGGTTCTACTGGAGGTGGACACTACAAATTCCCTGTCCCCACTATTGGGCATTTCAACTACAGTCACTAATTTTGAGTACTGAGATTCTGTCACCTCTCCAGTCTCTGGTACGTTCTAGAGGGTTTCTCTTATGAGAAACTTATCTACCACTCTTATGAGTGGTAGAGCTGAGTCTTCAGGTTGATCTATTTCCAATTTTCTGGGGAATCTTCAGAGTGATTTTCTGAGTGGTTGTAACAGTTTGCAATCTCACCAGCAGTAGAGGAGTGTTCCTTCTTCTCCACAATCTCGCCTACATGTGCTGTCAACTGTGTTTTTGATCATAGACATGCTGATTGGTGTAAGGTAGAATCTCAGGGTCGTTTTTGAAATGCATTTCCCTGATGACTAAAGAATTTGAAATTTTCTTTAAGTGCTTCTTGGCCATTTGGAGATTCTTCTTTTGTGGTTTCTCTTTTTTATTTATAAGTCTTTCATTCTATTCTGTTGATCAATCTATCTGTCTCTATATCAATTCAATGAAGTTTTTATCAATATTGATTGTATAGTATAGCTTGATGTCAGCGATTGTGATTCCCCCAGAAGTATTTTTACTGTTAAGAATTGCTTTTGCTATCTTGGGTTTTTTGTTTTTCCAGATGAATTTGAAAATTTCTTATTCCATGTTTTGAAGAATTATGTTGGAATTTGATGTGGATTACATAGAAATTGTAGATTGCTTTTAGTAGCATGGCCATTTTTACTATGTTAATTCTACCAATCCATGAGCCTTGTAGATCTCTCTATTTTCTGAGTTCTACTTCGATTTCTTTCTTAAGAGATGCAGATCTTTCTTGTCATGCAGCTCTTTCACTTGTTTGGTTAGAGTTATACCAAGATATTTTATATTGTTTGTGACTGTTGTGAAGGGTGTCATTTCCTTACTCCCTTTCACAGAGTACTTATCATTTGTATAAATGAAGGCTACTAATTTATTTGAGTTAATTTTATATCCAACCACTCGGCTGAAGTTGTTTATCAGCTGTAGAAGTTCTCTTGTAGAGTTTTGGGAGTTGCTTATGTATACTATCGTATCACCTGAAAATAATAATACCTTGCCTTCTTCTTTGCCATTTTGTAACCCCTTATTCTCCTTTTGTTGTCTTATTGCTCTAGCTAGAACATCAAGTACTTTATTGAATAGATATGGTAAGAGTGGGCCTTCTTGTCTTATTCGTGATTTTAGTGGGATTTCTCCTAGTATTCATTTAATTTGATATTGGCTGTATGTTTGCTGTATATTGCTTTTATTACTTTCAGGTATGGGCCTTGTAATATTCATCTCTCCAATAGTTTTACCTTGAAGGGGAAGTATATTTTTTCAAATGGTTTTTCAACATCTAAGGAGATGATCATGTGATTTCTTTCTTTGACTTTGTTTACATAGTGGATTTGTGTTAACGGATTCTCGTATATTTAATCAACCTTGTGTCCATGGGATGAAGCTGACTTGGTCATGGTGAATGATGGTTTTGATGTGTTCCTGGATTCAGTTAGTGAGAATTTTATTAAGTATTTTTCTATCAATATTCATAAGTGAAATTGGTCTGAAGTTCTCTTTTTTTTTTTTTTTGTTAGTTACTTCTGTGGTTTAAATATTAAAGTAACTGGTTTCATAGAATAAATTAGACAGTGTTCCTTCTGTTTCCATTTTATGGAATAATTTGAAGAGTGTTGGTATTAGCTCTTCTTTGAAGATCTGATAGAATTGGGGGGTGGGGGGTAGAATGGGGAGGTTTTTAATTACTCCTTCCTTTTCCTTAGGGGGAAATGAGTCAGGTTAGATAATTTACTCCTCTTCATTTAACTTGATTTAACTGGTATGTGGTATCTGTCTAGAAAATCATCCATTTCATCTAGGTTTTCCAGTTTTGTTGAGTATGTGCTTTTGTAGTAGTATCTGATGATTTTTTTAATTTTCTTGGTTTCTGTTGTTCAGTCTCTATTTTCATTTCTGATTTATTGATTTGGATACTGTTTCTGGGCCTTTTAGTTAGTTGGACTAGGCATTTAGCTATTTTGTTGATTTTCTCAAAGAAACTGCTTTTGGTTTTGTTGATTGATTGTATCCTTCTCTTTGTTTCTATATGGTTAATTTGGACCCTGAGTTTGACTACTTCCTGCCTTCTACTCCTCTTGGGTGTATTTTCTACTTTTTGTTTTAGAACTCTCAGATGTGCTCTTAGGTTGCTAGTGTAGGGTCTCTCTAATTTCTTTACCAGAGTACTTAGTGCCATGAATATTCCATTTAGCACCATTTCCATTAGGTCCCATTAGTTTGGGTATGTTTTGCCTTAGTTTTCATTAAATTCTAGAAAGTATTTAATTTCTTTCATTATTTCCTCCCTGTCCAATTTACATTGAGTAGAGAGTTGTTCAGCTTCCATGAGTATGTAGGCTTTTTGTTGTTTTTGTTGTTACTGAAGACCAGTGTTTGTCCATGGTAATCTGATGGAATGCATGGGATTAATTCAATCATCTTGTATCTAATGAGGCTTTTTTGTGCCAATTACATATTCAGTTTTGGAGAAGGTACCATAAGGTGCTGAGTAGAAGGTATATTCTTTTGATTAGGGTGAAATGTCTGTAGCTATCTGTTAAATCCATTTGGTTCATAACTTCTGTTAGTTTCACTATGTCTCTGTTTAGTTACTGTTTCCATGATCTGTCCTTTGGTGAGGGTGGGGGTATTGAAGTCTCTCACTGTTATTTTTTGTGCTTTGTAACATTTCTTTTACAAATTTGGGTGCCCTTGCATTTGTGGCATAGATGTTCAAAATTGAGAGTTCATCTTGGTGGATTTTTTTGTTTGATGAGTATGACATGTCCTCTTTGGATAACTTTTTGTTGGAAGTTACTTTTATTGGATATTAAAATGGTTACTCCAGCTTATTTCTTGGGTTCATTTGCTTGGAAAAATTTTTCCATCCTTTTAGTCTGAGGTAGTGTCTGTCTTTGTCACTGAGGTGTGTTTCTTGTATGCATCAAAATGCTAGATCCTATTTATGCATCAAGTCTCTTAGCTTATGTTTTTATATTGAGCAAATGAGTCCATTGATGTTGAGAGTTATTCCAAAATAATGATTTCTGATTCCTGTTTTTGTTTTGTTTTGTTTTGTTACAGGTGGAATTGTCTCTGTGTGGTGTTCTTCTTTTGGTTTTGTTGTATGAAGTTCTCTGCCATCTCCTGCATTATGTTGATGATGCTTGCTTCTGTGAATCCTGATCACTTTCCTAGATTTTCATCTCCAACATTGTCTCTTTTTATGATTTTTTAAATTATTTCTATTTTCCCTTTTTAAGATCCTGAACTTTTTTGTTCAATTCCTTTACCTGTTTGATTGTGTTGTCTTATATTTCTTTAAGGGATTTATGTGTTTTCTATTTAAGGGCTTCTACCTGTTTATCTGGTTTCTCCCATATTTATTTATTTAAATATAGAATAGAGTTTGTTTAGTGCATGGGGAGGGAAGTTGAGAGGGTAGTAGAGACAGAGAAAGGCAAGGAGAAAGAGAGAGTGGAGGAGTAGATGAATAAAGGCCAGCCATGAGCACATGGAGAGAGAGGGGGAAGGAATAGGCAGAGTGGGGAAGGATCAGAGGACAAAAGAGGCATAAGAAAGCAAGAGAGCAAGAGCTCTCCTCCATTCCTTTAAAGAAGTTATTTATGTCCTACTTGAGGTCATCTATCATCTTCATGAGGTGGGATTTTAGATACCAACCTTGCTTTGCAGTTGTGTTAGGATTCTGTTGTTGCCAAGTTGCATTGGTTTCTTTTTCTTATGTTGTTGAGCTTGCCTCTCAACATCTGGTAATGACTGGTGTTAACTGGCTTTGCTATCTCTGATTGGAGTCTGTCCTTCCTGTGAGCCTGGTTATGTTGGGCCTCCTTTGTTCAGGATATTTATGAGTGTTGCAGAAGGTCTGGAGGAACTGATCTGTGAGCCTGGCTGAGGCAGACCACCTGGGAGACAAGCTCACTCTGGGTGTGGGTGGGGTTGGGGTTGGGGCTGGGGATTGAGTACAAGATCTACTTCAGGGCATAGTTACAAACTAGAAAGTAAACCATATACTTTTAAGAAATATTTTCTTAGTTTATGTTCACCTTTATCCAATGATTTCAATATTGTTAGGTTTAGACAAATGGGAATATCATAATATGGAGATGATCATTTGATAATGCTAAGATTCATAAGAAATGCAAAACATTGTTTTAAAAGAAAAGTGGGAAAGGAGAGGACTTTGAGCATTTTACTCTGTAATTCAAGTTTCAGATGTATGAGGGAAGTTATTGAAGTTTTCTTTACTAACTAAAAGTTAGTAATAATACTAATTTTTTAGTTACTAATAGTAACTAAAGTTACTATTTTAGTCAGTGTTATGTTGAAACTAAAATTTTAAGAAGATAGACTATAGCAATTTGCCTTACCTAATGTGAAATATCTCTGCACACAGGAAAGAAAATAGTCTCCCTGTCTGCATTCAGAAAGGCAATTCAACAGTACATCTAAGATTATATTGCACAAAGTAAACGGTTATCAATCTTTAGTCAATTGGTTTTGACGTAGATTTACAAAAGTGGAATAAAAATATGAGAGTATATAAGTATACAAGTGTTTGCAGATTGCATGAAAGATATAATGCAGCTTTGAGCTCTGAATAGATACAACTAATTGGCCAAGAGGAGAACACAATATTGAAACAAGTTCTGGACTACATCAACATCCAGTATTTTAAATACTGATGGTGAGAATGCTTTGAAAGTTCTAAACACTCAATATTCCTGTGGTTTCTAAATGGCAGTGATACCAAAGAAAATACTGCATCATGTTAGAAAAGTATTTCCGATGAGTACCAACAAGAAACATAACTGATGTAGGCTTATATTTTTCAGAACCTACTTTAACAAGGGTCCTTAAACTTTTAAACCTTTGTTGTAGTCCAGCAACCAAAAGTGTGTGTGGGGGGAGATGGATAATTGGACAAGGGGCACCTGGACCCATGTGAAAGTAGTTTGTTGGGACAATTCTAATCCTCATTGTCTGCTGTCCAGTCCACTGGCAAAACACCAAACATGGATCACCAGTAACTGCTTGATCCAGAGTAAACAAGGCTCCACAATCAATGTGAGTACCCCGAAGTGGCAAGAAGCATCAGGAGCACCACCAGAAGTTGTATGATGCATTGTTCTTTACAAAGTAAGACCAGAGAAGAAAGCAAGGTGAACCAATGCCAGAGTGTCCTCAGCAAAGATGAGAGTCAGAAAAGCCTAAAGAAGACCAGCGCTGTGAACAAATGGCAGAGCTTACTCCACTGTCTCTTGGGTTATACTTAAATTCCTTCTAAATATTATGTGTCCTTTCAAGCATCCACTCCAGCAAAACATCTCTCTCACCAGACAGCTTTGGGAAAAACATCATGGGTCTGTTGGCAGCAAAATATCTTCTCAGGTGTCTGTTTCAGCAAAACAGACTCTCATAAAGAAGTTCCCAGAAAAAAACATCACATGACACAACTGGGTCTTCAATTAAAGAATAAATTTTCACTTCAAATTTGTTAGTTTCTTATTGGTGAAATGCAGAGGTGATGAGGCATGGATTCCATTGAACAGTGAGAAAACTCCATCAGGTAGAGAAAAGAAGAGGAATCACAGCTTTGAGAAAACCAAATGCTTATATGCTCAAAGGTCCATTAAGTGAAATATGAGAAGCGCCTGTTGCTCCCTCCATCTTCTAATGAGAGAGACCAAAACTATATGGAGAACTAGCTAAAAATAAAATTTACATGGCACATAGAATGGGATAAAAGAACTGAGAACTTAGAACTGTTAGACAAAGACAGAAGGACTGAGAGGGGGAGGATACAGATGAAATGAAGTATACTAATACTCTGAGAAAAAGACAACATGATCCCTACCAGAAAAAAAACCACAGGAAGTATCAGAGATGCTATTGTTAGTGACAGAAAATGATGACAGGTTAATGAAAAGTTTCTAATGACAGATTACACTATAGACATGGAATCAATACACTTAATAGAGAAGCCTAAACTTATAGGGTGATTTGAAAACCCCAAAATAATGTTTTATATTTTCTTACAGAAAAGTACAACTCCATTAATTTCTTTTTTATAGAAAGTGATCATATTCTTATAACCACCAGATAAATTAGGAATGAAAAAGACTTTCATGCCACTTTGAAGCCCACCTCCCCAAAGATAAATATTGTATGCACAAAACCATGACATTATATATGTCATGAAGTATACTATATTCTTTGGGTGTTACTTACTTATTTTTCATCTTTAATGATTTTAAAGTGTTTATCTGACACATCAATTCTTTTGTCTCTTACTGACTGAGGGATATTAATTTAATTTCTTAACTTAATTTTCTTCTCTTTATTAACTGCTGTTGGATCCTGTGTTGAAAACTGAATTGCCAGCTTGCTACCTGATTGTGGAATGTAGAAACTTTAGTAGGTGTGAAGTAATGTGAGGAAAGAAGTCATAGAACTCTAGCTTTAGATTTTGATTCATTTTCTTTCTCAGTTACTATGCTTCTCATTCTACATGAAGGGAACAACATTTTCTATTGAGTCCTTCCTACATTATGTTCTACCTAACCTCACCTCACCTCAACACAAACCCAGAAACAATGAAACCAATGATCATGAACTGAAACTCAGCCAACAAAGTCTATGCTTCTCTTTAGCTGTCATGTTTACTAATCACAGCAATATAGAGCTGAGTCTCACACATGGATTCAGATTTCTCTGAAAGTTTGTTCTTGTTTTAGCCTTATAATTATTTTCAAGGTTGCATTCCAACATAACTAAATATATTAGGTACTATATTTAGGTATTTATGTGAAATTTAACAATCAGCTTTTTTATTATTATTAATCATTCCATTCATTTATATCTCAAACTATATACCACTTCCTGGTTACCACTCCACAAAACCCCCATCCCACATCTGCCCTCTCCTCCCTACCCTTTGCCAATATGAAAGTGCTCCCCCCCCCCCCCCCCCCCTCTAGCCCCATAACTCCAGCCTCCCCCTAAGCTAGTGTATCAAACCTCCACAGGATTAAGGGCCTCCCTTGCCATTAATGTCAGACAAGGCCATCTTCTGCTACTTATGTATCTGGAGCCATGGATTCTTCTCTGTATACTCCTTGGTTGGTTATAACCATCTTTTTAATAGGTATTATAAAAGATATTGTGATGGGCCCACCCCTGACTCTGTTAGTGATATTCTGTTACATTTGCAGACAGAGTATTAGCATAAATGTCATCAAAGAAGCTTCACCCAGGACCTGATGCAGAGATCCACAGCCAAACATATCATTTCATATGAAATTATGTTTTATTCCTATCATACTTATGTTGTATTTTGTAATGCACACGTCTTTGTAACATTATACTGTAATTTGCAACCTATTTTATTACTTCACATAAGAGATATAAGTTATGAAAATTGAAATGAACACATTCATATGCATCTAGTAATTTACACAGTAAGGTTCCAAATGAATAAAGGATGCAACAACTTACATTTCCCCTAATATTAACATATCCACTAAGAAGAATATTTACTTCAAAAAGAAATTGCATTTTCTTACTAAATTCTTTAATTTCAATGATTTTAATTATATCATGAATAGTAAAGCTGCTTTACTTTTAAAAAAATAAATCTACTAAAATGATTTTTTGTTCATAAAAAAGAGTAGATGGTAGAGTTTTAGTTTTATTATAGATATAAAGTAATATAAAGTGAAAGTCTTCATTTCACTTTGAAATATATAAGTTCAAGCCATATTCATCTGAGAGCTTAAACATATGGGCCCAATATGAGAATATTGGGATCAATTGGAAATGTTAAGCTGTACACATTCTTGGGATGAACTCAGAGTCACAGAATTAGAAAATGTAGAAATGGCTATTTGACCAGGGTTATAACAAGTTTATCTTCAGATGCTAAAACATTTTTAAAAAATATTCCTTACCGTAAAGATTGTGGCTTAATTAAAACATTTTTATTCATACATAATATAAAATATATTTTTAAAATGTCTGCTAATGTGTAAGTGATTGGAATATTCTTGAAGATATATATGACATGCTTATATATTTAAGAGGTGAAAAGATGGATTGGCAGTCAATAGCACTAGCTGCTCTTCTACAGGAGCCAGGTTGGATTATCAACATGCATATGCTGACTCGTAATCATTTGTAATTCCAATTTCAGAAGATCTGATGGTCTCTTTTACATATTCTGAACAGTAGACATGAACATACTACAGATTGTTTTAAGGCAAACACCCATACTTATAAAATTAAAGAAAGAAATAAAATTAAAATATGAATGATTCTATTTATATTACAGTTAGACAGCTAAATCTGATAACTATTACATGCCATGAAGGTTTTCAGTAGAAAACACTTACATTGATAGTAATATAATTTACTATAATCAAATTTCAATAAGAACAAAATTAAAGTACAACTATGAAGGAGGATCTGAAAAGTGATTTATTTACAAGAAAATTATGTTCAAGCAATTTTTAATGTTTCAAAAATAAGTGAAAAACTGAGCTGGACTTTGGTAGCACACACTGTTATTCCCAACACTAATAATAATAAATGAAAAAGGAATTGAAAACTGCTTAATAAATATTAAAAATTATCATATTAGAGAGAATTACAAAGACCTGCTTTTAATCAGGCAAAGGGAATATGACACAGGTAAAACATTTTAGATTAATATTTATAAGTTAACTTTTAAAATATGCTAATTCTCACAGTTTTTCTCATAAAAGAGTACATTCCTAAAATATGTACTCGAAGTTTATATTGGTTTATAGACATAAGACTATGTAGTTTTAGATCAATTTATTAAAGAAAGATTCCATTTTCTAAATATTGGTTTGGCCTAGTAGTTTTGACTAAAGTATTACTGGTAGGTTATGCAGTATGTATCTCTTCACCAATCGGAAGATATATGGACTCTTTAGGTGACTCTTCTGCACTGTATCAGCATGTTTTGCCCCAATAAACCTGACATATAAGGAAGAAGGGCTTGCTTTATCTTATAGTTTCAAAGGTTCAGTCTTTAGTGCATGGCTGTGTCTATAATAGGCCTTTGATGAGATCAACATCTTTGCAGGGTCACTGACTTCTTACTTTAGGTGGATGGAAAGCAGAGAAGTAGAAAGGGAACAGGTAAAACTTTAACAGTAGCATAGTTTACAGAGGGAAAACTGGAAAAGGGGATAACATTTAAATGTAAATAAGTAAAAAATAAAACTTTGATAATACACCACCTGTGGAATACTTCCTCTACAAAAGCCTATGTCCTAAAGGTTCCATCACTTCTCCATTTAGTCCCATCCCCTGGAGATGAAGTAAATATTCAGCACACTGACTCTATGGAACGGATATTTTTATATTTAAACCATTATAAAAAGTTAAGCCTGACCCTACCCCCTTTCTATCACTATTTTAATAAGAAAACAATATTCAAATATGTCTGAGGAAGACTATTATTATATTTGAATTAGTATTTCCAAAGAAAAGAGCATTCCAGTGTGATAAAAAATTTGATTTGATTTAATTATTTTAGTGTATCTAAAAGTAAGCAGCACAAAAACTAATAAAATTATATAATAATGATATCAGTATATCATTAAGGCAAAAGACATAACTGACACTCATATCATTCTATTATAACATGCATTTCAAGTGGAAATTTTTTTCTAAGTCTTTTAATATTGCTTATTTCTGTTTAGTGAAATTGTAAATTTTCAATAGTTTGTTATTTTATGTTCTTTAATCTTTTTATATCTTAATAAATAAATGCAAGATTATTAAAAGGTTAATTTGAATAACATTAATAATGTCTAATGTATTAAAATACTTCAGAAAATTATTTTTTATTTTGAGAAATAAGCATCCCTCTCCCTTCACTTTCCCCTCAACTTCCCTTCCCTCTCCTTTCCCTTTTTCCATCCCTCTCATTCCTCATATTCTTTCCTCACACTTTAGCTTGTCTTAGTTTTTGTTTGTTTGTTTGTTTAAATAGGGTCTTATGTGTGTCCTAGACTATCCTAAGACTTGTCATCCTCCCGCTTCTGTCTTTGGAATGCTGAGATTACAGGTTTATGTTGGCATGACTAACCTGCCTTACTTATATAAAGGCACATTAAAACATTTTTTATCTTATCTTTCTTAACCTTTTATGCATTTTTGTTTGGTTTTGTAGTTGGTTCAGAAATAAAATTTACTCCTTGAAACTGGCTGCCCTTTTAAAATATTCATTATATTTTTAATTCTGTCGACATGACTTTGTGTATATGCATGCTTGTGCAGGTGCTCACAAGGCCTAGACATTGAATCATCTGCAGCTGTAATCACAGTTGGTTGTGAGCCACTTGATGTGCTTCTAGGAGTTTGGTCTTGTGCTTAAGAGCAATTCTTATCTGCTGAGCCACCTCTCCAGTCCTTAAATTGCTCTCTTTTAGGCCAGGAAAAAATAGTTTCTTTGTGCTGCCATGTCTGAAAGTTCTACTGATCGTATGTTATTGCTAGTTCCTATAAAGCTCCTGTGAGTCTTTCTTCAGAAGTCAGAAGTTGCAGTTATTTATGAGTCATAAATGTTGCATATCCATCACTATCATATTGGGAATGGTTATGACTATACCTGTGTGCTCTCTCTCTCTCTCTCTCTCTCTCTCTCTCTCTCAAATAAAATCACATGTTGCAAATCAGAAACTCACAGATAAGGATGGGGGCTGGTAGATATATGGTAATTTTGAGAATGTCACTGTCTGTATACTCAGTGTTATCTGTGGGACAGTTCTGAAATATGGTGACATCATTCCCTAGTGTTCTTTCATTAGGGTTGTAACAATTTTAGCATAAAGTATGTAGTTTCAGTTCTGAAAATGGTCCAGGATAATTTTGAGTAACATCATTGATAATCACACTTATTGATTTCACTTTATTTTACACAGGATAGAACAAAAGTTAAAACATACCAGAAATACATGAAATAAAAATAAACAAGAATTATTTTCTTTATATGTTGTCTATAAAAGATAAGCCATTTTAATATTTAAAGGAAATCACAAGTTTTTCATGTGGAAATACTATACTTTACCTTAAAAAAGATTTCTCTAGTCAATGTAAATAAAGTATAGAAAAAAATGTATTGAAAACATATTTCATTCAGTTTATTTCAGGTAATTATTTAAACAATTATAAAGTAGAGATTTTAAAACACAGCCATTACTAATCAACATAGTTAAAGAATTTGCCTTCAATCATTTTTCTTAAATATTACTTATTTTTATTTCATTTTTCTTTGTATTTAGTATTTTGATTGTTACAAGTAAAATGTAGAAACCTAAGAGGTAGTTTTAATGAAAAATTAAGATATATTCATAAAGCATAATTACAGAAAAAGACTGGCAAAGCCTGTATGTACTATCAAAAAAGATGTTTACAGCAGAGTAAGGAGCTTCCTTGACAATAGGCAAATAAGTAGACATTGTCCACACTTAGCGGATGCTAGCAGCCAACCATTGGACTGATCACAGGGTCCCTACACTTCTCACAGGAGTTAGAGAATGGACTGAAGGAGCTGAAGGAGTTTGCAGCCCCATAGGAAGAACAACAATATCAACCAACCAGAACTCACAGGGTCTAAACCAACAGCCAAGGAGTACACATGGAGAGACCCATGTCTTCAGCCGCATGTGTAGCAGAAGATGGCCTTATTAGACATCAATGGGAGAAGAGGCCCTTGGTTCAGTGAAGGCTTGATGCCCCAGTGTAGAGGAAGGTAGGGAAGCAGGTGTGGGTGGGTGGGTGGGGGCACACCCTCATAGAAGCAGGGGAAGGATATGATAGGGGGTTTCTGTGGGGGAAATCTGGAAAAGGGATAACATTTGAAATGTAAATAAAGAAAATATACAATTAAAAAAAAAAGAAAGAGTTTTAGAAACAGCCAGCCAACTTAAAATGCACAAAGATACACACTTCCAGTGAGGAACGAACTATAGCTCAATGAGGTTTGAAGGGAGAAGAAAAACAGCTCATAAGGAACTATTCACATCATTTTATAAACACTATGTAGAATCAATAATAATTTTATTCAACAAAAAAGAGCCAGGAATATTTTTTTCACAATGAGTATATTATAAGTAAAACCTATCATTTCAAAATCATAATCTCATAATCAAACACATATACACTAGGCATTTTTCAGTTGCCTGTATTTCTTTCTGTACATTAGAGGACCCATGGTCCCTTCACTATATGCTTTCACGTGTTTATTATTCTGGTCTTGATCAGCTATGTTTATGCAGCCATGAAGGTGAGAATTTGTGGGTGTACCTTCTGATATTTCTCAGATACACAGTCTCACAGGAAAATCTCTGATCCTCTGGCTCTTAAAATCTTTCTGCCCCCTATATTACAAAGGTTTTTTTTTTTTTTTTTTTTTAAGTCTTGGGTAAGGGGTTGTTTTATAGTTATACAAATCTTTTGTGAGTGAGATCCGCAAATCTGCATTCTGATTGATTGTACTTCTCTGTAATGGTCTCCGTCTATTTCCAAGAGAATTCTCTTTGATGAGGGGTATTTAATGTTTGCCTTTATTTCCTGAACCTTCCATGAGAGTAAATATATTAGCAGGTACTGGTAACAGACTACTAATACTTGTTCAGTGCAGTAGGCACTGACAAGTTGTTCATATTCCAGTAAAGAACCAGTCGCCTATGTTCATCCAATCTAATCAAATTACATTCAATGGGAAATGTACTCAAATGCAAGGATGTAACAGTAGAATGTCAATTGTTTGGGATGATGATGAAATTGACCATCTTTTTCATGAGGAGGGGAGAAGGAGGAAAATTAATAAATGCTCATCATTGAAATTAATTATACACATACATATGTGTGTAGAAAAATTTTAAAGAATAAAATAAATGTATTTATAAATTATTTTAGCAATTAGCTAATACTTACAGATTTTCTCCAAACTCTAGTATCATTTATGTTAATTTTCAAGTTTGGTTGAAGGGGTCAGTCTATGTTGGCATACAGTTTGAATGCTTGTCCACTAGTATAAACAATTTACCAGTCTTCATTTCTCCTTGTACCTACACTCAATTTGAACTCCAGAGAACAAAAGGTAGTTTTCTATTTTCACGATCATCCAAATCATCCTGCAATGTGCATTACTCTCTAGAATGCCTGAAATAGGTCAAAGGTGTTGGAAGCCCTCTGCTGACATAGTTCTCTTTTTCATTTGTTGTTATTTTGTTTGCCCAAGTTGCTATACTTTTCAGAAGCTGTTATATTGACAATTTGTGATAATTAATTTTAACAAATGCCTCAGGGTATGGATTGCTGACAGAGAATTGTGAGTTAGGCCAATTCAAGAAAACCCTTTCTTTTGAATTTTAATAATAAAACAACAACAACAGCAACAACAACAACAACAACAACAAAAGAACATTAGAGAGAAGATTTAACAGTGACACTTCTATGAGGGTGTGACTTTCAAAAACCATCATATCAAATCCATCCTGTGTCTGTTAAGGATTGCTAAAGTGGTGATTTTTTTGTCTATGGTACTCAAAATTTTCTATTCATAATTGAATTTTAGTACTATGAGAAAAGGAATAAAAGTTTACTAACTTAAAATAATAGGCATAGAAATGATAATTCTGAGTAAGAGTATACACATTTTTGGAAGTCTTTAATTCTAAAATTTATTCAAAATTTCTGGATTTCTTTGAAAGTTGGTTTGTTGCTTAGTTTTCGTTCATTTATGTGAATTTTTTGCTTGTTTTGTTTTGTTTTTAATTCTTTTAGTGTACTAGTGGTTTTTAATGCTGAAAAAAAAAAATTGTATATCCACGACCGTGGTTGGTGTGCTAGGTTTACAGTGTCAATTATTAATTCCTGCTTGTACAGAAGAATTTATGGCCAATTGCACAACATTTGATTATTCCCCAGATATAAGTGCCACTATTACAGCATTTGGAAGATCTCAGTAGGCTGAATATTGTGGTGTATGGGTTTTATACCTTGCTAGGTCTATTGATTGCTTTTGTCCTTTAGGTGCCTTCATCACATATTTAGATACAACGAAAGCTAGCTTTCAGGGAAGTGACTTCCAGGTTAATCTGAGTTCAATTCCTCCAAGTCCTGATCTGAGGTATGTAGTATCTTCAGAAATAGGCCCTTAATTAACTTCAAGATCTTCACAGCAACCAAGGACAGTGGCTATATCTTATATTATTTGGGGAATATCATGGACCCCTATAACCAAGAACTGGAAGGGAGGTGGTCCATGCTTTAAACTGTAGTTCTTGTTCACTAGCCTATTTCTTCGAAGGAGCATTATTATCTAAGTGACTTAACTTCTTATAAAAATTATACATATATGTAAACAAAAATATATTTTCCTAATTTTTGATCTTTTAATATCTTGAAGCTGGGTGGTTAAACATATGAAGCTGTAAGGAATATTTCACATTTTAAACATATTGTTGTCCCTCTTGTCCCCACTGGCACATCATCATCTCATAATGCCAAACCTACACATTTAAATTTTAAATAGTGTCACCTTACCAGTCCCAAATACTTTTTAAAAAAAATTCCAAGATTCATCCTAGTCTCATTGCAATCTTCTACTTGTGAGTAACTATCAAAAATAGAAAAATAAAGGCTCTTATCTCTAATTTATAATTAATTGGCAGGATATAGATATTTCCATACAAAAGGGGAAGGACAGGAGAATTGCAAGGAATGTTTGGAACAAATCAAGAATTATACATAGCAAGGCACTTCAAACCACCATAGATCAGTGTTCACCATGGTCATTTCTTGGTGAAACCAAGAAGGTGCTAATACAGACTTGCTTCTTTAGGTCAGCTATCTGTACCATCCAGGCATGTGCCCATGCATCAGCTTCACTTAAACCTTTTAACATCCGCAGATTTCCTGACATCTCCACATTTTAGGATTGTATTCCCTGTTTCATGAACAATGAACTCAGGAGCTCCATTCATGAAATCTCACTCTACTATTTCTAGATGTTGGTATAAATTTCCATGATCTTTAAACACATATCACTGCAAAAGTGACACTAATGGATAATGCCAAGTAATATTGTAAGGTCAGTATTAGTTGAGTCACAGCTTCAGTGGACCCTTTGAATTACAATGTCTGAGTTAGGAAAACATTTTCCCATTTGCCTTGTTTTTGTTTTTTTGTTTTTTTGTGTTTTTTTTTGGGGGGGGGTGGAGAAGCCTTGAGGCAATCTTCTGTTGGTTAGTCTTCCTTTCAACAAATTTAGCTTTTTATTTCTCAGAGCCTTTGATGGTGAAAAATTGCCTTCAAGGCATATTTCTTATTATCTCAGTTCATAGAGGGAGGTTTGTATTTAATTATGCAAAACTCTTTAGCAGTCACCTCTGCGCAGAGATTTTATACACAGCCTCAAAGTCATTCATATTCTTTTTTCTTGTGAACCAACTCTCCCTTATTGCATCTTATTGTCCCACATTTCATTCATTCACTATAAATCTGACCATGAACACTGAAAACTAAATATATCTATCTGAGAATTTAGGCTATCAGAAATTTTCTTCTAGTAAATAGTATGATCCATTACTTTTTAATTTAGCTATTTCAAGTCTTTAAGACATGAAGATACTATAAAAAAATGTATTGCTATAATATAAGTGATCTGTACTATAATTCTAGATAAGTTAGTTATTTCCCTCTGAAACTTCATGAGTATGGTCTTCACTGTCTGTATTTCTGTTCACATTCCTTCCTCCCTCCCTCCTGTTAGAAAGCACACAATGTATGGTACAAGTTTCTAAGGGTTCTCTCGCCCCAAATTCCAAACTTTGATCCTTGTTTCCTTAAACTCATTATCTAAACCTTACAACCACAGGGTCATATTTCTTACAAAAGCAAGAATGACCCATTTCTTGGTACTAATTTTCTGCTTTAGGCAATGCTCTTGTTACTCTGGAAAATGTGTAACAAAGTAACAACAGATATTTACATTTTGGGTCCTGGTTTGAGATAATGGGCAGAGTTTACCAGCTAGCAGCAAGAACTGGTGCTTCTGCTTGTTACAATTTGTGGGCAAGGAACTCTCCCTAGGACAGAACCACATAGTAACACAAGGCATCCTCCCAGAAAGTGATATCTAGGTATGTTGCCTTCCCTAGCCTTCTAGCTACACCTTCCATAGCCTTTCAAAATAGTAGAACAAGCTGGGCACCAAGTGGGGACTATTAAATTGTAATAGGAATATATAGATTTGATTAATGACTATTTGTAGATATAGCAGTAGAGTTTAATTATGTTTCAGAATGTTCTTACCAATTATTTGTGAGAATTATACATCTGGACTATCACAGTGACTGAAGGTGAGAATGAATTTTTTTCTTGTTCCCTTGTTTTTTGTTTGTGGGTTTGTTTGTTTTCATCAATAGTTTGTGGCTCAAGTAATCATAGCTTCAGACAAACAGAAGAGAAAAGACATCTCAAACTTTAAAGCATTTTTATAGGTGAAAAGATTATGAACATGGTTTTATAACCCAATTCAAAGAATTTAAATTTTACATGTATGTTTCAGAAGTGAAGATTTATTAAAAAGTATACGGTAGGGAAAAAGATCAATTTAAAAAATAAAGTTATGATAATGGTGTACATATAAAAGCAATACAAAAGGAAACTTACAGAAGAATATACTCTGTTATCATTAATTCTAAAGTTCAACTAATTTTTATTAACACTTTATCATGCTATTGATTACACAGATGAGACTTTTGTATCAAAATAGACCCAGAAGATACTGTCCCAGTTATTAAGAAGTTAAAAAATGTTTAGTTTTCTTAATACACCAACAAATTTCCATATTTTATAAGGTATATCAATTACAGTATTTTAACACATAGTATCACACATATTGAGAAAATAAGATAGAATCTTTTACTACAATATTTAGAATTTGAATGATTAGCAATTAAGTGCATGAATTTTCTCCACTGTCACTGGGATTATCTTATTGCTTTTTATACTCCAACTTTAAGAGATTTTGCTTGCTTTTAAAACCCTCTCTATGGCTGGAGAGATGCCTCAACACTTGAAATTACTGGCTCCTCTTCCACAGGTCCTGACTTTAATTCTCAGTATTCACATGTTGGCTCACAACTCTCTTTAATGCCCATAATATGTTTTCTGTTGTGCAGACATACATGCAAACAAAGATATAGATATATATATATAAAATCTTCTTCATAATAATAACTTCATGATATGTTTAGTTATTATTGTATAATTAGCACCTTTATTGACATATCCTGGATATTATCCAAAAGGTTATATTTAAATAAAATAATGAATCCAATTATAAGAAACAAAAATCATTGTGTGCGTGTGTGTGTGTGTTTGTGTTTGTGTGTGTGTGTGTTGTATGTTAGAGCGATAGTTGAAATAAGTTCAGGTTCAATTAAATTCATTAAATATATATAGTACTATGTCCAAAGTACTATGTCCTAAACCTTAGTATTTACATAGGAAAATATATCCTGTTATTGATGTAAACTAAAGGAATTTAGGAAATAATAGAAATTTGAAGGATTGCAAGTATTGTTTTCTATGAATAAGCCATGTAGATTTTGGTTATATGTTTTACTTCAATAAGATGCAAAGAGACAGGATTTTTAGAAATAACAAAATGCCAATGTTATAAATGGCTCTACCTAAATTGTTAAATTGACTGTTTTCATTTTGCCATTAATGTTTCTGTTAACAGTATAGAATACTTGTACTGGCTGGTTTTATGTTAACTTGACACAAACTGGAGTTATCACAGACAAAGGAGTTTCTTTCTCTGAAACTCCTGAGAAAATTCCTCCATGAGTTCCAGATGTGAGGCATTTTCTCAATTAGTGATAAAGGGGGAAGAGCCCATTGTGGATGGTACCATCTATGGGCTGATAGTCCTGAGTTCTATAAGAAAGCAAGCTGAACAAGCCAGGAGAAGCAAGTCAGTAAGTTACATCCATCTATGGCCTCTGCATCAGCTCTGGCTTCCTGACCTGCTTGAGTTCCAGTCCTGACTTCCTTTGGTAATGAACAGCAGCATGGAAGTATAAGCTCAATAGACCCTTTCCTCCCTAACTTGCATCTTGGACATGATGTTTGTGCAGGAAAAGAAACCCTAAGAAAAATTGGTACCAGGAGTGGGTTATTCCTGTGACAACTTGACCATGTTTTGGGGAGGACTGTGGAAGGACTTTGGAACACTGAGCTTGAAGAGCCATTGGGATATTAAGAGACCTGTGGGTTGTTCTATAGATGCGTGGAAGATAATGTTGAGAACAGTGCAGAAGATGGAGGACTGGCTTGTGAAATTTCAGAGGGAAGATTGAATATCAGGGCCATTGCTATTCTGACTGTGAAGATTCTGTGGTTTTGGTGAGTTGGTGCTGAGGAAATCAGCTGTGATTAACAAAATACCAGAACTACTAAAGCAAAACCATTGCATTTCTGGGACTATTGATGCTGGTTAGCAGGAGCTGGGAAATTGACTGTCATTGGGGAGAGACCAGCATCAATGAGGTGAAATTTTCTGAGAACTGTTTTCTGAGAACACAGAGGCTGCATTCCAGAGATAGCCAGGGTTGTACCTTGTGCTGTGACTGGACTTGGTAATGTGTAAGAGTCACCCAGGTGGTACTGGTTTTGAAAGCATGAAGGAGACATGAAGTGCAGCTGAGGCCTGGGCATCATGAGAGGGCACAAAGGCCATTGGCGCAGGTGTAACCTCAGCTGAAATTGATGGCCTAGAACTGAAGGGGTCATGCAAAGGAGGCTTGGCACCATGAAGAGAGCCTATGAGAGGCTGTTAGTAAAGCCTAGTTGTAGTAGAAGACAGCAGTGTTTTGGAGATGTCAGTACCATGAGATGAACACCAAGAACAGCAGAGGTAGTCAAGTACAGGCATCTAGAGCCTAGAAGACAAAGTGTGTGCTACAAAGGGCAGAGCTGGAGACATGACTCAAGCCCTTGGAGGAATCCAGAAGATAATGAGTGGATCCCAGACATTGGAAGGTTGGAGTTTGATTTTGATTGTGACTGTGCCCTGATATATTTTCCCTTCTGAAGGAAAAAGGTATTTTAGTGGAGCCCACAGTTAAGAGACTTAATTGTAAAAAGACTTTGAATTCTAAGAGATTGGATATTTTTAAAGGGATTAAAATTTTGATATGTAAGAATTTGCAAAGACTGTGACACTTAAGTTATTTAGATATTGGGGATGAATAAGAAAGTAAGGGTTGAGGCTTAATAATAATGTATTTGTGTGTCAAATTGACAAGGAGTCAATTGTACTGGCTGGTTTTGTATCAACTTGACACAATCCGGAGTTATCACAGAGAAAGAAGTTTCAGGTGAGAAAATGTCTTATAGCTGGATCTCATGGAGGCATTTTCCCAATTAGTGATCAAGGCAGGAAGACCAATTGTGGGTGGTACCATCTCTGGGCTGGTAGTCCTGGGTTCTATAAAAAAGCATGCTGAGCAAGCCAAGAGAATCATGTCAGTAAGTTACATCCCTCCATGGTCTCTGCATCAGCTCCTGCTTCCCGACCTGCTTCAGTTCCAGTCCTGACTTCCTTTGGTGATGAACAGCAGCATGGAAGTATAAGCTCAATAGACCCTTTCCTCCCCAACTTGCATCTTGGTAATGATATTTGTACAGGAATAGAAACCCTGACTAAGACAATACTGCTTGGATTTAATAAGAAAACAATGTAGAAAACACACTCTGTTACTTCTCCATTTTGTTATATATAATTAGGCCATCTACTAATTATGACAAAGCTACAAAACATTCGATTTACATAGAAAATATATTTAAATATTAATTATTCTAAAAATGTTCAAACTGTTCAAAAGTAAAATTTTAAGGCATTAATGTTGTATTGCATCTTTGAACCAAATTCCAGAATTATTCCAGAATTTCATATGATTTGGTGTATAAGAAAAATAAAGTTGGGAAAATTTAAATAGTAATAGATAATATTTATTTATTGGTAAGAGTTTAGTTTAGAGTAGTTATTAAATTATTTAATGAAATCATACTGAGGAGGTGGCTTTTAGATAGCTTATATGGTAATAAGAATAGATAAGGCTTGGAATCTGTTAGTGAAGAGTTGATGATATTTAAATTAACCCCAAATTAGAGTCTTAAAGTTAGCTGATTCTCAGGACTGATTCTGGACTTTATTCACTTATTCATTACCTGATTTGATGGAGGACGTGGAGAATAAAAGTGTCTCCTTTAGGAATATTAATTTTCAGCAATGCCCAAGGAAGGCTGGAGAGAAGCTAGAGGTAAGGAGACAATTAGAGGCTCTCCATTACCTTCAAATTAATGAAGAAACTTAAACTAGGAAAATTGCCATGAAAACTGAAATCATGTATTTCTAATATTTTATATTACTTGGCAAAATATTATTTATGAGGCTGAAAAACAGAATTAAAATTATCTTTAACTTTTTAATTGGTTGTCTAGTGAAATGTAGTGATTTACAAAAGCTATAGAACACGATTTTTGTCACTGGGGATCATGTTGACTCTAATTTAATCCTGATGAAGATTGAGGGTGCACTGTCTAATCCTAAAATATGTTTTCATAAGTACTTGTACATGTGGTACTAGAACAGGTCTATTGTGCCTAGGTTCCTAAGAAGAAATGGACTACAAACAGTGACATGACTCTATTTGAACCAACCAGTTATATATTCATTTACTATCAAAATGGTAAGATGAATTTCATATATACATACACCATATATATATAAATTTATATATGTGTGTGTGTAATATATATATACACATACATATATATATATATAATATATATCTGAACAAGAAAACAAAATAAACAATGAAAAACAAAATTAAATATAGTGAGCTACTTTATTTCTAAGAAATCCTAACCTCAACCTGTATTTGACAAGAACATCATTTGGCAGACTACATTGCTTTTAACATCACACATACGAGTTCCTCAGAGTAAAGTTTGTACTAAATGAACATTTTGACATCACATCTCCTAACAAAAACAAGCATGAGCCACCAGGAGTATTTAAAAAGGCATGTCAAACTATTGCTGTAATAAAGAATATCCACCGTCCTTTATCATGTACTGTAATTAGTGTGGTGAGGATCCAAGTATTTCCAGATTCTTGGCCTTTTATTAAAAGTATTAAAATAAAGTTTTCTGAATATTGCAAGGTATCAATTTCAATACAAAGTAATTATATGCATTAGAAAGAAATGTACTGTGAATATTGACAATGGGCTACATGAATGAAATTACTCAAGAGTCCCAATTACTATTTGTAGTTTCTTTGGCTAAGGCTCAGTGGAATGGCTTGGTCATTAGGAGTACAGTTTCTATGGTTCTCTGTATTGATTAAATGAATTTAGTCTATTTAACCATTTCTCTACTGCAGATCTGCATTTTCAAAATCCTCCCTAAAATTTTTACTTTGACTACATAGTTTGTCTTATTAAAAATGCACTTAAAACTAGTTTAGGAAAGATTGGCCTTCCTACCTTCTTAGTGAGTCATAAGCAAAGCACATTTACATAGAATGTGTCTAAGTTTAATGGTCTTTAAACAGAAGGGAAAAGCTTATTCCATTGTTTAATGTGAAGTATACATGATGTTTCATGCAGGTGGTAGTCCTTTGATCTCAAATTGTAGCATAGTGCATTGATTAGAGATGGGTTTGTCTGCACATTACTTGTAGGCAATGTTCTCAGAATGCCAAGTACATTATTAGAAGAGGGAGTGTGCATAGCTTGAATCACATAGAGTCTCAAGTTGCTAAGCTATTCCTTACGCTTGACTTCTTCACAGTGACAAATAAAAGCAGTAGATATTTAGGACAAGCAATTTGTATAATACACACAGATGACATCTTATCGTTGAATTCAACAATGTAAATGATCACCGTCATTATTCTAAAGTCATGTTGCCAATTCAAAGATAAACATACATAATTATTTTCAGCAATGATATATATCTCAGTAAATATTAGACACTGCAAAATAATACTCTTTTTTATAGAAGATGATAAAACAATATTACAACTATGCATCATAATCTTGATTTTATTATATCACAATTATAACTTTTTTCTCTTACATTTCAAGTTCACAAAAATGAACTGTCAGTACTATATTTAATATAATTTCCCAGGTAATTGGAATTCTCTTCACAATTCCTGTAATTGCTGCCTATACGCTAGGGTGTTCACTGAAATAACATTTTCCCTCAATCAATTCCATGTGTTGTTTCGTATAATGACAACATAGGATGGAAGAAACCACAGAAGTCATAAGACATAGGAAGAGCAAAGGAGGGCTGAAGATAAAATATCGCACAAATACTCTTAGTTATATGTTAGAAGGGAAGGAAGTATACAAGAAGTCACCTAATTACTGCTGTATACACAATATCTAATAAATGTGCTGACATGAACATTTATTCAGAGATAAGTGGACAAGAAAAATAGGGTATATACATATAATAGAATATTATTTGGTCACAAAGAAGAAAGAAATCTTGTCATTTTAAGGTAAATGGAATGAACTTGTATATATCATATCAAACAAAGCAAAGCAAACACAAAAAGACAAGTAAAAATAGTTTCTCTCTTAAGTGGGAAGAACAATCATTAAAATGGCAAAGAAACGACCTTAAAGCCAAAGAAAGATGCTTACAGAAATGGAAAAACTCAGAACTAGGGAAAAAATGGGACAGAAAAAACAGTAGTCCTAAATAGAAGTGTTAACGATGCTAATAGAAAGCTAATGATGTATTTCATAATATTCTTAGTAAACTAGGATAATACTTGGGATCTATCATCAGAATATAGCTTAATTAAAGACAGCTGCATCACCTAAAAGTTTACCCCAGAATAAGGAAGTCTCAGTAAAGCTGTATCTTTCCTGCTACAGTGCTTAGAGTCACTTTGAGTTGTCCAGCCTTTGACATTCAGGTATTGACTTTGATACAAGACAAACTGTAACAAAATGAGGCCTTCCTGAAACTCTGAGAACTGTTTATCTTAGTATCAAGAAGTGTGGGAAAACAACAAAATTTGCATGTGCATACCATAAGGACATAGATGGGTAGTACTGTGCAACTTAAAATCTTCATGAGGTGGTCTTAAAGAAAAGCAATTCCTATTATCAGGAGCTGTCATGGCTGTGTATGTGTACTAAATGTGTCTATGATGGGATAAAGCATGCTTTCCTTAGCAAGGAACAGAAAATCACTAAATTAGCCTCTTTATTTCAAATAAGAAAGTTGTCCTTAAGAAACTGAAAGTCAGGAAAGTCACAAGTCTAGAAAGGATAAGATCTTCGGCATAGACATCTAGGTTAGGATACAGTCAGACAGTATAACAGAAAATAGTGAAATCTCTAATAATACCAATGTCATTTTTAAAAAATGGAAACAAATAGTGTCCCTGGATCAAAGTAAACATATTTTTTTTTTAATGTAGGGTCATATTTACAAGTTTCAGATACATGGAAGCTGTTTAATACAAAGTATCATGATCTAATTTAAAGTAAATAAAATACAAATGACTTTCTTAGTTGGTAAGAGAGGTGTGACTTAGATAAAGTAATGAAGATACAGATAAAGATAAATTGGCATATAAAAGATTTGGTTTAGAGTACTTGCTGAGACTGCAAACTATGATAAAAGTAATGTGAAAATTATTCAGTCTGAGTACTTCTGAATGATGCTAGCAATTACAATACTAGAAACTATTGGAGATTTTGAATTCCTTGTTATATTCGTAAGAAACATCATCCATATGCATTAGCAAGACATAAGTTTGTGACAAAGGTTTTCTTCCCGTTATTCAAGCTGATTATATGGCTTTACATTGAAGATCCTTTATTATTGTTTCTGATGTCAAAGGATAACAGTAAAATATCAAATCTGTAAGTAACGTATGAAGTCATGAATCTGATGTAGATTAAATAGAATTATGGCAAGAAGTGTCGTGATGGCTATGTTTGAGAGCACTTACCATAGATTATTTGTAAAGAAGAAAACAATTCAACAAAGATGAGCCCAAGATAGGGGGAAGCCAGGCCAACACTGCATTCTGTTATGAAGTGATGTGCATATTATATGAGGAATGGTTACTCCTGGAGCTCTTCACTAAAACCAGACAGAACTAAGATTTTTCATTCAATTTGGTGACATGGAAGTCACTGTAGACAATAAAAATATAAATAAAATTATGAGCACATTCCTGATTAGGGTTTTTTTCTTAAGGCTAAGAATTAGAGTTAGTTCAAATAAGCAGAATAATTTAGAAATGAAGAGTTATAGATGATTCTAAAGCTAACTTAGAGATGCACTAATTTATAGAAGACAATTTTGATTTCTTAAAAATATCTCAGCCCTTAACATAAAGCCTGGCTGTAGATATATGTGTTTATTTGTATTTAGGAGAAAATTATGTGCTATACAGAAAGAAATTGAAGAAAAAGAATATATTTACATACTCTGCCAAAATTTAGGAGACAGAATTCTTAATCTGTCTTCATATTTTCTATAGCAACTTTACAATTTTATGAAAATCAGATCAGGAAATCTGCTATTTATATAATTCTTGTTCTAAAAGATGACCTTTTATATGACATGTGTCTCTTATAGTGACCCATTCTACTATCAGGATGGTATTTCTTAAAGTAATAATTTTCTAGGGCTCAGGTTACTAAAATGTTTCTCTTTTTATGCAAATGTTTCAACCATGGGCGTAATTGATGTGGGTCAGAGACTATGATTGATATGTTACTGCTTCTATTTTCATGTTTTATGTTTTCTGATAGGGCATGAATCCAAACTTCAGAGGGTGAGATTAGGCAGTCACAATGAAGATAAGAAATATACAAAATGTACATGTAAGAATATCCAAGTTGTTAATAGATATATAGGAATATAAAGGGGTATTTACTAGTCTCATTATATATTCATAAAAATGAAAATAATAGATTGAGTGTTGAATTAAGCAGGTTTAGAGGGTAAAGGAAGGTAATAACCTTCCTTGTGCTATCTGTTAGGCTCCTGAACAGGACCATTGGGAATACATTTCTTCCATATACAATCGCACAAATATGGACTTTTTCAAATGTTAAAGTTTTCACGTGAGACAATGACAGTCTCCTAGAATCTGTATTTTTATAAAAGCTAAAAAGCCAAGATTTAATCTGTTCTGTATCTTTCAGTGTCTGATTTTGACCTCTTTTAAATTACCTAATATTACTGAACCTTTGTTTTCTAATTTATTTATTATGATGATAAAATGTCATGAATTCTTACTGTAGGTAAAAACATAGGGGTTAATGAATATGATCATATCAAGTGTTTCTATATCATTACTAGGCTGTGTGCAGTATGCATTAGGCACATTTGCCTATCTGGCACAAGCAAAAGGTTCAGATTCCAAACACATTAAAACTATTGTAATTGTCTATTTTGTATACTAAATTTTAAACTCAGAGAGAGAAAGATCTGGTTCAAAACCTCAATTTGGAGTATCAAATTGATATTTTGATACTGTAAACAATTCTTTTTAAATATTTTAAAATTTTAAAATGTTATACATGTATACAATAAAATAAAATAGTTTCAACCCCTCCCCTTTCCTTTCTTCAACTACACATGTATTCTCCCCTCAAAATATCTGTCTCTCAACTCATACCTCCTTACTTATTTATCGCTTTCCCATTAATTCCCTCCCGTTTTTCTTCCTTCCTTCTTCCTTCCTTCCTTCCTTCCTTCCTCTCTTTCTTTCATTCATTCTTTCTTTCCTTCTGTCTTTCTGTCTGTTTGTCTGTATGTATATTGTCTGTTTGTATGTTTGTCTGTCTTTCACTTTTTCTGCTCACTCATTACATGCAATTAGAAATATCCAAAAGTTAATGAGTATGGAACCATTCACTGAAGCGTGAAAATATTATGTTGAAATATCCACTTCCCAAAACAATGATTTTGCTCTCCCAGCTGCTACAAGCTGCCAATAGCTCCTTAGTAAAGGTAGATCCTGAAGAGCACTTCTGCCATTTACACCACAATCGTCTTGTTCAATCTTATAGAGGTCTTGAAGGCAATGCAAGCTCCTTGGCTCACCCAGAAGGCAGAGTTTCACAAGATTCACACCCAACTTTTGGCTCTTACAATTTTCCAAATCATTTTCTGAAATATTCTCCAAGCATTGACAGGCACTGTGAGGAACTAATAAGGGTTTGTCAATAAATGTGTCCCATCGAGGCCTGAGCACTCTGTCTTTTATTCATATTATCTTGAACAATTATGCATCTTTCCATTGATTTCTACCCACTGCAATGTCATTCTTGAGTACCAATGAGATTTCATTTCTCAGTGAAGATCAGTTTTGTTGGAGAGACACAAAGAAAAAGTATAACATCACCACCAAAATCATTCCATTTGTTTATAGCATACATATTGCTGATAACTTTACTAAAATTTAGGTCTATGTATGTATATACACATACACACATAGTAGGGAGAGGGGGAAGAGGGGAATAAAAAGATAGTGTGCTAGGAAATTTAGGCACTATGTATTTTATTACTTTTGTTGAAACATCTCAGCCCTTTCTCTTCAGTACAGAAACAGCTGAAGATGTGACCAAGCTAAGTTGCCTCATCCAGCTTTGATAAAAAGGTTTGGGCCTTGGCTTACTGTAACTTGTTATGTCATATTCATTTGATATGACATTGAAGACCCCTCTCTATCTCTCTCTCTCTAAATGGAAGTGGATCTTGGCAGAAAAGGACCCAGTCAACAAGACAAAATGGCAGTCTATAGAATGGGACAATATTTTGACCAACTCCACATCTGATAGAGTGCTAATTTAAATATAAAATAAACTAAAGAAACTATACATTAACAAACAAAAAATCAAATTAAAGCATGGAATACAGATTCTTATCTTAAATGTTACACCAGATGTATAATATTCTGATTTTGTTTGTACATTAACATTCATGTCTGTCCTTCAAATTATTTTGGTCTTTTATCTATCAAGAGTTATGAGACCCAAGAAATAAGCTTCATTACTATGAAATTGTTTGTTAAAAACTAAATTGTAATTTTAAATTTAAAATATATGAGCAATAGTGTGATGATAAATATTAATATAATAATTTTACACATCATGCAATGGTCAAATCCAAGTATGTAATATTTACATATAATAACACTGCCTTGTGTTTAGTTCTCAATGCAGTTTATATTCTATCATCTCCCTGTCGATCGTTCAATCCACCTACCCTATTCAGATTATCCTGATGAAACACTCATTATAATATATAAATGAGATGACCATATTTTTTGCCTGTGTTCATTTACTTAGCATAATGTTCTTAGCTTAATTTGAAGAGAATATCTCGTAACAATGCTGAAGAGATCATACTTGTTAGATCTGAGCAGCAGAAGTATATTATTACTTCAAATACATTGTTAGTTCTTTGGTGCATGACATTTTATTCTTCAAATTACTGCTTAGTAAAATTAATCAAATACCTCATAAACTGGAAGTCCATGTTTGCATTCTTATCTTCTATGCATGAATCATATGTTGACACAATATAGATAATTAGTATAATTAAGAGATAAAAATCTTCAAATCCATATTTTATTTCACTATCTTAATATATTTTGCATTAAAATGCCTGCTCTTTTATAATAATAACTCCATTTTGCAACAATAATATGACAACTGAATATATAACAGTAAAATTAAGTTTGCATATCTATATAGTTTACTTAATATTAACTTTATTTAATAAATTAAAAAGAAAAACATATTCCAGAAGCCATTGTTACTTAACCATAGAAACAATAGCATTAAAAAATGGTGAAAGTTTTGAAACTATCATACTGAAAATTACTTAATTTTAAGTATAATTATATAATTATCCATATACTAAACTATTCTTTGTAGGGAAAATCTTTTGTGCACTGTGTAAATGTACTTGCCTGTCAACAATGAGATGAATGGCTTATGAGGTGAGAATTTTGCCTTTGGCTTGTAGGAGATGGATGCATGAAATTGAGGAGAGGTAAATAGTCATGTGGCTGAACTCAAGGTAAAATAAATGGGTTATTCAAGTTATGGGTTAGCCAGGGAATGAGCCTAAGTTTATGGCCTAGGCATATATTCATAAATAAAGTCTCAGAGTGATTCTCCAGGAACATAGTGGCCTGGGTAAAAAGATCCTGGTTATATTTAATATACTAAATATGGGGCATAAAATTCAAGCTTATGAAAGTCCTCAGAACAGGGAAGGTTCCTAGCTCTTTCACATTAAGAGAAAGAGTCAGTTGTCTGCTGGGTAGATATGGGAAATGGAAGCTGAGTAAATTTCACAAGCAAGGCTTTTTTAAGTAGAGGCTTGTGAGCTAACTCAGCTAGCAGATGTGAGATATGTCTTAAACTAGGTTTTAGTGTACCTCCCAGATGCAGCAGGATTGAGCAGAAGGACATGACACCCAAAATAAACCAGTTTATGTCCATGGGATAAGCCTGCAAAGGCTTGCTGTAGCCTGGAGCCACCTTCCTAGAGTGTGCAGAAGTCAGAGGGTAGGATCAGCCTGGCATAGTAGGGTACTTAGGCGCACATGAACGCCTAATCCAGGAGCCAGCAGCCTGCTAGACTAAGCTGACAGGGCAGAAGGCAACTACAGACAGGTGCTGGACTGAGGAGCCTTAGCCTCATCAACAACTTCCCAGATTGGAAGTAGGGTAGGGATAATAATAGTGTGGGATGCAGCTGCCAGACACAGACTGAGAGAACATAAAAAATCTGAAACCAGACAAACATAAATCAGGTAAAAAATGTATAAAATTATGCTTTAATCTAAAGAGTGTAAGAGACCGAGTATAAAAATTCATAGACCTATATAAATATTTTGTAGTTGATAAATTTAAAGAAATAAAACCCGTAAAGATGAAAAGCACAATAATATAGAGCTTCTGCAATTTTAATTTGCTTAGAGATAGAAACAAAAGAGAAAGAGTTAAATGGCCTACTTGATATAGACAAGTAACCAATTATGAGTATTACCAAACTGGTAACCCTAATCTTGCTAATCAATGGTTTTTTCTGCATTCTCAAAGAAAAGAGCTTTATAAGTGGAAGCAGAGAAATATGATAAATGAAGATGGAACTTAGAAGAAAAATTTAGAAAATTTTATAAATTAAATGAGAAAAAAACTACTAAGATAGGGATACAGGAAATAGAAAATAATAAAACTTGGATATAGACCTTAAAAATAAAATTGGAAAAAATTATAAATAAAATGAAGAAAAATACAAAGATAGAGACAGAATAAATAAGGTCAGAAACTACAGTACCACATGTAATGAAAAGAACAAAAAAAACCAAGTCAAAGATAGTTAGAAAACCAACTTTAGCTCTTCCAGTTACTGTACAAATTTATAAGATATACAGAAAGTGCCAGCAGATGCTGTACACCCACAAAATTATAAGGAATTTAGATGGCATTCCATAGAAATGTTACAATTATAGTATTTTAGGGATACACTTTTTTTTTTTTTTTTTTTTTTTTTGCTTTTCGAGACAGGATTTCTCTGTGTAGCCCTGGCTGTCCTGGAACTCACTCTGTAGACCAGAGTTTTTTTCTAGAGATAATCCAAAAAGAAGGTCCCATGCTTCTGGAATATCCAAAACATGTGGCAAAACCCAACACTGAACTAATGAATTTAGATCAAGTAGAGACAGACTGGGAAACCCTTTGTCTGGAAACACTCAGGAATTATCATGCCACCCTTTCAAATGGCATAAATAAAAACTGATATTACAACTTAGTTGTACAGTCTGTGATAGTTTGTATATGCTTGTTCCAGAGAGTGGCACTATTAGAAGGTGTGGCCTTGCTGGAATAGGTGTGTTACTGTGGGTGTGGGCTTTAAGACCCTCTTCCTAGCTGCCTAGAGGCCAGTATTCGGCTAGCATCCTTCAGATGAAGATGTAGAACTCTCAGCTCTTCTTGCACCATGCCTGTTTGGATGTGACAATGACCCTGTCTTGATGATAATGGACTGAATCTCTTAACCTGTATGCCAGCCCCAGTTAAATGTTTTCCTTACAAGAGGTACCTTCATCATGGTGTCTGTTCACAGCAGCAAAACACTAAGACACAGTCCAAACAAACTTAAAAAAAAAAATAGACCTACTGGAACACAGAACAGAGGATCATCTTTACCTGATTGTGCATACTGTACTGAACATTCCATATATATGTTAATGTAGAAATTTATATTGCATATGAAAGTTTATATGTTCACAGAGAAAAGTAATAAAAGTAGCCCAGGTGCTTCAATCTTACAAACTGCCTCATTGTTGCTTCCTCAAAAATCTGCAACAGTGACAATTTCAAAATGGCTAGCTAGATCATTTAGCATCACCAATAGTTCTGTCAGGACTTCAGTTGAGCCATTTATATAAAAACTGATCAAAAAAACCATACAGCTAGCCTTTTAAAGACTGGCCAATATCCTCATTATATATGAGCCTCTAAAAGAAAATGATTCCCTCAAATAGAAGGAAGCAATTTTAAAAGAACAATGCTCACATTCCCAAGAGGTAAGGTGTATAGGGTTTGATCATCCATAGGGTTATGGATATTTGTCACTTAAGGGAGGGGAGGTTATGAGTTGTAAATGGTCTTTGTCTGGGAGAAAACAAAGTTGGAGGGTTAGATTCAGGGATTTATTTCTATCTTTCTTGTTCTGTCTTCTATTCTCCTTTCAATCCTTACTGTTAAGGGAAAAGGGGAAGAAAGGATGTAAAGGAAACAGGCAATAGCAGATGAAAAGAAAAAGGGCTTTGTCCTGGGGAGCTCTAGGGGTCTGGTTGGTTGGTATTGTTGTTCTTCCTATGGGGTTGCAAACCCCTTCAGCTCCTTCAGTCCTTTCTCTAACCCCTCTGTGGACCCCATACTCAGTCCAATATTTGGCTGTGAGCATCCAGCTCTGTATTTGTAAGGCTTTGGCAGAGCCTCTCAGGAGACAGTGATATCATGTTCCTTTCAGTAAGCACTTCTTGGCATCCACAATAGTGTCTGGGATTGATGACTGTATAGGGTATAGATTCCCAGGTGGGACTGTCTCTGGATGGCCTTTCCTTCACTCTCTGGTCAACATTTTGTGTCCATATTTTCTCCCATGAGTATTTTGTTCCCCTTTCTAAGAAAGACTGAAGAACCCATACTTTGGTCTTCCTTCTTCTTGAGCTTCATGAGGTCTGCAGATTGTATCATAGATATTCTGAGCTTTTGGGCTAATATCCACTTATCAGTAAGTGGATACCATGTGTGTTCTTTTGTGATTCAGTTACCTGACTCAGGATGATATTTTCTAGTTCCATCCATTTGCCTAAGAGTTTCGTGAATTCATTGCTTTTAATAGCTGAGTAGTATTCCATTTTGTAAATGAACCACATTTTCTGTATCCATTCCTCTGTTGAAGGACATCTGAATTCTTTCCAGCTTCTGGCTATTATAAACAAGGCTGCTATGAACATAGTAGAACATGTGTCCTTGTTATATGCTGTAGAATCTTTTGATTATATGTCCAGGAGTGTTGTAACTAGGTCCTCAGGTAATACTATGTCCAATTTACTGAGGAACTGCCAGACTGATTCCAACAGTGGTTGTACCAGCTTGCATTCCCACCAACAATGGAGAGGTGTTCCTCTTTCTTCACATCCTCTCCAGCATTTGCTGTCATCTGAGTTTTTGATCTTAGCCATTATGAATGGTGTGAGGTTGACTCTCAGGGTTGTTTTGATTTAGTACACATGGAGGGACCCATGGCTCCAGCCGGATATGTAACAGAGGATATCTTTGTCAGACATCAATGGGAGGAGAGATCCTTGGTCCTGTGAAGCTTGATATATGCCCCAGTGTAGGGGAATTCAAGGACGGGGGAGTTGGGAGTGGGTGTGTGGTTGGAGGAACACCCTCATTGAAGCAGGAGGAGGAGGTGTGGTGTAAGGAGTTCCTGGGAAGGGGTGAAACCTGGAGAGGGGTTTGAAATGTAAATAAAGAAAATATCCAAGAAAAAAAAAAACACAAGAAATAAAAAGGACATGTAGGACTGATAAGATAAATTATAGAATTTTTAAATCTACTTCTAGACCAAAGAACTTTAAAAAATCAGATATTTCTCATTTGTCATGGACTTTGTTTATTGATACAAGTTCTTATTCTTTGTCCTGCATTCTCCATGACATTTTGTTCTTCCATTTTGCTCTCACTGCTCCTCATATTTCAAGTTTTATGTTATACTACAAGCATATTTATTACTTTATTCTATCTCTATATTTAATTTAAAGATAGCAATTTTAATTTATGAAAACTTGTATCTTGGCATATAGATATTAAATGAAACATTTTACATCTTAAAATGTGTGCAATATTTGGTAAATATTCTTTAATTACAGTGTATTATTTTTCAACTCTTACTTAAGGTAGTGTACCATTGTAGTTCATAAAAATGCAATGTTAAGTTTGAGTCCTTTTGAAAGCTACTATTATAAACTGTTCAGGATAATTTAAGAAATTGATAGTGAAACTTATGGTCATGTCAAGTACTAATTAATTCATTACAGAAACAAGATTCATTTAGATTCCTATAGATGTTTCAAAGTTTAGCATATAATATGTAGGTAAATATGAGTAGTTCAAATACAATGTAGATAAACAGATGGTCTTAAAAAAAATCTCAGAGATCTACAGAATATGGCATATAAAGATGTTTTATGAAACGATTTTCAAGACAATGACATTTCTGCTCCTGGCACTCTCACATTCTACAACAAAGAAGATGATGAACATCAAAGAACCTACTTAAGGAGTTTCCTTCAAATGTGGCAAACTAGCCACTGGGGGGAAAACTGTCCTTCTTCAACTGCTAAAAATATACTGTCCAAATTGAACAAGGAAGAGGCAGGGATGTCAACTGCCAAACTTGCAACAAAAGCATAAGCAAGTAATTCATGATACTGTGAATGTAATTCTTATACTGGGCCAGAAGATCAAAGATAGATGCTCCAATGATGCAGGAAAATATGAGTGAAACTCCAAGCACCCTACACCGTTTTCACTTTTATAGTTTTGGAAGCTGCTTGCTCTGTACTTCCTGCATACTCAGGTAATATTTGTCCTTTTTAAGTTTCCAGTGAGGTTGAAGAATAGATAGTATAGTCTCACAATTAAGACTATTTTAAGATGAATAAAAATGTTTATAATTCTTCTTATTGTACATGGTTTATTGATGATAGTGAAAGATACTTTAATTTGAAAAAAAGGGGAAGACGTAGGGAAAATCTCTTGCACACTCTGTAAAGTATTCACCTGTCAATGAAGACCTGAATGGTCAATGATCTGTGGCAGGAAACAGAAGTTGGGGTTTACAGTAGAGAGGGATAAGAATTCTTGAAAAGAATCAAGTGCAGGAATTTTACCCTGGTCTTGATGGAGCTGGAAATATGAAACTGAGAAAAGGTAAAAAGCCATGTGGCAGAACTCAGGTTAGAATACCAGATTGTATAAGTTGTGAGCTATTCAAGGAATGAGTCAAAACTTATGGCCTAGGCAGTTATTCATAAATAAGTCTCAGTGTTATAGTTACTCAGGAACAAACTGGCTTATAGTAAAAGAATCCTGAGTGCAATTCTTGGTTTGACAAATGATGTCATATTGGCTCTCAAAATATTAATAACATTGTGGCATATTTAAAAATTATTGTCATGTGTTTAGAGGATACTTTACACATATTATATTATGGTTTTACATGTTGTAAACTGAGTTGCTGATATTTACAATTTTATTTACTTATATAATATTTTTTATGCTTTCTGAGTTTTTATTACTGAGATATAACACCATGGACACCGTGAGCAACTTAGAGAGAAAGGGCTTATTGTATTTTTGTGTCCACATCATAATTCTTCATACAACAGTCCAGGCAAGAAATCAACTAAGGGAGTCACTTGAAGATGTACATTGATGCTTCTATTTCCTTACATGATGAAATGAGAGCCATATCAAGGCATGCAAGCAAATACATGGCTTAGGCTGAACACAGAGTATTCTTTCTCTTCTAACTATCTCTAGCCTAGGCCTGGAAGCTTCTAGCCTTCATACAATATAGTCTTCCAAGCTGACTGATTCAATCTGATTTTTCTCAGCTTCTGATTGAATTGTTTTGTTTTGCCTCATACTATCTTTGATAATATGTTGTAATCTTTTGGCTGCTTCTCATTCTCTGTATCATTCTGGTTTTACCTGTGTCTAGCTTGTTCTCTCAGTCTCTGTAAAACTGGCCCAATAAAACTACCATGCACAAACCACTCCACCACACACTGCTTTCTCTTATTCTTTCTCTTGCTGCTCTTATGTAGCCTCTCTTTCCTGTGCTGTGCTCCTGTGAGTTGGGCATATCCTATCACTTGACTCATTCTATGACATGTTTCTTTGATTGATTCATTACATTGTCTCCCTTCAATTAGATGTTACTTTCAGTCATCGCTGCTTTCATTCACAAATTAACCTTACATTCATTGTTAAAAATTAAAAATATGTACTAATTTTATGTCTGTTTTCTAGCCAGATTATACTGTAATCCAGCATGTGTCTGCATTCATGCTAGATCATATCTTTGGCTGTGATCCCTTGACAGAGCAACCATTTTGCTGGATAAAAATTCCTCTAAAAGGATAAGAGTTAATATAGAGACCACGGCAGCTTATCGCTTGTTAGCTTGTTCTCCATAGCTTGCACAAGCTAGTTTCTTATAGCACCCAATACCACCTGCTTAGACATGATACCACTAAAAATGGGCCGGGAACTCCTGCATAAATCATGAACCAATAAAATGCTTACAGAATTGGCCACAAGCTAATCCTATGTAGGCAGTTTCTTTATTAAGATTCCTTCTTCTTAGACGATCCTATCTTCTTTTATCAAGTTGCCATGAAAACTACCCCATACATGTGAAAACTTTAATGATAAAACTTTTAATGATAGAATCTTTATTTAAAGAAATCACATTCCAATATCCATCTGCATTATAGGAAAAGTTTCAAATCTTAGTTATGGTAACTCATGTCATCCCATGAGTTATACAGTTTGGATGTATTTATGACTCAGTTCTACCTTTCAGTATGTTTATTACTTCTCGGCCTGTGTTCTGTATTCTCCTTGATATCTTCTTCTTCCTTAGAGCTCTCACTGCTCTTTGTGTTTTAATTTTTATCTTATACTACTAGCATATTTATTACTTCATTCTATGTTTATATTTAATTTACAGATAAACCTTTAAATTATGAAAGCTAGTACCTTGTCAAATAAATATTACATGAAACTTTTTATATCTGATAGATGGATGCAGTATTTGGTAAATATTCTTTAACTATGATGTCAATATAGGCATTCTTGTGAAGAGCCTATTTAATAGTGCTTGTTTGTGGTGATTGAATTGATTCAATATATGTATTCCCTTAAAAAAATCTGTATAAAAGATATTTCTATCATATTGTATTGAATTAGAGTTGGCATAAAAAAGTTGTTTCTGTTGCTCAATTCAAGCTGTATATATTTGATAGATAATTTCTGACTTTATGTCTAGACAAAACTACAATAATGTCAAAAGGAATAGGCAACAAATCCAAGTGCCTAGTCTAGTAAAATTATTCATTAATATAATAAATTTCATTAGTATGATCTTTGATATCAAAAACAAGTGTTTATTTTAGAATTCTTTTCTGAAATATTTATTTTTAATGGATACTCTACAAGAAAAAAGGTATTTTAGTTAGTATCTGAAAAAAACTTTAAAACAGAATACAGATAGATCCACATTTACAGATTTAGACAGTTTAAAAGGTTTTAATTTACCTGTTGAAAAATGTAATTTTAACTTCATTTTAATAGGAAGGCTCTTATTTAAATACCAGAGGAAAAGGATAAAACATGTTGGAGGCAAGATTCAACTAAAAAAAAAATTTAATTAGTCAGTAAGATAATCAAGTTGTACCTCTATTTAAAAACTATCATATGCCTCAGAGTAATAAATAATAATATAAAATTTAATAATGATGGAGACTTGAGATGCCTATAGAATATAGTAATTCACAGAAGTAAAAATATACTTCTTCTTGAAATTTATGAACTGATAATAGTACACATTCTTATTTTGGTAGAGACAAAGCTAAATTTAGCAAACACTATTTAAGTTAGAAAATTTAAATAAACTAGCTCTATCATGAGTCTCTTTTAGGTTCAGAGTCAAGATTTTTGTTGTAATGTCATTGCATGTGAAAAAATTTAACTATGTCACTGAGAAATAGAACATTGAAAACTATTTGACTACTTTTTACAATAAATTTAATATTAGTGCTGATGGAGCTTTTTATTACATGAACTTTAATTAACTTTATTGTATAAAAACTCATAACTTGCTTCTTCCTTAATTGAATTATGCTAGTTATAGATTAATTTATCAAACTGATTTTCATAGGCAAATTAAATTAGTGAACTTTAAATTGCTTAACAATTTAATATGATATCCAAAAACTTTAAAATGGCTTAAATGGATTTTACAATTTAACTTAATTAGAATTATCTTTCCAGTGACACAAATGTTGCATAATAATTTAATGTGAACTCTATAAAATACATATTAAGTTATTTCATTTAAGTTAATTTACTTAATGTAAAATAAATTTTAAATGATTTACCATTCATTATGTATTTTAAGTAAAGCCACTGGATACTTACAACAATCATATTGAACATACTATCTATATTTATATTATTTTACCTTTATATATAAACATATTTATATATATATGTGTAATACACCATATAGTTTTATATAATGTATGTCCTAAATAAAATTAATACTCTTATCTATTATATTGGATGAGTATATGGCATAGTTTTACAGAGAGTAGATAGGAAATTTTTAAGGTTTTTGAAGTTTTGAATTATAAATTAAGTATGAAAAATAAAATTTCAGTTAGCCTTTTGAAGATAATTCATAGTTATTTCAATATGGATATATCTAAATCATTGATTTAGACTCATGAAACTTTTGTTTTGCAATCTAAGGAAGAAAACACAAAGTTATGGTATAGAAATAGTTAGTGGAATAAGTATTTGACTCAGACAAAACAAAAGCAAATTCTTGTTGACAAAATGAAGAAACAAAATTCAATAATTCTAATTAGTTTTCACACTTTTATGATAATTATTATTTTCTTTTTTTGTTTGTTTTGAGACAAGGTCTTGTTGTATACCCTTAGCTGGCCTGGAGTTCATCCTGTCAAAATACTGAGTTTATATCTCATAGAGATATCCTTGCATTTGCTTTCTGAGTGCTGAGATTAAAGGAATGTACCACCATCTCTGACTTCGTATGGTATTATTATTAGAAGTTAGGTTCTTTATTCTAAGTAAAATGTCCTTGCATAAAGAGACTCTTTAGACTCTCAAATACCTTAAATAAGTATTGTTCAGTAATTTGATGAATGAATAAAAATTATGAGCACAAGTTTGTTTAATTATTATGGAAACAAAGATCTCATGGTATAAGCATATACTAGAGAGTAGAAAGTACAACATACGTGTGAATGAGTTGCACACCTGAATTCCTTACTCTTATTCAGTGAGTAGTTTCATATTTTTGGATATTGTGCAGGTATTGGATAGTCATTTTCAATTTTCTGGTACAAATAATAAAAAAAATACTACTGTATCTACATGAGTGAAAGCCTATTGATTTAAGTGTGTGTTTGTGTGTGTGTATGTAATATGTGAACGTTACATAATTAACTGTTCTTAATTGTGTACCATTATCCATTTATTTTTAAAATTGTAAATATATAATTATAAATATGCTTTCCTATGCAGCTGGAAAAATGAACCAAGAGTTAAGAACACTAGCTACGAAGGAACTTGGTTCAGGTCTTAACATCTACATGGAAGCTCACAACCATCTGTAAGTCCAGTTCCAATGAATTTAATAACTTCTTATGACCTTTTAGGTACAAGGCATGAACTTGGTGCACATATATACAGGCAGACAAAATGTTCACAATTTGTACACATGATAGCCTTCAGATTCAGATGTAGAAATCTCAACTTCTCTAACACCATGTCTGCCTGCCTATGGCCATGCTCCCTGCTGTGGTAATAAAGAACTAAACTTCTTAAATTAGAAACAAGCCTCATCTATATTCTTTACTTCATAAGAGTTGCTGTGTTTCTTCCCAGAAGTAAAATGTTGCCTAAGACAGAAGTTAACACCAGGGAGTCAGGTATTACAGTGACAAGCCTGACCACACTGCTTGTTGGTAGAATGTGGACTTTGGAACTTTGAAGTAGGAAAGCAGTTGTATGCTTTAAGTTGGGCTTAATGGTCCATACTAGTAGACTCATAGCACACAGTAGTTGTGAGAATAATGTATATTCTGATAGTGTAGCACAAAAGATGTCAGAGGAGAAGAAAATTAGTAAGTGGCTTGGACATATTCTTGTGATATTTTGGTGATGAATGTGATTGCTTTTTTGCCCTTGTTTAAAAACCATGCCTGAGACTACAATGAAGAATTTTGGATTAATGAAGTTTGAATAGATTTCCAAATAACCTACTATTGAATGTGTTGTGTGGTTATTAGTGGCCAGTCTTATACAGATCTATAACAAAAGGAGCAAAAAAAGAGCAAGCTGAGGAAAAACATTACAAGATGTATGGTTTAAGGAGAAAAGGACCACCAGGAACCAGGAATGTAATGAGCTAAATTCTGTGCTCAGAGAGTTAAGCAAATTAAAAAAAAAAGAAAAGAAATTCTAATGCCTCAAGGAAATAAAAGGAGTAGTGATCTCAGGACAAAACTCCACCCACCTAAGTTTCCAAATAGTGGAAGGAGTTGACCAAAAAAAAATCTTAGACAGCAAAGGAAAATATTAAGAGAAAGTTAATGTAGATATAAGTAAAAGAGAAGGCATGTTCCAGCCCCCTCAAACAACATAATTTTGTAAATTCAGCCATGTGGTTCTGGCTTTATGATCAAGGATATAAAATAGAGGTTATGGAATTTTCCTCTGCTACTAAGTAAAACCTCTGAGGCCAGGCAAGTGTCAGGAGTAGTCCCACATAGAGGTACATAAAGAACATTTGGGTTAAGCCTGTATTTTACTGAGAACCTCAGATATTGGGGATCTCAGAGTTATAGGATAACTTCCAAAGATATCTGCTAACAAGGAGTAGAACCAGCCAACGACAGAGAGAAACTTTTTGTACTAAACAAAACTAAATGGAGTTGGAGATTTGAAGAGTAGTTTAACATCAAACATGGAGAGCAGATCTCAGAGTTTCTCCTGCTGTTGTTAGGTCTTGATTTGGTACAGTATTTTCTTTCTCTGTTCCCTGTCTTCCCTTTTGGAGTAGTCATGTATGCTCTGTGCCATTGAAAGTACGTGATCTGCCTTTTTTGTTCTTGTTAATTTAACATGGAGTTACAATTAACAGATTGCCATGAGTCTTAGAAGAGTCTTTGAAAAGAGTCATTGTGGTCTTATAAACATTGTTGAGACTATTATAGGCTACTGAAACTTTGGAAGTTAGACTAAGTGCATTTTTTCATTATGATGTGGATACAAGCCTATTAATGCCTAGGAGTGAAACTTGATAGTTTGAACAAAAATGTCCCAGCCAAATACATTTATATATTTGTAAGTTTGATCAGTAGGGAGTGTTACTAGTTGACAGAGATTAGGAGGTGTGGTCTTGTTTGGATTTGTTTGGCCTTTCTGTAGGAAGTATGTCACTGGGGTTTGGATTTGGAGTTTCAGAAGCCCAAGCAAGGCTCCATAGCTTTCCATCCAGATCCAGATGTAGAACTCTCAACTTCTCTAGCACCATGTCTGCCTGCATGTCACCATGCTGTTGACATGATGACAATGAACGAAACCTCTGAGTCTGTAAACAAACCTCAATTAAATGCTTTCCTGTATAATAATTGCTATGGTTCTGGTACCTGTTCACAGAAACAAAACACTGTCTAAGACAAATATAAAGTTGGTGGCAGCAAGCTGTGGAGATTTACAAGAGGAGATAAAAGGTTAACAGGAATGCATATTATTACATCTACTGTGTAAACGTGTGAAGTTCTCCACAGTAAAGAAAAATAAAAAATAATATTTTTTAAATATCTAAAGTAATGTTATAAATTATTTTCATGGTCTCTTATTCTGACTCATAGACTAGACTCCTTGGCAACTCCAATACAAAAATGATAAAAAATAGAATGAGAGCATTTCTCTTCTGAATGGTTCCAGTAGTTAAATATGCATCATACTTAACATAATTCCACACTTAATTCCAAGCATAATTTTAATATATCTACTATTTTTCAATTTCATTTTCTAAGATTTAAAGTTCAGTTTCTTAGTGTTCTTAATTTGAGGGCTAAGTAAACTGAATGTTTAGATCACCCAACCTTTATTATCATCCCCCTCTGCACTTATTTTATCTTGTTTTTTACACTCCAGATTTTATTCCCTCCCGGTATACCATCTGACTGTTCCCCATCCCATATCTCCTCCCTACCTCCCTGTCTCCATGAGGATGTTCCCTCCCCAACAGACAATTACACTCCCTGGGACCTCTCTTGAGGGTTCAGTGCATCTACTCTGACTGAACCCAGACCCAGCAGTCCTCTGTGTATATGCGTTGGGTGGGGTGGTCTCATATCAGCTGGTGTATGCTGCCTGGTTGGAGGTCCAGTGTCTGAAAGATTTCAGGGGTCCAAGTTAATTGAGACTGCTGGTCCTCCTACAGGGTCGGCCTCCTCCTCAGCTTCTTCCAGCTTTCCCCTAATTCAACCACAGGGGGCAGTAGCTTCTGTACATTGGTTGGATGCAAATACACGCATCTGACTCTTTCGGCTGCTTGCTGGGTCTGTTGGAGCACAGTAATGATATGTCTCTTTTTGTGAGACATACATAGCCTCAGTAATAGTGTCAGGCCTTGGGGCCTCTCCTTGAGCTGGATCCCACTTTGGGCCTGTTGCTGGGCCTCCGTTTCCTCAGGCTCCTCTCCATTTCCATTCCTGCACTTCTTTCAGACAGGAACAATTATGGGTCAAAGTTTTGACTGTGGGATGGCAACTCCCTCCCTCATTTGATGCCCTGTCTTCCTGCTGGAGGTGGGCTCTATAAGTTGCCTCTCCCTACTGTAGGGCATTTCTTTCTTAATCTTTTCAATAAATACTTATGCTAAGATTATCAGTTTAATATTATTTTGATAATTTTCTACTTATTCATGACTATATAGGACAGGAAAAATTTTCCTTTCACAACATGACAAAACTGAATAAAGATATCCTTTGTATATGCTCACAATTAACATTCATATTAAACAATGTACTTTATTCCATGTATGTCTGTACTTAAAAATTGTTGAGACACTCTTTTCATTTCAATGTGATTGAGTCAATAGATTGAAGATAAAAAGAATACAAAATAGCCTTCACTTTTAAAATATATATCTAATCAGTGATTTATAAAGAATAAAACTTCTTTTAGGGAAAATGTATTTATTGATTTTAAAATATAAAATTCAAATAGACAATTTTAAATAGCTTTTTTAAAATCTTGATATCTTATAATATAATTAAAGTTTCTTAGTTTTAAGTTCCATACTATTTTGTAAAAGCTTCTATCTCCAATAAAGAAAGTTATGTAAGTGTAGTCTTTTCCTTTTGTCCATTTGAGATGAATGTCATTAGTTTGTCTTGCAATGTGAGTTTTTCTCAGCACAATTATACAGGAATGAATGATGTATCTAAACATTTGCATTAAATATATTTAGTTTATACAATACACTATTTAAATACTCTTATAAAATTCTGTGCTTTATTATTTTTTTCAAATCCAGAGGCAAAATTTTTACTCCTAATATACCCATTAGTGTGGGGCAACTGGCAAGGAGACATACCATTAAAGAAAATTGACACTCCTTCTCCTAAAAGATATCAAGTGTCAATGGTTCCTGAGGTAGGGATGAGGCTGATGTGCCCCTAAATATTCCATGTTAGAATATTTATTGGCTTTGGCAGGTTTCCTGCAGGGAACTGGAAACAATGTAACTTTCTTTTCCTTTTACTGAAAATAGATTTTTTCTTACATTATATATACTGATTATGATTTACTCTTCCTCTATTTAAGCATGTTCTTTCCCACCTCCCCTTCTTTTCTGTTTCTCATGAGAAAATAAACAGACTTTAAAGGCATAATAATTGTAATATAGTATAATATAAAATAAATAATAAGATAAATCAAAAACTAACAGACAAGAGCTGAAAAAAGATAAATATACAGAAGAAAAGGAGACAAGGAGAAGTGATAAGAAGTAGAAATTCCCTCTTTCTCCCAGTAATTCCATAAAAAAGATTGGAAAGTATAATAAATACACAGAAGAACTGGTTCTGAACTGTGGAGGTTCTAAACATGCACCCTTAATTTCTGTGAGTTTATGTGACCTTGGTCCTGTAGATTTAAAGGGCCATTTTTTCTTAGTGTCCTCTATTGCCTCTGGCACTTTCATTCTTTCTGACTCCCCTTCCATAGGGTTCTGCAAGCGTAACATAATATCATTAATAGTATCAGAGATTGGTACTTGAGTATGAGACGGATCACAAGTTGGGCCAGTTATCATTATTTGCTCCATCTTTGAACCTGCATTTCTTTGTAATTGGGGCATATATATTAAGAATTGAGGTTTCACCATGGTGGATTTTCCACTTAATGAGTGTGAAGTGTACTTTCCCAACTCTTTTATTACTTTTGGTTGAAAATCTATTTTATTAGCTACTAGAATGGCCATTCATGCTTGTTTCTCAGGTTTGTTTGCTTAGAAAAACTTTTTTCCAGCTCTTTGCTCTGAGGTAGGCTCTATCTTTGTTGATGAAATGTGTTTCTGATAGACAGCAGAAGGATGGATCCTATTTATACATCTACTCTGTTAAACTATGTCTTTTTATTGGTAAATTGAGTGCATTGATGTTGAGAAATACTAATGACCAATGACTGATAGTTCCTATTATTTTGATGTTGGTGTGTGTGTGTGTGTGTGTGTGTGTGTGTGTGTGTGTGTTTCTCTTCTTTTGGTTTTACTATGCAGTGATTATTATTTTCTTTTTATGTTTTCTTGGGTGTACTTACTCTCCTTGTGTTGGAGTTTTCATTTTAGTATTCTCTTTATGGTTGGATTAGGAGAAAATATATTGTTTAAATTTGGTTTGTCATAGATTATCTTGGTTTCTCCATTTATGTTCACTAAAAATTTTCTGGGAATAGTGGTCTGGGCTGATATTTGTGGTCTCTGGGTCTGAAAACATCTTTCCAGGCCCTTCTGATTTTATAGTCTCTGTTGAGAAGTAAGGTGTAACTCTGATTCATCTGCCTTTATATGCTACTTGGTCTTTTTCAGCTTTTAATATCCTTTCATTATTCTGTACATTTAGTGTTATGATTATTATGTGGTAGTTGGATTTTCTTTTGTGGTCGAATCTATTTGGTGTTTCATAAGCTTCTTGTACATTTATTGCCATCTCTTTCTTTAGGTTATGGAAGTTTTCTTCTGTGATTTTGGTGAAGATATTTTCTGAGCATATGAACTTGCAATCTTCAACCTGTTTTATTCCGATAATTCTTAGGTTTGATTTTTCATAGTGTCCCAAATATCCTGGATATTTTGTGTTAGAACCTTTTTAGATTTGGAATTTTCTTTGGCCAATGTATCAATTTCGTCTGCTAAATCTTCTACACCTGAGATTCTTTCTTCCATCTCTTATATTCTGTTGGTGATGCTTGAGTCTGAAGTTTGTATTCTCTCTCCTAAGTTTTTCCATACCAAGAATTGCCTTTGTTTGTGTTGTCCTCATACTTCTATTTTAATTTAGAAGTCTTCAACAGTCTTACTCATTCACTTGTTTGATTATATTAACCTGTATTTCTTTATATTTATTTGTTTCCTCATTAAAGGTCTCTATCATCTTGATAAGACAAGATTTAAGGTCATAATCTTGCACTTCAGATATGTTAGGATATCCAAGGCTTGCTGTAGTAGGTGAGGTGGGTTCTGTTGGTATCATAATGCATTGGTTTTTATTTATGGTGATTTTGCTTGACTTTAGCCATGTGGTTGTTTCCTGTAGTCCCTGGTAGTAGCAGGCCTCTGGAACTGTTTGGCTTAGGTGATAGTAGACCTGGAGGGAGGCAGGCAGAGCTGTGGCTCAGGGTGAGGATTTCAGATCTGTGATCATAGGTAGAGGTGTGGACCAGAAGACAAAGCACAGAATGAATGGTTTAGACCTCATGGCTCCTTGTCTTGCTGAGTGGCCAGCAGGTGGCAGATTGGGGCATGTGTATCTCACCTGATTTTCCCAGGTGATAGCAAACCTCCTGGGAGGCAGGCAAAATTTTGGCCAGGGAGTAGAGTGCAAATCCGTGATTGCAGGTAGTGGTGTGAACTGGAAGGTGGAACACAGAAATGATGAGGTAGACCCCCCCCCCCCTTTTCTCCAGTTCTAACCTTTGTGAGTCCATGGATTGGAACATGGTTATTATTAGCTTAACAACTAATTCATAGCCATGTATTAGTGAATAGATTTCAGATTTAACTTTCTGAGATGGGGATACCTCACACAGGATGATTTTTTTCCAGTACCATCCATTTACCTGACAATTTCTTGATGTCATTTTTTAGAAAGGAGCAGAGGAATATTCCATTGTGTAAATGCATGATATTTTTAAAAATCCATGCTTCTGTTGAGGCTGATCTAGATTGTTTCTTTGACTGTTTTAAATTATTATGAATAGAGAAGCAACGAACATGGCTGAAAAAATGTCTCTGTGGTAGGATGAAGTGTCTTTTGGGTATACACTCTAAAGTATGGCACTGTGATCTTGGAGTAGATCAATTTTCATCTTTCTGAAGAACTTCCACACTGATTTCCATATGAACTATACAAATGTGCATTCCAATAAGCAATGGGTAAGTATCTCCCTTTTTCTACTTCTTTGCCAGCATGAGCTAACATTTGTTTTATTGATTTTAACTGGAGTGAGGTAACACAGTCACAAAAGAATGAACATGGTATGTACTAACTGTTAAGTGGTTATTAGCCCAAAAGTTTGAAATACCCAAGAGTCACTTTGCAGCAACAGTAGGGCTGATTGTGAGGTCCCAGATAGAGGACTTAGAGAAAGGACTGAAGGAGCTGAGGGAGTTTGCAGCCCCAGGGAGGTAGCAACAGTGGCAACTGGCCTGACTCCCGATACTCTTAGAGACTGATCCACCAACCAAAGAATACACATGGAGGGACCCATGGTGCTGGCCACAAATGAGGCAGAGGAGGGTCTTATTATCCATTGGGGGAGGAGAGGCCCTTGGGCCTGAGGGTGTTAGATCCCCCAGTATAGGAGAATGACAAGGAGGGAAGACAAGAATGGGTGGGTGGGTGGGTGGGTGGTTGGGTTGGAGAATGTCCCCATAGTGGCAGGGGGAGGGCAGAGGGAATGGGGAGGTTCCAAAGGGGAGATCTGGAAAGGTGGAAACATTTGAAATGTAAATAAAATATGAAAAAAATAAATAAAATAATAAAAAATGTAACTATAACACCCTTATCTCTGCAAAATTTCTAAATATAATTTAAAGAAAACTGACAAAATAATTTAGATATGTAGCACAAATAACAAATGATATTTACTATATATTTTTCTAATGTGTTAGCCTATTTTATCAACACATGCACAAGCCAAGATTTGTGAATTAACATGTATTTGATTTGAATGTCAAATAGGGACTGAAATGTTTACCCAGAGACACTAATAATGCTGATGCTTGAAAGGTAATTGTATCAAAGTTAAATGACTTCCCCTCAATGGAGAAGCACAGAACAATTCAAGAATTGAATAAAAAAAAATCATTGTAATGTATCATGTGATGAAACTTAAATAAGGTTATGAAGAGATATGGTTATGATATGTTATTAATATAAATTAGTAAAATCCACCAATAAAATGAAAAATAAAAGCAATAAAAATTAAAATGTAGTTTTGAAAACTTTCAAATTTTTTGAATTTCTACATGAAATTATATATAATTATTGCTTATTACATGATATTTTAGTGTTTGTATACAGTGAAAAGTTTTTGTCATCTAAATTATCTCTACAAACATTCCTTATTTCTTTATATTGAAATCTTCAGTATCCTTTTTTTTAGCTTTTAAAGTTCATTTTCATTATCAGTTGTCACCCAGCATACAATAGAGGTCCAGAAATTATTGCTCCTATCCATCTGTAACTTAGCATCCATTAATTAACCTTTTACTAGCCTCGCCACCTCTCCTGCCCTCCTAGCCTCTGGTTAACACCATTCTGCTCTCAACTTGTAAGGCATTAACATTTTGAGACTCTGCATATGAGATCAGTTAGTACTTAACCTCTGTGCTTGACTTATTTCATTTTTGTAATTCATTGTAGTGCCAACTTTATTTGTACAAATGTCAAGATTTTTTCATAAAATGGTTGAATAGCAGCATTCCATGGTAGATATATGCAAAATGTCTTTGTCCATACTTTGGTTTGTAGACACTCATAATTTTCAGTTTCGAGTTATGCAAATAGTGTAACAAACCATGAAAAATGTAAACATATTTTTCACTTATGACTTTCTTTCCCATGTGTAACTAGTACATCTAGAATTATTATATGGTACCATTATTTCAAGTTTTCAGGGGAACATCCATTTTGATTTACACATTGATTACAATAAATGGCATTCTTACAAGCAGTATGGAGATGTCTTTCTCTCAATACTTGCTGTCATTTATGAGTACTATTGTCATTGTGATTTTCTTTTTTCCTTGTGATAAGGATAGTAATTTTCTTCTTCTTCTTCTTCTTCTTTTTCTTCTTCTTCTTCTTCTTCTTCTTCTTCTTCTTCTTCTTGTTCTCCTCCTCCTCCATCAGCATCATCATTATCATCATCATCATCATCATCATCATCATTATCATCATCATCATCATCATCATCATTATCATCATCATCATCATCATCATCATCATTATCATCATCATTATTATTACTCCAGATTATATTCCCCTTCCTGTACACCTTCCAAATATTCTACATTTCATACATCCTCTCTGCCCCTGTCTCCATGAGAATGTCCCCATCCCCTCCCCCACACCACCAGATACTAAACTCACTGGGGCCTCCAGTCTCTTGAGAGTTAGGTGCATCTTCTCTGACTGAACCCAGACCAGGGAGTCCTCTGCTGTATATGTGTTGGGCGCCTCCTGTCAGCTGGTACATGCTGCCTAGTTGGTGGTGCAGTGTCTGAGATTTCTCAGGGATCCAGGTTAATTGAGACTTCTGGTCCTACCACAGGGATGCCATCCTCCCCAGACTCTTCCACCTTTCCCCTAATTCAACTAGAGGGGTCAGTAGCTTCTGTCCATTGGTTGGGTACAATATTTGCATCTGACTCTTTCAGCTGCTTGTTGGGTCTTTCAGAAGGCAGTCATGATAGGTCCCTTTTTGTGAGCACTCCATAGCCTTAGTAATAGTGTTAGGCCACTTCGGGCCTGTCACCAGACCTTCTTTTCCTCAGGCTTCTCTCCATTTCCATCCCTGTAGGTCTTTCAGACAGTAACAATTATGGGTCAGAGTTGACTGTGGGATAGCAACCCCATACCTCACTTGATGCCCTATCTTTTTTGCTGAAGGTAGGCTGTACAAGTTCCTTCTCCCTACTGTAGGGCATTTCACATTGGGTCCCTCCCTTTGAGTCCTGAGAGTCTCTCAAATCTCAGGTCTCTGATCCATTCTGGAGGGTCCACCTAACCTCCAACCTCCAGAGATTGCCTGTTTCAACTCTTTCTGCTAGCCCTCAGGCCTTCAGTTCTTTCCCCCCCACATGATACCAGATCAGTTTTCCTTCTTCCCTGCCCCAAGTCCCCTTTCCCTCCAGGTCCCTCCCTTCTTTCCCCCTTGTGGTTGCTTTCTTCTCCCTCCCAATAGGTACTGAGGAATGTTCACTTAGGCCCTTCAGCTTGTTGGCCTTTTTAAATTCTGTGGACTGTAACTTGTTTTTTTTTTTCTCCTAATTCTTCTTTTGAGAAATACCAATTATATGTGTGTGTGTGTGTGTGTGTGTGTGTGTGTGTGTGTATGTGATGAATAGCAAGATATCTTTATATTTTACTATTTGTGTATATTAATTTTTTGCAAGGCATCTAGTTTTAAAATGATTTCCCAAATTCTGGATGTTGCTTCTTCACTCAGTTTGAACATTGTGTGTGTGTATGAGGAAACATTTGGTTTGAAGTGATTCTCTTTGTCAGGTCTTACTCTGATTTCTGAGTTGGAAGACATTGCTCCCTATCTTTCTTTAGTTTTCTCTTGGATTTCTCCCACAAATCAAGCAACAACACAAACAAACAAAAAATTAACATAAGCTCTGGATGTGGACTCTATTCCGCTCTATTTTTTGTAGTTTTCTTTGCTTGAATATTTGAAACAGAGTCTCCACATGTTTTCAAGCTGGCCTCAAACTCACAGTATTTCTGAATATTCTTAATGCTCAAAATACTTGTGCCTACCATGATGTTTGATTTTTTTTCACATTTTTTTTTTGTGTCCCGTCTTCACCCTTGGCTATGTTTGATACATGAATATAATTGTTCTTTATAGTATTTCAACTTGTATCCTTTATACTGAAAATCTGATATTTTCAATACCAGAGAACTCTTAACAAGTGTGTGTAGGTACTGTCTAAAGCATGTTTTACACATTGTCAAGATTTCCACTTGCTTATTACTATTTCTTTTGGGTCTATAATTCTCTTTAGTATTTGATAAAATTCAGAAATGGTGGTGATAAAATTCTGTCAGGATTTGGTTTCTAATAATATCTTTTACTACCTTCCTTTCATTTCTAAAGTATTGTTTTACTTTGTACAATTTTATTGGTTGACTGGTTGGTGTATTTCCCCTACAATGGTTTCAAATCTTGAAATCACTTCCTAGTCTTCTTACCCAAACAGTTTCTGCTAAGAAGACTGCAGGCTCAGATAACATTTTTTGTTTTTCTTCTTTTTCTTGCTAGAATATTCTGAAACATGCAGCAGCTTTCTTGTTTTAGCCCCTACTCCTACTTTGTTCCCTCTGCTCACAATTTGGAGTGGATTCTCTCAGGTGAGCACAGAATGAGAACAAAATGTAAAAGGTTAAAAGCATAAATTTTACTTCTTGGCTGCTTTACCTACTGATAATGATGAATACTGAGGTTCAGTTTCCTGTACCCCAGGTCAAATATTGAATAGGCACATGTAGTGAAAGCAAAACCACAGATGCTTTAATAAGAAACATTTCTCAGCAAGGAGAAGCTGCCGGAGTTGACAAAAAGGTTTGAAGTTCAACTGTAGCCATACACAAAAGATTGGGACTTTATAGATAATTTTTGTAGTGTTTGTCATTATAGTGCATGCTGCTTTCGGTCAGCCCTTGACTAGAGTTTTTCAGCCTTCCTCTTTGCCAATAGGTTGCTTTCATATGATAATTTCACAACTTTTACCTGTGGCCTTGTAGGCATCATTCAGATTAACTGACTCTTCTTACCTTCTTGAGTATTCTGCCTAACTATGATCCCTGGTATCCGTCTTGTTAGGAGTTTTGTAATTGAATTCTTTCTGATAATGTCAGGCTATCTTCCCATTTCAACAAGTCACTCATCATATACTGCTAAGTCAGTTAGCTTTATAAGATAAGTTCACATATCATAGACAGACAAATTTATTCTGCATATGGCAGAAACTTTGATTAAAGTTGGCTAAGTGGGGAGATTCTAGGGACCCAGCTTAGTCCATAATGTACTTTCTCCAAGACACATGGACTCAAAGATAGAGGGTGGTGAAGCATCCTGGGAAGATGAAGACAAGATGACTTTGGGGGATTACTAGCCAGCCAACCTAGACACATTTTGAGCTCCAGGCCAATGAAAGATCTTCTCTTAAAACAAAACAAAACAAAACAAAAATAACAAATAAACAACCAAAAAAATCCCATAAAACAAAAAATAGGGAGTACAACTTTTCTGAGAAACATCACCCAAGGCTGATTTCTGGACAAAACACACAATTATACACAGGTGCATGTTTACCTGGACACATGTACATATAAACATAGTACCTCTACCATACACACACCTGCTTCGTTAGAAAAAGGCTTACTTTCAATTATTTTACACACCTAATTGCTTAAGTAAAGATAGGGAACAATGATTGATTCTGCCTCCAATAAACATAGTATTTCATGAATTGTTGTAAAAATATATTTAAAAAATTCAGAGAACAGCACTTTTTCAAGTCATGAGTTTTTATAGGATGTAAGTGAAAAATGAATGATGTTATACTTATTATGTTACAATACACAAAATTTCAAGTAGATTTTGAGACTAATGATACCATAGTTTGTCAGTAAAGGCTTATTGCTAATATATTGAAGATTATGGGATAAAGAGGTCACATACAGGCAGATCTGAAATTGCCTGTGATGGACTTGGGTTCTGATTGGAATATCTGTGATGGAGGACTCAGTCAAGGAAGAATGAGCATCACAAGAGAAGACTGAGCTCCTATAGTTGTGGGCACAAGCATGAGGTAGAACAGGGACTATGAAGTGCTAAGCAGTTAAAAAGTACCTTCAGTGGATATCAAGCCAGCGTCTTTCCAGGGATACCTATGACTTCTATTTGATAAAATTCTCTTCCCCTTAAGGTGTCTGAGGGAAATTTCTCTAGAATGTAATAAGATGCAAATTGGGAGAATTCTATTACCAAAAGAAATATCAGCCTGGGGCCATATGGTAATTAAGTACTTAAACCTGAAAAAAGATGTTTAATTTTATATTTTTCTTCCAAAAGTATTTAAAAACTAAAATGGAGATAATATCAAAGTAAGTGTTGTTTGGTAATACAGACATTAATCTTATCTTGTGTTTTTCTTATTGGTGTCAATTAAAACCTTTCCCTCTGTGGGTGACTGTACCAAATGGTTTTGATTAAGTCTTTTTGAACTACTCAACTCATGAAATCATGATTTCAATTTGTCTAACATTTAGAAAAGTAGAAAAAGAAAGAGACCAAATTTGCAAATATTTAGCATTTAAGTTAAGGCAATTAAAATAATCATTTTATTTCATAGAATATAATTATACCATGATAATGTTACATTATAAATAAATAATTGTAAATACATATGTTGGGTAAACATTGGAACAACTTATTTTTACTGAAATTACTGAAGGAAATTTAACTTTCATAACAAAAATTGATGACTTGTCCTTACAAGTTAAGAAGATTTATATTATTAACAAAGATAAGTTAAATTAGCTTTTATGACAGGGATTCAGGGACTGGTCATAAAGTTTTGTTCATATCTATTTTCAAGATGTGACTTTTATGACACTGTCTCCACTGTCAATAAAATTTCCCAAATGTTTTGTGGTACAAACATTGACCCTTTTATGGGCTTAATATTTCATTTGAAACAACGAAGAATTATATGGATTCCTGAGTTAAATAAAGAAATTGGAGAAGACCTCAGAAGATGGAAAGATCTCCCATGCTCATGGATTGGCAGGATTAATATAGTTAAAATGGTCATCCTGCCGAAAACAATCTACAGATTCAATGCAATCTACATCAAAATCCCAATTCAATCCTTCATATACTTAGAAAGAGCAATTCTCAAATTCATATGGAATAACAAAAAAACCAGGATAGCAAAAACTATTCTCAACAATAAAAGACTTCTGGGGGAATCAGCCTCCCTGACCTCAAGCTATACTACAGAGCAGTAGTGATAAAAACTGGAGGCATTGGTACAGTGACAGGCAGATAGATCAAGGGAATAGAATTGAAGACCCAGAAATGAACCCACACACTTATGGTCACTTGATCTTTGACAAAAGAGCTAAAACCATACAGTGGAAAAAAGACAGCATCTTCAACAAATGGTGCTGGTTCAACTGATGGTCTACATGTAGAAGAATGTGATTAGATCCATTCCTATCTCCCTATACACAGCTCAAGTCCAAGTGGATCAAGGACCTCCACAAAAAACCAGATACACTGAATCTAATAGAAGAGAAAGTGGGGAAACACCTTGAACACATGGGCACAGGGGAAAAGTTCCTGAACAGAACACCAATGGCTTGTGCTCTAAGATCAAGAATCGAAAAATGGGACCTCATAAAATTACAAAGCTTCTTCTGTAAGGCAAAGGACACTGTAAATAGGACAATACAGCATCCAGCAGATTGGGAAAAGATCTTTACCAATCCTACATCTGATAGAGGGCTAATATCCAATGTATACAAAGAACTCAAGAAGTTAGACTCCAGAGATCCAAATAACCATATCAAAAAATGGGGAAGAGAGCTAAATAGAGAGTTCTCAACTGTGGAAACTCGAATGGCTGAGAAGCACCTAAAGAAATGCTCAGCATCCTTAGTCATCAGGGAAATGCAAATCAAAACAACCCTGAGATTCCACCTACCATCAGAATGGCTAAAATAATAAACTCAGGTGACAGCAGATGTTGGTGAGGATTTGGAGAAAGAGGAACACTCCTCCATTGCTGGTGGGAATGCAAGATGATACAACCTCTCTGGAAATCAGTTTGGAAGGCCCTCAGAAAAATGAACAAAATACTACCTGAGGACCCAGCTATTCCATTCCTGGGCATATATGCAGAAGATGCTCCAATATGTAATAAAAACACAGGTTCTACTATGTTCATAGCAGCCATATTTATAGTAGCCAGAAACTGGAAACAACCCAGATGTCCCTCAACAGAGGAATGGATATAGAAAATTTGGTACTTTATACAATGGAATTCAATTCAGCTATTAAAAACAATGACTTCATGAAATTCACAGACAAATGGATGGAACTTGAAAATATCATCCTGAGCAAGGTAACATAGTCACAAAAGAATGAACATTGTATGTACTCACTGTTAAGTGGTTATTAGCCCAAAAGTTCGAAATACCCAAGAGTCACTTCACAGCAACTGTAGGGCTAAGTGTGAGGTCCCAGATGGAGGACTTGGAGAAGGGACTGAAGGATCTGAGGGAGTTTGCAGCCCCAGGGAGGAAGTAACAGTGGCAACTGGCCTGACCCATCAATACTACTAGAAACTGAATCACAAACCAAAGAATACATATGGAGAGACCCATGGTGCTGGCTACATATGCGGCAGAGGAGAGTCTTGTTAACCATCAGGGGGAAGAGAGACCCTTGGGCCTGAGGGTGTTAGATCCCCCAATATAGGAGAATGCCAAGGAGGGAAGATAAGAGTAGATGGGTGGGTGGGTGGGGGAATATTCCCATACTGGCAGGGGGAGGGTGGAGGAAATGGGGAGGTTCCAAAATGGAGATCTGGAAAGGGGGAAACATTTGAAGTGTAAATAATGTATGAAAAGAAAATAGGCTAAAAATATGTTTGTTTTCATTATACAAAAAGGTGGTTGAACTAGAAATGAAGAAATGGTTATAACACATACATATTCATGATCACACATTTTATATATAACAGTATATTATATGTTGTATAATATACACATATATAATATTATTAGATATATGGGTCAATTAGAGTTGTCACCTAGGAAAATGAAATAAGTATCTATTAGACTGATTACTATAAATGATGGGATTCATAGTAAAGTAAACAGGACACAATATTAAGAATGTGTTTTCCGTTATAGCTAAATTAAAATTCAACAAATTTAAGAATTGAATTCCTGAATCATTGTTGCCATATTTCAAGGGTTTTAAAAATAATATAGAAACAAATAAACAAATGAGGAAATAATAACAATGTTTAAAACATGTTTATTAACTTATTCATAGAAGTGCATGCAGAAACTCTATTTTACCTGTTATGGAGACTGTTTTGGCCACTGCTGATATAAAATCTATGTAATATCAAAATCATTGTTTCATAGGAAAGTAAAAGTTTAATATAGACACATGATAAAAATGAATCTTGATAAGTTAGCTGTCTCAAGCTACTCTATCTTAATAATATAATCATAAGAAATAGAGAAAGAAAGCAAGAGAGAGAGAGCAAGATGCACATATATACACACTGATTTTAATTTCTTCTATGTTGCCAATCCTTCTTCAACATTTTTTTCACTTTTAACAGATATAACACAAAATAGTTACTATTATTGCTAGTAGAAACAGTCTTGTTCACAGTGTATTGCTGGGGTCAAATTCACAAATAGTTTCAGTTACTAGATTAAACAAACCAAAACAAAATTATACCAAAGAAAAAAAAAGAAAAAAGAAAGAAAAGAAAAGTTTAAATGGGCCAAATTTGGAGAGAAAAAATCATTTGTGTTTAAAATAATGAAAGCAACCTTATCTGAAGAGGTGATGGGCACAGGGATTTCTTCCATTTTTACACACAGAACATTATATTGTATACAAAGACTTACAGGCATCTTGTGCTGTGTGCTACAAATATTGCTGAATCCTTACATGCTGCACAAAATCACACAAAGAAATTAGTGTGCTTATAGGAAATGCCTTTAGGGGACTCAGTCTTATTTGTCATTTACCCATAAAAAACATCAGCATATTTCAGCACTTGGAAGGCAAATTCAGGCAGATTTCTATGAGTTCATATTCAGTTTGGTCATCAGAAAGAGTTCCAGGACACTTGGAGCTACACAAACGAAATACTATTTTAAAACTAAAAGCCAAATAAAACCATAAAATAAAACCAACACACTCTTAAGCACATAAGAGCAGTGAATCACAAATAACACAATTACACAATACAGAGGTATACCCCCAAGAAAGAGGTGAACTATTTATGTACATATCAGGGCTGCAGTTCCTGCTGCCCTCATTTTCTAGATATCTGTGCAAGGAAAATGAAAATGAGACAAAGTAGAGAAGAGAAGATAGGGTTATATAAGATAAAGGTTATGATAAATGAATATTCCGATAAGAAAAGGGATACATGGAAAAACCTGAAAGGAAGTACAGGCTATAAGTTTTGTGAAGAATGCTACTAGTTAGTTACGGTTAACTAGCAGAAGAGTGGTGATATATACATATATAATATACATATATATACATATATGTATATATATGCTCTAAATTTGGTTGATAGTTATCATGACTGCCTTCATTATGTTAGGAGTGTGTTTGTCTATGTGTGTGTATAGGGGTTGTGTTGCTACATTTCTAGTTTTTCAGGATTCATTTAGCATCCTTAGCAGAATTTTGTACAAATGTAGGCACAACATGTATGTTTTTTGGTTGTTGAACTATGAACAGTGAATATGTCCAACAAGCTATCAATTATATTTAAAAATTGTGGTTTCAAAAGTGTCACAGCAGGACTATGGGCTTATTTTCTCCAGTGAAGTGACAGACAGAAACAAAGACTGTATTTTCTATTTAATTGATGACAAATTGTGAAATGTTTTGATCTACGAACTATTTTCTCATCATATTAGCTAACAGCTTTCCATGGGTACTGTGATGGCGATTCTTAGTTGTCAACTTGACTACAACTAAAATTAACTAAAACACAAAAGGCTAGGTACAGTCTGACCAAGGCAACTCTTGAAAAGAAAGCATTTAATTGGGGATTTGCTAGTATTTTCAGAGGTTTAGTTCATTATCTTTGTGGTTTGAAGCATGGCTACACATATGGAACTGGAACAGTAGCTGAGAACTATATCCTGATCTACAGGCAGAAGAGAAACTAAGCCTGGAGTGGAATTTGCAAATCTCAAAGCTCACTCTAAGTGACACACTTCTTCCAGCAAGGTATCATCTCCCAATTATTCTAACCCTACCAAAGAGTTCCACTTCTTGGTGACAGAGTGTTCAACTATATGAGCTTGTGGAGGTCATTCTTATTACAATCTCCACAGGTATTTTCCTTATACTACTAGTGGCTATAAAGTCAAATTAGATGACAACCTTTAAAATAACAATGTGTCATTAAGGCTTTTTCCATGAGGAAATGCAGTTGTAAGAAGCATTCCGATATTTTTGAGCTGTTAAGACATTGCCTCTTTATCTAGCTCTTGTTCACTGACTCAGCATTTCAGTTATAGGTCTGGAAACTTCTCACTGTTCCTTGCTGTGTGATATGCCTTAAGAGGAAGAGTTGCATTATTAAAACAAGCAGAAAAAAACTATGTGTGAGAAGCAAACATGATGGTTTTATTCAATGTAACCACACTGGGAGCTTTTTTACCTATTCCAACTCTTCTGGTTAGGAACAAGTCATAGTTCAAGGAGAAAGGAGTAGGACAGCAGTGAGTGTGAGAACTTTGGAATAACTGGGGACTATTAAGAACCTCTTTGTGACTAGGTCATTACTCATAGAGAAAACCAGCTTCCTGCCACATGAACAATAAGGAATGAAGAGATATGTAATTTCCTTAGATGAAGATAATAAGTAACAGATGTGGGCCAGACCCTAAACAAGTCACTTAGGCCATTTCTTCGAAGGCTTGGGAAACATTTCTAAAGAAGAGGCAGAATGTACTTAAGAGCCAGTGAGGTGAAAGAGCATATGGAGCCATCTTTTAGCACTGAACTGTGGACTAGACAGTTTATAAGAGAGAAAGAAATCATAGCCTTTAGCTGTATACACATTGCTAAGCTCACTAAACTCCAACCAGAACTACTGAGCCTGTGACCATCCTGAAGTTCTAATCAATCTTGGCAAGGCACAAAACAACGTGAATTGACATGAGCACGACAGATGAATTTGTTGGTAGAGGAGAGAATACTCATGAGCTTTATGAAACTGGAAGATGAGAGTCGTCAGTATGTAAAATTTCCATGTATGAAATTGGAAAAGCAATAATACAAAAAGTTTTTGAAAAAGAAAACAGTTTTTAGAAACACAGACATTTTATTTTTTATGTGTAATCAATCTCCTCTCTATAGCTCACCCAAACATTTAGATAGGTGGTCTTACTAATGGCTTAAGGACTAGAGATTATAATATAATACCCAGAAAACTAAAACTTGGTCACATTTGAAAGTTAATAGAATTTTATTCAGACATAAAGTCACAACAAATGAACTACTCTTTCTCCTAAATCTAATTTAGTTAAGTTCACATGAATACATGCTTTCTTGAAGAGTTACAATATTGCTTTAGAGTCTAATATAAGCCTCAAGCTCTGGTCTTATTGATCAATGTAGTTTACACATTGACTAAAGTTGGAGCAAATCTATTTTTGATGTAGTTTCTATTAATATCTGCATGCTTCTACAAAATTATTACTAGAGGATACTGTTCATTTTTTTCCACTATATCTTTTGTTCGAATTCAGAAAATATTTCAATTTCAGAATAAGTGATAGTTAAGTTTCTCTAATATCTTATTGGCTGATATTCTAAGTAAAGATTTTAATTAGAGAACATTAAATTACCACAGTTTGTATTCCCAGTTTTAAAAGTAACTATGCCAGGTTAGTTCGCCAGCAAAAACTGTATGAAGCTTCAAGTATTATCTCCAAGAATTTTTATGTCATTGTTTATTTTCTACTGTAAATTTGAATATTTTGAGAAAAGTATTATAAAATATTTATTATAAGAAGAAACTTGAAGCTGTAAGGTCAGTTTCCATGGATTTAAACCTAAGTATATTTTAGTTTTAATACATAGATCTAATTAACTCATGCAACATCTTTTACCATATATATCAAATTAATCACAGAAAAGGAGCCTAAGACAATAGAACGGTACAAATAAGTACTTATTTTCACTCTAAATATCTTTCCCAAGTTAAAATATGAGGTATGGTAAATATCAAACCTACTAATTTGTATAAATTTGTTACAATTCTAAACGGAGGGATTACTAAATCATAACTTTTATTTCACATGAAATATCTCCTTTTACATTGTAAGCATGCAATGGAGAATACCTTGTCACAGGTTACCAATTAATACCCACTAGTGGCAATGTACAAAGAAATAGTAAATAATTGCTGGCTGAGCACAGACAAATATAAAGCTAAGAAAATTGAGACTATAATTTCTTTGCAAATGTGTATTTAGCAACATAAGGCTGAAAAGTCTAGTAAGGGATGGTTTCAAGGTACATTTTTGTCTCAGGGTCTGTCTCTGTGCCTGTTTATTGCAGGGAAGGATTCACTGGTTCTTCTTGCAGGAAATTCAGGGTTAGGACATTCTCAAGTTGCTTGAAATTCTGGTAATTGTGGTGAATGCAGAAGGTAACTACAGAGGTCTACTCTGACATTCCTAACAGTGAGACTTGTTGGTTAGTGTTTAGATTATTAGAAGGATGTCAAGACTTGGATTTCAGTAGTCTAGGAGGCTTTGAAGTTCTGTGGGACAGGGGTGCAGAGATCTTATTTAAACTGACTTGAGATGATATCAGAGCGCACTACATGCCATGACCCTGGCAGTAATACAGTTAATAACTGTCTCTTTATAAAGCCCAAAACCAACTGTTACCAGCACCATATGAAACGTCTTTATTAATAGATTGTCAACAAGAAAATTAGAGTTAGTTTGGATCATTTCTTTTTTCTGAGTCTTATTATTCAAAGAAAGATTTTAATTTTATTAAACAGTACAATTCTTTTTATGGGAAAGTGATGGCATGGTGGCTCAGATGATATGTGTAAAGATGATAATAGGCATTGTGGATGTCTCTAATATTTTTAATCCTATAAGTAATGATATGTCCTAATAGAATAGGATAATAATCTTTGCATGGTAATTAATTATGTATATTTGTGTACATCTTTAGTGTAAGACTATGCAAACCAGAGAGGAATAAATAATTATAGATAAAAAGAAGCAAGCATGTCAGCAATTGAGTTCCTGTTATCAAGTATTATAAAATTAAGGAATCATTTTAGGTCAAAATTTTGTTTATCTTCAAAAATATCTAAAAGAGTTCTTAACTCTTTCTCTGCATTTAAAATTTAGATATAATAAGGCATTTCTCATATTTCTGTAACCAAAATAGTCTAAATGAATTCTATTTGTTTCTGAAAACAAGTTGACTCATTTAGACAGAAATTTCTGCATTATTATTTTGTTGCATAAAATACTAAAATTTTAAAATAATTATAATAATTAAAAAATGAAATGCTAATAAGAATATTTCTGTTAATGGCCAGAAATGTATCTCAGTTGGAATAATGCTTATGTGTGAGCAAGCATATATTCCTATTCTAGCACCTTTGCAAAAAATTTAAGCATGGCAGGTGTACCTCTTTTCTCAAAATCGGAAGGATGATACAGAAGAATCCTAGTCTAGCAAGGTCAGTGAGCTGTAGGCTCAGTAGAAGACACTACCTCAGAAAATAAACGTGACCAAGTGTTTGAGAAAGACATTCAGTTTTTACCTTTTTCCTCCATATGCACATGCCCATTGCAGGCACCTGGATAACACATGACATACAAACGAGCATGTATATATACACAAATACAAATATCTCATGTTTTCATTTATTTATTCATTTATCATTTATTTATTTACTTTCCATCACAGTTTCAGTCCCTCTCTCCTCCCAGTTCTCCTTCTCACAGTTCTGCCCCACATTCCCAAATCCTGTTCTCCTCTGAAAAAGGGAAGCCTAGCTAGGTATCATGGCAGGACTAGGCACATGCTCGGTCACTGAGGCCAGTCAAGGCTTCCCAGTTAGGGGAACTGGATCTATGCACAGCGAGCAGATTCAGGAATAGACCCTGTACCAGTTCGGGGACCTGCATGAAGACCAAGCTGCACATATGCTACATTTATTCAGCGGTCTTAGGTCCAGCCATTGTATGCTATATGGTTGGTGGATCAGTCTCTGGGAAACTCCAAGGGTCAACGTTACTTGACTCTGTTGGTCTTCCTGTGGAGTTCCTATCCTCATCAGGCCACTCAATCTTTCTCCCAACTCTTACACAAGACTCCTTTAGCTTCATTTAATGTTTAGCTGCTGGTCTCTGTATCTGGTTCAGTTTGCTGTTGAATAGAGTCTCTCAGAGGACAAATAGACTAGGATTCTGTCGGCAAGTGTAATAGAGTATCAGTAATAGTGTCATGAATTGATTCTTCCTCATGGGATAGGTTTCAATTTGGGGCAGTCATTGGTTGGCCATTCTCTCAGTCTCTGGCTCTAATACTTTGTCTCTGAACATCTTGACACATTTTGGGTTGAAGGTTTTATAGTGGATTGCTGTCTTCTTCCCTACACTGGGAGTCCTGCCAGGATACAGGAAGTGGCCAATTCAGGATTTATATCCCCAACTGCTAGCAGTCTCAGCTAGAGTCACCCTACAGAATCCCCGCATCCTTGCCTCATCCCAGTTCTCTGGCACATTAAAGAGATGCACCACACACACACCACTTCCAATTTCCATTTCCTTTCCCCTGTTCCCTCTATGTGATCCACCGGCCCCACTGACGTTCCCTCTCTCATCCAGTTTTTTCTTTCCATTCAGCTTCAATATCTATTTTATTTCCTATCTTGAGAGAGATTCAGCCATCCTCCTGTGAGCACTCTTTGTTATTTGGCATTTTTGGGGTCTTTGGACTGTAGTGTAGTGTAGTACTCTGTACTTTATGGCTAATATACCTATAAGTAAACATATACCATGTATATCCTTTTGGGTCTGGGTTACCTCACTCAGTATGATATTTTCTAGTTCCATCCATTTGCCTGCAAAATTCATGATGTTATTCCTTTTAATGGTGGAGTAATATTCCATTGCAGAAAATGAACCACATTTTCTTTATCCATTTTTCAGTTGAGGGATATCTAGGTTGTTTCCAGTTTCTGGTTATTGTTGATAAAGCTGCAATGAACAAGATATCATCTTGAGTGAAGTATCCTTAACCCCAAGGGGCATGCATGGTACATAGTCACTGCTAAGTGGATATTAGCCATAAAATATAGGATACCCAAATATAGGCTACACTCTAGACACCAAAAGAAGTGAAACAAGAAGGAGGCACAAATGAGGATGCTTAAATCTCTCATAGAAGGAGGAATAAAATAATCATGGGAGTCAGAGGGAGTGAGGGAACTGAGTGGGAGAGAGGAGGGGTAAGGTAAAAAGGGGGGAGGATCAGGTGTAAGGGAGATAGGAATGAAGCTCAGAGGGCCAGGAGAATGAAAGGAAGTATGAAGCTGTATGGGTTTGAGGTGGGAGGATACTAGAAAGTTCAAGAGACCTGGGATAGGGGAGGCTCCCAGGACCTTAATTGAAATTCCCAATAGTGAGATATGGAACCCTAAGAGACTACCACCAATAGTTAGACAGGGCACTTGGTACAGGGATGGGGACACAAGCCCACCTCAAAATTTTCCATCCAACATTGTTCCTAAGAGAAATTCAGGGGAAAAAATGAAGCAGAAATTGAAGGAATGACTGACCAGTGACCAGTCCAATTTGGGATCCATTCTGTGAGAGGGCACCAAACCTAGACACTATTAGTGATGCTATGTTTTACTTGTAGGCAGGAGCCTAGAATGGCTGTCCTCTGTTAGGCATTATCAGCAGCTGACTGAGACAGATGCAGATACTCACAGACAAGCACTGAATTCAAGTCTGGGACACCTATGGAAGAATTAGGGGAAGAATACACTAAATCTAATAGAAGAAAAAGTGAGAATAGCCTTGAACTCATTGGAGTTCAATGATAGGAAGCAATTCCCTGAATAGAACTCTAGTGGCTCAGGCACTAAGATCAACAATTAATAAATGGGACCTTATAAAACCAAAATCTTCTGTAAGAGTAAGGACGCTGTCAATAGAACAACAACAATAACAACAAAACAATGTACACATTGGGAAAATATCTTCTCCTACACTATGTCTGATAGGAAGCTAATATCCAAAGTATATAAAGAACCCAAAAAGTTTGACAACAACAACTCAAATAACCCAATTTTAAAAAATAGGGTAGAGAAACAGAAAATTCTCAACAGAGGTATCTCTAATAGATAAGAAACAGTTAAAGAAATGATCAGTGTCCTAAGTCATCAGGGAAATGCAAATCAAAATGACTATGAGATTCCACCTTACACTTGTCTGGTGTTTTTAAACAGATGGTCCTTTGTTAAGGAATGATCATAGATTTAATGATTTCTTTAGTCATTTTTGGGCAATATGCGTTACCATAACAGTCCATTAAACAACAAGTATGAATTTGCTCATAGTTCTAGAAGCTGAGAAAATCATTAGCAAGAAGCTGGCAGATATTTTGCATAGTGCAAAAATTCATTTGCTTTCCAAAACACCTTGGAATTACAAATATCAGCAGACTACAATTACCAGAGTAGTCCACATTTGTTTTCATACATCGTATGGCCTCTTGATATTTACTTTTGACAGTTGGTAAAATGTATTTAAGTTTATACTTTGTCTTTATGTGTCTAGTTAGGTTATTTATTTTATTACTGAATTGTATGAATTATATAATATTTCAGGTTGTGTATCCAGCAAGCAGTTGGAAAATGAATAATTACACATACTGGTGATAAAATACATTAATATATTAATTTTCTCTTTCTAATGTATTTGAACTTTTTATTTTCAGCTAGTCTTATTGGTTTAAGTGAAAAAATTTAAGCTGTAAAGCAGCAATGTTTTGATTTATCACATAATATTACTCAAATAATGATTTGAAATGAAAATTGAGCAAGACAACATAGAAAATAGTTGCTGTTATTGTGTCCAATTAAATTCAAAACTAAATGATATAATAATATGATATAATTCTAGGAGGATATTTATTATAACATTTCCAGTATATCTTTTATTTCCTAATTTAAATGTTGAACTAATTGTATTAGTTGGTCTAAGAAATGAATCTTTTATTGGAACATAGAATTTTTTTTGTTTTAATTGGTTTGAGGAAATTAATATAAATCAGCATATTTAAAAGAAAAAAAATCCAGTATCTATATAATTATCACAATGTGCTATATAATCAAAATGCATTGGTATTATCTAAAATGGAATAAATAAATGCATAAATAAATAATGACAAATGTACTTTTTGAATTTTGTAGAAAATAAAGAAATATCCTTAATGATGCCTTACATTTGACATGCTCTTCCAAAGATATTTCAGACGTAAATTAGAGCTCTTAGGCTTATGGTAGCATATGAAAATATGCAAATACAAAAGTATCTTTAAAATTCCACAGAAATTTTCAAAAGATGAAGGGGACAGAGACTCACTTGTAATCGAAATTTAACTGAGAGAAGTCACTGTGTCTGCTATCTTGAAATGCAGTTAACCAGTTACGAGAACTATTTCTTAAGACCCTGTTCTTCTACATTAAGGAGGCAAACTGATCATAGGGACTGTAATGAATTCTTCTGTGTTTGACAGTTAAAATAGTTTAAAGTACTTAAAATTGAACCTGGCCATTAATATATTTGTGAAAACATTAGAGAGTAATCTTTAATTTAATTTATACCTCAAGCTTAATGAAAAACTTCATGATGGTTCTTTTGAATTTTTCTTCATTTATTTTTTGTTCAATTTAAAATAGATTTTTCGTATGATTTCCTAAACACATACTGTATTCATATTTCCATTTATCTTTATCTGCCCCTCCAAACTGCTCTTATATCTCCCACAATGCTTCTCAAGTTAATGACCCTTTCTTCTTTAATTATAATTGTTACACATAAACATGCATGCATACATATGTGCACATATACATTTAGTATTGTTTATATTGTTTATGTGTACATATGTTTAAAGCTGGTGGACAACCTTACAGGGCATTCATGATTCTTGTTATCTTAGCATCCATTAATTTCCTGCAGTTCTTCATGTAGGAATGAGAACCTATGAGATTTTTCCTAATTATGTTTGCATGTCAACTGTTGTTATCACTATTCAAAGCTTGTCCAGCCAAAAATTGTTAATATTTCAGTGGCCATATATGAAAGATATGTTCTTACAGCAGAAATATTAGCCCTTGAAGATAACAATATTTTTGTTACTCTTGCATGATGTTTTCTGAGCCTTCAATGTAGGACTCATGTTGTAAATATATCAGTTGAAGGTAGACACCTTACAGTCAATAATTTCCTGAATTTTGTACACTAGTAATCCTCTGTAATGGTCTCAATTGTCTATAGGCAGAAGTTTTTTAATGAGAAGTGAAGGCAACTCTCCTCCGCAGGTAAAAGATACATTTTTTTAATAGAGTTACAAACTACACAGCCATCAGAAAGTGGCTGGGGCAGGTTCTATTCTAGGCTCCATGAGCTAAAATAACTGATATTCAACCCTACGCATATTCATACGTGTTCATTGATACTCTACTCAAAATAGCTAAGAAATGGAAACAACCAAATGGCCTTTGACCTGTGGATAGAAAATGAATGTTTAATAGATAAAATAGATATTTTTCTGGTATAAACAAAAGGAACTAATAAAAGTTCAGGTGTGTGGATGGAACTAGGAATTATTGAGTGAGGTACCCCAAACCAGATAGACAAATGCTGTACTCTCTTCCTTATCTGTAGAGCCAATTCCAAATCCACAATGTGTATAGAACCTGGAATAACTGAAACTATGGAATGAAGAAAGAAGGAAGAATAGGACACATGCTATCACAAGTGAGTGAAGAGGGAGCTTTAACTGGGGAAGGGAAGAAAAGAAACCTAACGTCAAGGAAGGACAGAGGATAAATAAAAATACACATGTTTGAGTGGATATAGATAAATGCATTTTAAATATTTACTTAAAATTCGCATATAATATAAATTAATATATGTGTATACATATATATTTCACAAGTTGTTGTAATAAAGTTCCTTCTAAGAGTCACAGGCTATCAAAATCCCAGTACAGTTCAAGAGAAATCTTCCTTAAAATTGTTTCTTAGTGAAGTCCAAAAGACTTCAAAAATTATATAGTCTCTTCCTGTTGAAATTGGTTGCCTTCCAGAACCTGGAATACCCAATAACTGAAGACTCTACACACGTAGGTCACAGGATTGTGGTATTTGGTTTGGTCTTTACTTGGAAGCCTTATTTCTGAAGACAGTTTCTCATAGTATCTGAAGGTGCTTTCCAAGCTGCCAAAGGAGAAAACAATCATTAGCCTTACCTACCTATAATGCCAATGAACAACAACAATGTCTAGCCAGCCAAGACAGCCACAGTGATGCAGTAGGAGCATTTACATATTAAGCATAAGTAACAGCTCTCTAACTAGACCTAAGGGTCACTCAACTGAGAGGAAATGTATGCTTCGTAGTATAAACCTATCCAACTCTCTGGGACTGGTGAAATGCCTATTCCTGTAAGCATTCAGTTATTGTATCAGAAAATAAACCAATGTTAAATAATATTTTAAATTGTATGTTTTATTCTGATTCTTTAAGATTCTGGTGAATGTTTTTGTAAACACATTGATCTATCTAAAGAATGTGTCACATTGATGACACATTCCAGGACCTGTCAACATTCATGACATGTCCATAGAGCTTGTTATAACTGATTATCTGTCTACAGGACTTGTCACCATTGATGATCTATTAACAGGATCACCAATCAACAATGATGATATTTCCACAAGATTTATCATCATTGTCTCTTTATTTTGTTATGATATATTATATATAAATAGTCATATCCACAATTATGAACTTGATTTCTTAACTAACTCATTGCTGATCAAGTTTCCAGCTGTAAAATCAAATATATTCCATTTCTATTCTATATTTGTTTAAAACATATTCTAAAATTATTCTCAGAAGTAATTGTGGTAATAATTCTCATGCTTTTTGGCAAGTATGTCTATAAAACTTACAAGAATTCTTCTGGCATTAGGAATTACATCCTAATTGTGTATGCTATTATTTAAGAAAGAATGGAGTAAAATCAGTGTCAATTCATGATACCACTTCTTTCTTTTCTGAAGAAAAAAAACATGATTTGAAACCTATGAATCTCATGTACATGGTGATATATATATATATATATATATATATATATTCACATTGAATACATTAACTTTAGATGCTATAGCTTATGCTGTATATTTTATGGCTCCACCCTAGTAGGTAATTTCTTCAAGGAACTATTTGGTTGGGCATCAATGAGAGAAGAGGTCCTTGTTCCTGTAAAGACTTGATGCCAAGTATCAGGGAAATTGAGGGTGAGGAGGCAGGAGTAGGTAGGTGGGGAACACCCTCATAGAAGCAGGGGGAGGGGGAAGGGATAAAGGAAGGGTTTCTGTGGTGGAACCATGAAAAGGGATAACATTTGAAATGTAAATAAAGATAATATCCAAAATGGAAATTGATGCTAAAATCCAAGTTTCAAGTGTTTGCTTTCATGCCTAAATAACCAACTAATCTTCTTGTAGTTGATATGTAGGTGCAATCCAAATGGAAGTGCAAGAAAGAATTCTCTTGTTCTGGACCTGGTGGTACATACCATTAATGCTAACATGGAGGAGGCAGAGGTAGTTGGTTAGAACTCTGAGAGTGTGTGGTCAGTTTGGTCTACATAGCTAGTTGTAGCACATCTCAGGTTACACAATACAATCTCATAAAAAACCAACCAAACAAAAAGCTATTGAAGAATTTCTCCTTCGATTAAAATTTCTACACATTTCTGACATTGACAGCTTTTCTAAAATTTTATTTAAATATAGTAGAGTTATTCATTATAAGGAACCAAAAAATGACAGATATTTAGTTAATAAAAAATGTTCCCTTTGGACTATGTAGAACTAAGAGTTAAAATTGGGACCATCAATTCAAAGAATAATGACGTGCTGCTATATAAATATTCACTTATTCTAGAAAAAGTTATAGAAATTCATAAAGGACAACAAAAGTACTTCATTCATCCTTCTGACATTCAAATAAGGAAAAGATATTCAGTTACAATGTAACTTCAAATTATATGTTTCATATACCAGGTATCAATATACATCAAACTGAGTGATATCTCTTCAGAAACCCAGCACCAGGTGCATAAATTATATATTAGGTATTTGTTATAGAATCAAGATAATTCTGTGTACTGGATAAGTGACAAAATAAAACTTTTAAAAATTCAGTTTCAAAATGTTTGTTACAAAATTAGATGATAAATGTATCATCTATATTTGATATCAAATTTCATGTTCTGGGGATATAAACAGATAATTCATGAATTTTCTTCAATTACAGTATAGTGTTTGATGTATTACTTTACTAATTTTATTTGACATAAAGAGTCTCTTTAATTATTTACATAGACTCATTATGAAATATGGGATGAGTAATATAATGAGTCACAGGATTACATGAGTAGTGATTAGCTACAATTACTCTGGTAGGCACAAGCAGTGAATAAGAAATATGAAATTAACTAATCTATGCCTTCATTTTCCCTGAGAGAAAAGTGCCTTATTGCATGAACTATGGAGCAGAACATTTAGGGGAAGTATTGATAAGGATAAGGAGTCAAAAATATTCATGGCGTGAAATCTTAGAAACTTTAGGATGAATAGATTTGAACAATAATATATATATAATAATTGAATGCTTTGTTTTACTATTTATTGCTGGGAAATTCTACTTTTATTCAGGAAACCTTCTAACTCCGTATATAATCTGAATTTTGAAGGCTAATTTATAAAGGAGAAAGTAACATATTGCAGAAATACTTAAAGACTTCGAATTATGATCCTGTGCGACATTATTATATAGTATAAAATAAAAATTATTCTGTATTATTTTTTCCTTTCAGATGCCCAATACTGAAATTTTAGTACTATATTATTTAAGAAATCTCACATGTTGATATTGATATTTGTGATGTTATTTGTTGTCCAAGTGTTTTTCTGTAATTTTTGCATTTTACTGACTTTTTGTGAGATATAAATTTAAAATATTGAAAATCACCACACAGGTATGTATCTCTATGATAGCTTACTTGTCCATTAAGGACATAATTTTATCTATGTTTTAATTTTCTAATATAGTTTATATAATTGCTTTATAAATCATGTTTAATTTATCACATAATACATACACTTAAAGCATTATCTTAAGCAGTTATAGAGATCTTTACATGATGGAAAGGAACAACTACTTATATTAATTGGAGTAAGATATATCTAGCCTTGTGTAGGGAGTTATGTAAGTGTGTCTATACTTCGGTCACTTAAGTATCTTCATTGCATTCTTTATAAAGCAAAGCCATTTATATCAAGTTTTATTATGGTATCTTCCTCCAGTGCATTCTGTCTGCTTAGGCCACTGTATTTAAATGTCCCCTGTAAACAAGAGTATGGAACTTTGTAGACAATGAATAAGAAGTAAGAGATGGAGATACAAGAGGTGGTTTTGTCATGAAGGTTTCCTATTAAATGTAATCAAGGTGCACATAAAGAATAATTAACTTAAGTTTTGGGTACTTACAGATATATGAGGACTAAGGTTTCCTCCTTTCCAAAAAATGTATTAGCATGACATTATATAAGAACAGACAGCAGCCTTTATCAGAAAATAAAATATACTGGAAATTTGGACTTGGGCTTTCTATGCTCTAAAATTATGAGAAGAAAAATTCCTATTCTTTTGAAAATTGCTCAGCCACTTATATTTATTACAGATGTAGAAATGGTCTTACTATTTTTCAAACATCACATGTATGAATATACTTTAAAACAATACATGACTTCCCTTCTTCATCTACTAAAAACAGTACAGGGTAGCTTCCCTTCACTCACAGTAAATGCCAAACTCTTAAGATGATCCAGACAGCTACAGGCTGTCCTCTCTTCACTCCACTGCAGTCTTTTGAAGTCTCATCCCTCACTACTTTCTTCCCCGCATTTCTTTATAAGCTCTCCTGTCATTCAAGTTTTCCTCAGGGAAATAATCCATTCTATTAGATATCCGTTAGCTAATCTCTGCTGATTGTAGTTCTCTCCAACTCATTCCCCAGCCTTATATTTCATTAGGATTTATTAACATCTATACAATAGGATGCACTCATTTGTTAAGATTGTTATTTTCTGACTACTTCAATAAAATGCATGCATCAAGGGTTTTATATTTTTCAATTTTATTTTTACATTTTATATCTCTAATAAATTTTTGACACTAGTATAATTAAGTGTAATGGCTGAATAAAATTGTGAATGTGTTGTAATGATTATTGATTCTTAGCTTTGTGACACCAATACCTTCATTGTTAGTGAGCATTTATAACTTCATAGAAAGGATAGCCTACTGTAATAACCAATATTGCTGAAAACATGATTAACTTGTAAATGTTAAATATAAAGAAATATTGTTAGAATATGTTTCATTATTAATTATATCAAGAACTTTTAATTATAAAACTATTACTTTTTGTACTTACATATGTAAATATAGATATGTTTTTAGTTAATTTAAAGGTAGTCTCTTATGTAATTTATACTGGTTTCAAATTTCCTAGGCAATGGAGGTTGACATTGATCTACTAACCCTCCTGCTCACACCTCCTGGCATGAAGATTCTGAACATACAATACCACATATGAGCAAAGGTTTGTCTGAAACTTTATTGCCAACTCCCCTTAAGAGAAATGCAAATTTTGTTATAGTATATTGATAATTGTAATAATCCTCTTGTTTAGAAATCCAGAAATTAATCTGGCTATTAAAAAGCTGCATGTAATTTATCACTGAAAGAATAGAAAAAATATTATAGGACCTGGAATGTCCTGATTGCTGCCAGGAGATGGTTCTCAGAAGTGCAAAGTAAGGAGAAGAACCCATAACCCAGTAGTGTTGACAATCGAAAATTACAAAAACAGTGCTGTAGTGAGAAACATAAGGACAAAATTCTGGAAAGGGGAAATGCCAGAATATCAGAAGTCAGTAACAAACTCTCTGAGTCTCTGAATGGATGCCATTGTGCATATCTGTGAATTTAGGGACAGAACAAACGCAGAGGCATGATGATTCTGAGATCTCAAACTACTAGTGGCTCTTGAAAGACAGGCTAGCTTGTGAGTCATGTATGCTCACAGCAGCCAAACGACATGATAATTATACAGACTATTTGCTTGACAGCAGGAGGATTAAACCAATAATATGGATTAGTCAATTATGTATTACATATAAAATAAGAAGCTGAAATTTTTATTGACCACAAAGAGAAAAATGCTAATATAAAATAATGATTCCTAATGACAAAGATTGTGAATGTGCTTGAGAATTTAATGAAAACCAGAAAAGAAAATTCAGAGTAGACTGAAAAAGTAATATCTAAATACTGGCAATAAAGGTTTTACAGGGTGGAATTATTACCTGGGTAGAAAAATTGAGAAGTCAGTAACAATTAACTTGAAAAAGATCTATAGGTATTATCCAAATTCAACTCAAAAAGAAAAACATTGAAAACACACAAATATAACTAAATTAATGACTTTGGGGCTAGTGTTGCTTGTTCTAGTGCATGTATAATTGGAGATTCAAAAAGATACAGACTTTAAAAAAAAACATGTCTGTAGAATTAATAGGAAGTAACTACATAATGTCATAAAAATACTATGCATGAAAACCAATTTTACAGTTTGTAAAATAAAAAAAAATGCATATCAAAGCAGTATAGAGCAGAACTTTGACACAGAAAGAAAAGAAAAATTCTAATTTCAACTAAATGACAATGTAAATCCCATTATCTGATATTACTAAGATAATAAATGATGCTATGGTAGAGAAAGAAAAAGAGTTTACAATTCCAAATCTCTGTGTTCACTGTTTGATGAGCATAATGGTAGAGTTTATTATTTTGATTATATGGCTTTTTTATCTTGCTTGTAGATTAGTTACAAAAATAAAAGAGTAAATTGAATACAGCTATACATGTGACACTCATAAATTTAGGATTGAATATTGATTAAGATAGGTTAACATTAAATATGCTAGCCATGTACATTTGAATATATTTTGTGGATGTTAATAATTTTCGTTTCTAAGGAGGGTCATTTATTTTACAACTCCGTTAGATATAGAGCACATATATAAATAATTGTTTTCAATATTATGGTGCCACCTTTGATTAATTGGAGTTGAGTTCCTTGCTAAGTGCTAAGTGTAGATCTATTTGGATTTTTCAATATGTAGTCACTCACTTTGAGCAGTTGAAGATGCTGCCCTTTTCACACCCACCATGGGATATTTCTTTTTGGCTTCTTTATCAGTTATCAGGTTTCCATAGGATGTGGATTTTTGTCTGAATATTCAGTTCATATCCATTGACAACATGGTTCTATGGATTGTAGCTTGGTTATTATTACCTTAATAGCCAATAGTCATATATGAGCAAATAGATACCATCCTTGTCCTTCTGAATTTAGTTTTTCCACTCAGGATTTTTTTCTAGTTTTTTTTTTTTCCATTTACCTGAATATTTTTATAAAGTCTTCTGTTGAAAGACACCTAAGCTGTTTCAATTTTTTGATCATCATAACTATAGCACCAAAGGAAATGATTGATCATGTGACTTTGTAATAAGAAGAAGTGTTTTTTGGGTATAAGCCTAAAAGTGGTACAGCTGGAATTTGAGGTAGATTGATTCCTATCTTTCTGAGGAAATACCACACTTATTTTTACAGTGGCTGTACAAGTCTTTATTCCCACCAGCAATAACTGTGTATTCCTCTTAATCCATATCCTCAATAAATAATTGGTGAAAGTGAGTCTCAGATGGCCATCTCTTGTCACCAAATGAAAGATGTAGTACCTGGATTGGCTTACATCTAATTGAGTTCTTAGCCCAAGGGGTAACTATGAGTTCTCACCAAAAATCCAGGTTTTTGCAAGACTAGAGGTTGCTCTCCTCAAACTGATGACAATGCCCTATTGCTAGGAACAATGCGTACACAACCCACTGAATATTGAGAAGTCAATCTGGTGTCTGGAGTCATCATTCCTAAGTTGTCAGTACTGGAAAGTACTAGTCACATTACCAAAAAAAGAAAGGTAATGCCAACCCTGCTTCAAACTATTTGATCTAAACTGATGACATGCTGCAAAATGTTATAATGCAAAGGTGGAACAAAGCTTGTGGCCCAAACCAACCAATATCTAATTGTATTTAATGCCCACTCCATGATATGGAACTTATCTCTGACATTAGTTTGGTGATGACCAAGACGCTGAGACTAGATAGCCCAGAGACTTGAGTTAAACAAAATACTACTGTTAAAACAGACAAACAAGCAAAACAAAACAAAAGGTAACATCAAAATGACTCCTAATGACATCTGCCATGCTCATAAATCAGATTTTGCACAGCCATCGTCAGTGAAACTTCCTTCTGCAGCAGATGGGAGGGAACACAGAGACTAATAGACATTATGCTGAGTGAGCCATTGGAACGCTAAGCCCTAAAAGTATTACTTCATCAAACTCTTCCTCTGTGGGCTTAAGAAATCTAGGTGATGAGAAGAAGAGGAGATAGCAGGGAAAATGAAGCCAGGGTGTACTGTTTTAAAAGTTTGTTCCAATTAACAAGTCTGTTGCTACATCAAAGATAAAAATTGTATACATAAAGAATGGGAGAATCATTCATCATATCTATTTCACAGATATTAAAATGCAAGCAAGGAAATGGTATTCAGTCACATAAACACATACACAAGCACACACACACACACACACACACACACACACACACACACTGGATCTCAACTTCATAAAATAGGCAAGTTTGAGGGGAGTTATACAGTACAGATATTGAATCAAGAATAAATAAAATGTCTTCCCATTGTATTTATTAAAGAAACTGAATTTTTAATGTTACAATATCCTACAAAAGAAAGTCATGACAAATTCCTTAAAATCAAGAGAACCTACACAGTCAATTAACCTGGGCTTAGGAGGGCTCAGAGACTAAACCACTAACCAAAGAGCCTGCATGGGTTGGACATAGGTCCCCTACACATTTGTAGCAGATGTACAGCTTAGTCTTCATGTGGATCCCTCAACAATTGAAGAGGGGCTGTCTCAGACTCAGTTACATACCTTTGGATTCTTTTTCCCTATCTAGGCTGCCTTGTCTGGCCTCATTTGAAGAGGATGCACTTAATTAATCCTGCTGCCTGATACACCAGTGCATGTTGGTACCCATGTAGGGTACCCCTTAGAGAAGGGGAGGGAGAATGGGGAGATGGGTGTATGAGGGTGAGACTGGGAGAGGAGGAGGAAGGGAGCTGCATTCAGGATATAAAGTTAATTTATTTAAATTAAATTGCATACTAATAAAATCAAGTAATTTAACTGATAACTTTGAAAGTTTCATTATTTATATAAATGAAAAGGAGAGTCATCATGAACCATCAGTTAGCTCTCAGTAAGGCTGCACAAATTTGAAAGACATGGTGAACTTAATATAGACATTTTGAATGTTGGTAATGTTGATGGTAAATTTTGTTTACATTGCATGTAGAATACCATGATGCTATAAATTTTGGGGGAAAAATTATCAAATTATTATAAAGTTGCACATATATGCTACATGGCCAGGAAATACAGTCCTAGGTATTTATTCATGAATATAAATGCATAGACTTAGTGGAGATTTAGTCATAAAAGAGCATCAAAGAAGATGTATGATGAAGAACATGTAAAAATATAAACTACCATTTCGTCTTTTAAGGTTATGTGAAGGGTTTGAAATGAACATCACAATATACCTCAGAAATGTTTGTAAAATTTTAAAATTGATCAAATACCTTCATGCACACTTTAAATGTAGATATATTAATTTAAAAAGAAATGGAAACAAAAGTTAAGAAAAATTTCTCTCACATTGCTTTACAATAAAAATTAATGAATCACACATACACATAGATAAATCAATGCTATTTAGGGAGACAATTGTCTAGTCAAAAGATATTCACGATGTCTAATTTAAAGTAGATGATACTATGGGAATGTCACTATTGCTTGCAATGACTAATAGCTTATTTTTTCAGAAGGGTTGGTGTGTTCTAAACAGGGCAGGGTTACAGAAGCTGTTGGCCTGTGAAAATAATTTCAAGATAATATGAACATTTCTAATGGATGAACATACCCTGTATTCAAATTTTGATTTTAGCTACATTGTTTCAAAGCATTTTCCACTAATCTTTAAAATTTGGATAAGTTTTTGGATGTGTATAAATTGAATCTGAGATGTTTGATACAGTTTGAGAAAATTCCTGTAATTCTTCCATAAAATCCAAAGAATTTATAGAAAATAATGCATAAGAAAATCACAGTAGAATCTGTCCTATAATTTCAACATTTTCTTACAATTTTCCACAGTACTCTTTGCTTTTGGATTCCTTTAAAAATCTTCTGATTTTGTTGTCTCCCAACGATATAGGTGTTCATGTGTTACGTGAACTCAGCATTACAATTTTCTAAATTAAACTAACTATTCTCAGATTTCTCACAATTATCAGAAGACACAAATCATGTTAAAACAAACAAAAGAAAGTAAAAAGAGATAAAAATGAAAATATGAGATGAAACTCTGCAGAAAAGGAGCTAGTGACTTAATGTTGGATTGTAAGTAATTATAATTGTGTTGGTTTTCTCATTACTTATATTCTTATTATATAGCATATACTCATTTTATGCTACTCCAAGATATAAATGAATAAACTAAGAATTCACATGAGGTAATGCATCAGTGTCATAATTCTGCAGTATTGTTTCTTTTTCATTTCCCCTACATATTTAAGGTTTTCTTGGGAGAACGATTGCTCCAATTATCTTTACCTTTCAGAACCTTATTACCAGGAAGTAAATGATAAATGTTTGCTGCCATATGGACTATTTCAAGAACTCTTCACCATCATCTCCTCCTTCTGCTGCCCGCAATGCTTTGGGTATCATTACAGCTCTGTTATGGCACTAATCAAAGGCTGCCTGATGAAGGTGACCATCTGCTAAATGTGTAAAGCAGTCATTTAAAATCAATGCATCATGCCTCTTGGCTGAATTGGAGTTGAGGTGCACTCTTTGAGTCATGTTCTGGTCACACTCTGATTTTCATGGATAAAAAGAATCTTTGTAAAAAGAAAGAAACCTCTTGTTTACTTATGTAGGTAAAGACAAATAAGATTGATGAGGCCTTTGGACTATGGAGTACTAAACTGAGGTATCATTGCAAACAAGAATATATTTTTTAAAGTTTAAAAAATGATCTAAATTCAGATCTGTGGCTTGTTTCAGAAACCATACAGAAGCTCATAAATAAGAAGTTTCTTAGAGAGAGCACAAAGGTGCTCAAAGGAGAATTCTCTGAGATATAATCAACAAGCCTTTGCTGATGAAGGAGCAGTCTCTGGAATGAATGTGGTACTGTTTTCCCTAAGTAAATAAAATAATCTCCCTTGCAGAGAAGCATGGTTCAAGGCATGAAGAACTTGTTCTGTTGTCAGTGAGGGATTACAGACTTGCATGTAAAATTTCTCTAGGATGTTCATTGTGGGGATTTCAGAGATACATAGAATAACATTCATATGTTTCCCACATCAAATTACTGCCACTGATATTGTTATTAGTTGTCATAATAAAAGAAATGTGTTGCATAGGTGAAGTCCACTAGGAATCATAATTGTTGAGAGTGGTGAATATCAAACTTATTTTTTTTCAAATTTCTTTTTATAATCTTTATTATAGTACTTTGGTAAAAGTTTATTATTTCAACAAAATGTGTATTTTACCAAGAATATTTTATGCTTTGAAGAAGAAATCATGGATTTCATAATAAGGTCTGAGTTAGTAATATGTCATACAGTAACTTGCAGTAAAGCATTGTGCAGAACATTGCAATCATGAGTACTCACATTGTTCATTTTTTGTTTAACAAATAGCATGCCTATATTATTTGGAAAATATGACATATACTATTCAAAGTAATTTCTCTTTTATTCTAATAAGGATATGGGGATTTAAAGAGTACACATATGTTAATTCTACTGTTATAAATGCACTCTCAACTTGTTGCACTATCAATTTACATTATTAAATAAGACTTTAAATAGCATGCATTTCTATTTTAAAATACCTATTGTTAAATTCAGCTTTTTAAAAATTCTTTAATCTTTTTACATTCCAGACTTCATCCCCCTCCTAGTCTGCTCCCAGACTGCTCCCCATCCCATACTTTGTTCCATCTTCTGTCTCTGGAGTCTAACTTTTTGAATTCTTTGTACATATTGGATATTAGCCCTCTATCAGATGTGGGGTTGGTAAAGAACTTTTCCCAATCTGTTGTTGCTATTTTGTCCTAATGACAGTGTCCTTCACCTTACACAAGCTTTGCAATTTTATGAGGTCCATTTGTCTATTTTTGATCTTAGAGGATAAGCCATTTGTGTCATCTTCAGGAATATTTCCCCTGTGTCCATGTGTTTGAGGCTCTTTCCCACTTTCTCTTCTATTATTTTCACTGTGTCTGGTCTTATGTGGAGATCCTTGATCCACTTGGACTTCACCTTTGTACAAGGAGATAAGAATGGATTGATTTGCATTCTTCTACATGCTGACTGCCAGTTGAACCAGCACCATTTTTGAAAATGCTGTCTTTTTACCATTGGATGGTATTAGATCCTGTGTCAAAGATTAGGTGACCATAGGTGTGTGGGTTCATTTCTGGGTCTTCTATTCTATTCCACTGATCTAGCTGACTGAAGGTGGAATAGAATACTTGCCAGAGGAAATACTGAGACAAAGTATGGAGCAGAAACTGAAGGAAAGGTCATCTAGAGACTGCCCAATGTCTATACCATATATAGTCACCAAACCCAGACACTAGTCTGAATGCCAAGAAGTGCTTGCTGACAGGAGCCTGATATAGCTGTCTCCTGACAGGCTCTGCCAGTGCCTGACAAGTTGCAGCCAAACATTGTACTGAGCATTGGGTCCCCATTTAAGGAGTTAGAGAAAGGACTGAAGGAGCTGAAGGGGTTTGCAACCCCACAGAAAGAACAATATCAACCAATCATATCCATCAGAGTTCCCAGAGACTAAACCACTCTCCAAAGAGTACACATGGAGGGACCCATGGCTCCAGCCACATATGTAACAGAGGATGCCCTTGTAGTGCATCAATAGGAGAAGAGGCCCTTCATCCTGTGAAGGCTCAATTCCCCAGTTTAGAGGAATGGCAGGGCAGGGAGGCAGGAGTTGGTTGGTTGGTGGAGGAACACCCTCATAGAAGCAGAGGGAGGGAGGAAGGATGGGGAGTTCCAGGGGCGAAACCAGGAAAGGGAATAATATTTGAAATGTTAATTAAGAAAATATCCAATAAAAAGGTTACAAATGGAACATCTTAAAATCAAAGGGTGTCTGTAAGGCGAAGGGCACTACCAATAGGACAAAACAGCAATCCACAAATTGGGAAACATCTTACCATCTCTACATTCGATAGAGGGCTAATATCCAAAATATACAAAGAAATCAAGAAGTTATACTCTCAGAACCAAATAATCCTATTAAAAATGGGGAACACAGCTAAACAGAGAATTCTCATGTGAGCAATCTCAAAGGGCTGAGAAACACTTAAAGAAATGTTCAACATCTTTAGTCTTCAGGAAAATGCAAATTAGAACAATCCTGAGATTCCACCTAACACACCAGTCAGAATGGCTAAGATTGTGCATCATTTTTAAGAAAAGAAAGAGCACAGACTTTAAAATGAAAGTTATTAGTATGCTTGCAAGTGACATATAATTATATTGCTTGGTTTTCAGAAGGAATTTTGGATGAAAAAGTATGGGACAGAGACCATAATTTTGAAAACCTATATAATGAAGAAGAGAATTCCCTATTTAATTTTGGTTAACTTGGAGTTTAATTTGGACTGTTATCAAAATACTTATGGGAGACAGAAGAATATCAATCATGAGGAATAGATAGCTAATTCCTTGAATGAATATAAACTGGATTATCAACTTTAAAATTGGCAAAAGTGACAAAGAAGGTTTTCCTCATTCAGGCAAAATCAAAACAGCACCACAGATAACTGTTCTGGTGGCAGTTTCCTCAGCTTGCTCACTAGAACCTTCTTTACATATGTATCTTCCATTTCCTAAAAATGATCCTGAAGCATGGGGTGAGGCATTTATCAGTGTAATCTTGTATTTCCTCCACTTACTGATTAGGGTTTATGAAAGCCTATTAGAATGCTAAGTTTACAACCACAGCTAGTTAAGGGAGTACAGGTTAAAGGATTTCCTTTACCAATTCCTTCCCGGTTCATGAGCTCTACTTGATGTTTTCAAAGCACTAATCAATCTATTTAAAACCCTAGATGGAAAGATGAGATTGGATAATTCTTTTGTGTTATCTTGAAAGACAAAGAAAAAACAAAAACAAAAAACAAGCAAACAAAATACAAAATACAGCTATTTGAATACAGACTTACAGGCTCTTTTCCTTTAAACTTATTTATTTTCCACAATAAATTATAGCATTAGAATAAATTTTGGGGTGGATTTATTTATAGCATTAAGACGAAAGACTATAAAATTTAACTGTTTACATTACTCCTTTTACTCACTTAGTAACTCAGGAGGACCCAATGCCAATAATTAAGTGTATTTGATTCTTGTTGTATTATATATCCTTTAACTAACAATTAGTTTTTAAGAGTGTTAACAGTACTTTATAGATTTTCATCTACAGATTACTATGTAAGGCTAGGAAATCATTATCCAGGTGACAAGCTATGGGGTTTTCTCATAGGAACTGAATTTGTGATTGTCTAATCTTCATCCATTCAAGGCAGATATTTATTTTATTGATGGTTTATCTGAGAGTATAGCAGAGATTTATGGTGTATGTATTCGTCAATCTATTAATACTTCTTTTTCCTCTGCCCCCTATGTGGAACTGTCTGATTTGACTCATCTATTAAAGTTAATTCATAAATTCTTCAATATTGTTTCAGATCCTGTTCATGTTTTTGTTTTATTTCCAGCAATAGAGTCATACTCAGATACTCTAAACTCTCTGATTTCATTGCAGTAGGAAATAAACAAGCTGATGCATTAACCTATCCAATGTTTACATATCCAAAAAAAAAAAATTGAGAAGGGTATGTTATTGCAGGTGGATTCACTGAAACATTATAGATTCCTCTTTAGTTCCTCTATACCTGAGCCATCAAGAGTGATGGTGGAGGATAAGGAGACAATGGAAGTCACCAGAAGTATAACAAACCTCCACTAAAGTGCATTTCAAGCTATTGACCACATCATCAGAAGACAAGTCTGCCCACCTAGAGCCAAGTTCAGGCTCTAAGAATCATGGAAGAACTTATTCTACAAAACACACAAAGTCCTTTGCCACCAGAGAATCTCTTTTTATTGATACTAGATGCTTTGATCTGTGCATATGGGTGACTACCTCTGTGCATGTATATTGGAATCATAGCATTGCATTCCTGTTAAAAGGCAAATATGAGTTTTTGTTTTATATGATACCAGAATTATTAATCATATGGTGGTTTTGAAAACTAGTCTCTAGATTTTCCTGGTCAATATAATAATGTAACCAATAATAATGGGCATAGTTTAGAAAACTGTTCTTGATGGCAAAGTATTACACACAAGCCTTTCACAGTTCTAATATCATTAATCATGTTTATAATTTGTTTGCTTATAGCATACCCATACATCAAATGAAAATTAGATTTATCTGCATCATCTCAATCAAAATCATTCTGAGTATACTGCTATAAAAATAATATAAAATGTTTTAATATAAGATGTTTCTTCCAAGCTGGAAGAAGCTGAGAAGGAGGGTGACTCTGTAAGGAGGACCAGCATTCTCAATTAACCTGGACCCCCAAGATCTCTCAGACACTGGATCAACAACCAGACAGCATACAACGGCTGATATGAGGCCCGCAACACATATACAGCAGAGGACTGCCAGGTCTGTGTTCAGAGAAGATGTACCTAGCCCTTAAGAGACTGACGACCCCAGGGAGTTTAGAGTTATGATATGGGGAGTGGGGACATCCTCATGGAGACAGGAGGCAGGGAGAAAGTACAGTATGTGGAAGAGTCAGAGGGTGGACCAGGAGAGGAATAAAATCTGGAGTGTAAACAAAAGAAAAATAGTAATAATTTTAAAAGGGGGCAGTTGTTGGAACATGGTCCAAGAAGGAAGTCATGTGAGGAGAACTCAAAATACTTGAGAAAAAACTCCAAGAAAATAAGACAATATTATTGTGATATCAGTTTCTTCAAAACCACAAAATTGTTCTGGGAATGTGTTTTTCTGCCTGATACTCTGAATAAAGTTGAGTACTGCATGATACATTAGTCTGCCTCATTTTTCTGCTTCATTCTCCCAGGTTCCACTAAATCTAGAGCAAAGACAGTTACTCAGATGTATGTTCTCAGTGCTGACCATTTTTGCCTTGTTATTAATTAAATTTATTCTTTGTTAATTATACACATGTATAATATAAAATACACATGTATACAATATAGACTGATCACTATTTCCATACTCATTCTTATCTGCCCCTGTATCTTCAGTATAAATCTCTTCTCATATTCATGTTTACTTATTTTATGTTTGTAACCCACTAATTTTAATCAAGACAGTCTGTACAATCATTTGTTGGAACAATCAGTTGCAGACTAGTGGGCTCATCATTATATATGCAACAAAAGACAATGACCTTTTCTTACAGCATCTATTAATAGCTAATATGTCAGCAGGAAAATATAGAGAACACTGAATCTTTCTTCCTTGTGTAACTGATTGCATTGTTCATGATTCCAATAGTTTCAGGGAAGTCAGACAATCATATTTTCAGACCTTCATAAGTCCTTTATATTTTACATACTTCTTACTTTTTAATTTCATTGTTCTCTGAATGCTAGAGAAGATGATAGAAATACCTTGTTTTTAAATTAGCCATCAATCATAATTTATTCTCAATATGTTGGGTATCTGAGTCTTTGAATGCACTGCTATTCAACACAAAGAGAGACATCTTTGAGTTTTATATAGGAAAAACATGCAACATTAGTCTTATATTATCTGTGTTAATTCACTTATTATAATTCTTTTATAGCTCCCATCATTTACCTGCATTTTTCTCTAATTGTAAAAAACACAAATAAAGCTCATTTGCATAGAAATAACACATTTTCACATTCATTCACCATTTCATAGATATCTAAGCTGCTTCCATTTACTAACTATTGTATATAATGCAGCAAAGAAAACAGGTACAAACATATTTATAATATAATATAGATTTTTTGGCTATATACATAGGAGTGGTGCAGCTGGATCATATGGCAGTATAATTTTTAATTTTAGGAGAAACATTCAGCATTTTCTCAAATTGTAAAGCCTCACTTTTCGATAGATAAGTAACAAATGCATTATTTCTTTTTTTCCCCTGCTTTTTCTTTTTCCTTTTGATGCTTTATTTGTATTTCAAATGTTTCCCCCTTTACAAATCTCCCCTTGGAAACCTCCCTAACCTGCCTCTCTCCCTGCCTCTCTGTGGGTATTCCCCCACCCACCCACCCACCTGCTCTTGTCTTTCATCTTTAGCATTCTCTTTATACTGGAACACCTAACACCCTCAGGTCCAATTTCCTCTCCTACCCCTGACAGCTAACAAGATCCTCTTCTGCCATGTATGTGGCCAGCACCATGGGGCCCTTCATGTTTATTCTTTGGATGGTGATCCAGTCTCTGGGAACATCTGGAGGTCAGGCCAGTGGACACTCTTGCTCCATCCATGGGGCTACCAACTCCCTCAGCTCCTTCAGTCCCTTCTCCAACTCCTCTATCTGGGACCTCATGCTCAGCCCAATGGTTGCTGTGAATTGACTCATGGGTATTCCAAACTTTTGGGCTAATAACCACTTATCAGTGAGTACATACTGTGTTCATTTTTTGTGACTGAGTTACCTCACTCAGGGTGATTTTTCAAGTTCCATCCATTTACCCGGGGATTTCATGAGGCCAAGCAGAGCAATTCTGTCAGAGGTCAAGAAAGAAGTCAGTTTGAATTAGTTAGATTGGGTACAAGTTTGAGCTAGAACAGCTGCGATGAAACAGCCATCCAGAGTTTAGAAAGAACTAGAAAGGGTGAGTTTTTAAGCAGTAAATCTCATAGCCTGAAAACATTCTAGGTCTAGATTAGATTGTACAGAGTTTAGAAGCTTTTAGGACTCGAACTAGTTTAGCAGATGGGTACAGTAAGCTTTTGAAAAGGCAGTTGCCTCTGGCAAATAAAAATTACTGTAACAATCAATGATATATGGTTTAATTGTATGAAATAATATATTTTACATATTCAGATGAGGCTAACATTCTTCATTGTTAACAACAAAATATTAAATATTTTTGGATATTATACAATTGCAGAATGTGAAATTCTGTCCCCCATAGTTTTAGGCACATAAAAGTTTAGTCCCCAATTGGTAACACTATTGCATTGGAGACAGTGACCTAACGGGTTGAATATCATAGTTTAAATGTTCACCCTCCGTTTAGTTCTTTGTGCATCATTTGCTGAGTCAAGGATGAGACTGCTCACGTAAGCTTAAATAAAGAACATCTTTTATAAGTTGTCTTCTTCATGGTACTTTATTGCATAAATACATAATTCTTGTTCATAATATTTTATCACAGTAACAAAAAATTACCTAATGCAACTGCCTAAAACATTCAAACCCATAACATGAAATCACATTCACTGACAATGCCTTTTCTTTTAATTTAATTTGTTTGCTATTTTCAAGTTTCCCCCAAATTCAGATTTTTGAATGAAGACATATCTATAGAATTCCAATTTTATTGCACCATGTTTAATATTCAAAAATACTTGCTGACATGCATAGTGTTCAGAATGGCATTTATTATTATTATGAACAAAATTATAGAGAGATTATTTATAAAAAAATGTACTGTCATTGGTGCATATGTCTACATTTCATCAAATCAAGTATTCTACATTAAAGATATCTAGTTTTAACATTTGCAAATAAGTGCCAATACAAAGTCTTTTGTCTTTTCATGTTTTTTTTTGTTTTTTGTTTTTGCTTTTGGGTTTTGGTTACTTTTGGTTTTAGATTTTTTTTTTTTTTTGTGGCAAATACAGGTACACTTTCTTTTCTTGTGTTCTCATTACTCTCAGCTTTTATATACTGTTATTTTTATAAACTACATACTTATCCCAATAGTGTATCAAAGCTACAATATTACTGTCATCTTTATAACATCTCTTGAGCTTGTTTGAATTTTTGGCAAAATATTTTAATTAAATTATGTATGATCATTTTTCAGACCATAGCTATTGTCTACCTAATAAACTGTACTTAAATATAAAGATGACTTATGCATGCACTGGGAAACAAAAAAAATTACTAGGTAATCTTAAGTATTACCTATTATGAAAAATTAATATCTTCAAGTTATTATATAATTGGTATTCTGTTTTACAGGTTCTGCATTTGTTGACATGTGCTGCCTTCCTTTGTTCTCTCCCAGGAGACAACCTTCAGAAAAAGGTCATCTTTGTTTTCTCTCAAAGAAGCACATGGCATATTTACAAGTTGAAAAATATGTAACCTTGTAGCAAGATATGAAATGGAGCATAGCAGAAACACATGAAACAATTTGACTGTCTGATAACCATTTCAATATGCTAGTCTCATGGCAATTACAGTAGTTAGAACATATCCAACTATTCAAACACTGACTGTATTTATATTAGTGTAAATCCATAGCCATAACATGATTAGCTTCATCTCCAATGCAATGAAACAGTTCCCATCACTCCACATGGCATGTAGAGCTAAATGGCAAAGCACAACTATAAAACTGTATAAGATGATGTTTGTGCTAGAACAAACTCTGATCAGATGCATACTTTAATAGTTTCCAACAGACAAGGGTTGATACCTACCTAAGTTAATGAAATTATTAGAAAAGTTCTTTCCTAATGAAGAACTCATTGCTTCTGCAGTGCACAGCACATTTTTATGCAACCATACAGGTACTGAGGATATGTAAATAATTTACAGAATTTGTCTTTGATGTTTTACATTCTGTAGGAAAAAAGCACACCAAGAACTTAATATCTGAACTTTCTTATAATTTGTCTTGAATGCAGAATAATAAAAAGAATGAAATGAGAGAATTCATGGTAATTTAGTGAGCAAGGCAAAGACAGAAGCTTTATTTTGTACTGTTTGACATGAGATTTGAGAGATGAGGTTTGAGTATGTTTATAAAAAACTAATAAATCATAAAAATATTCTGTGTTATTTTTCTTTTGGAAACACAAATCAATATCTACTCAACCTATATAGGCACATAGCAACAAATGAAAGAAATCATTTCACCAAAGTCCAACTTGGTAGGCCAATTAGTTTATTAGGATTTCTTTCAGAAGGGTGGGTGAAGAATTTCATATAGGAGCATGGATTATACAAAGGTAGCTTCAACATCTAAAAGTACACCCTGGCATTGGAATACCTCAGAAAAGCTGTAGCCATGCAGATCTCTGCATGACTTACAGTACGCCTTTCAGGTAGCTTGGCTAATCAGAAAATCTTTCCTTACTCCAGGAGTGCTCATTCTCTATACAAGCTTGGGGATAGACCTTGCATATATTGAAAGTTTCACAGACTTTTTAGACTTGTAAATTGTTAGGTTCCTTTATTTAGAGATAAAACTTTATGTACACATGTTTATAGCTGTGTTTGTATATGCACTTGTGTTTAGATGCCCTTGGAACATGGAAGAGATTTTCTTAGAACCTGTGGCAGTTGGGATGAGAATGGTTTTCATAAGCTCATGTGCTTGAGCACTTGGTCCTGAGTTGGCAGAACTGTTTGGGAAGGATTTGGATGTGTGGCTTAATGGAGGAGATGTATAATGGATGATGGACTGTGGGGGTGGGGGGGAGATTTGCAGGGTCTTTCAGCTTTATGGTTTGAAACAAGATGTGAGGTTTCTGCTGTTCTGACCATCATTAGTTTCCTCTGTCATCATTGACTCAAACCCTATAAATTAAGTTTAAGTGCAACTTAACACTTTCTTTTATAAATTATCTTGGCTCTGCTATTTTTTCACATCATTTGTAAAATAACTCAACCAGATTTTCTCAAGCTGGAGTTACAGGCAGTTAGTTGTCAGGTGTCCAACATGGATACTGGAATTCAAACTCTATCCTTCTGTAGGAGCGGCAATTACTTTTAGCCACTGAATTACTATTAGTATTAGTAATTTCTGAAATTATATTAGAGAAAGTTGAATTAGAATTATATTTCTAGTTACTTAATATCTTTATATATAAAAACTCCAGAGTTATCTATTTCAATTTCTACCTACATAACTTCATATGACTAAACTGAAACATTAGTTAAATATATGCTGTGAATAAATGAAGAGCCAAGTTGTATAAGTAACAAACAAATACAAACAAACAAAAACAAAAAATAAAAACAAAACAAAAAGGAGAGGAAGCCTAAAGTAAAATAAAATTGAGAAATTTAAACTAGAGGTGGTTCAGTGGTAGTCTAGTAAAAATTAAAAAGTTAATTCCCAGTAAAAATTGAGGGATATGGGGAACTATTGTTTGTCAATAATGTTATGAAGGCTTCTATTATAAATTTTTCTAGCAAATGATAAATTTGCTTTCATGTGTTCGTATGTTTATCCAATACATCTGGCTACTATAGCTCCTCCTAACTTACCCTACATGTTCTTTCATCACTTCTATTCCTATTAAAGCATGTTCTTCTCTACAAGTCTGTTTTTTGTACTCATGTGTGTTTGTTTTATTTTGAGACAAAGTGAGCTTAATATGGGACGTTCGTTCAATTGTAAGCTTGGAATTCTCCTTTGGAGACTTGTGGGTTCATTAGCATTTACTAACTTATGACAGTTCTTCCTTAATTCTCAGAATCTATCTATGGCCATTAGTTAGTTCAGCACATAGATGAGCCTTGGTCTCCCCCAAAAACATGACTGATTGTTCACAAGCCATATCTTATATAGGTTCAATATAAAAAAAGCGAAATTGCCTTGAGTTTATAGATTGAATGACTATATTGTGACAAGAGTATGGTATTAATAACTCTTCTCATGGTTTCGGGAATCTCATCTTCTTTCTACCCTTATTACACAATGTTTCTTGTGCTTTAGAAAGTGTGGTATCAATGACTTATTTATGGCTGAGCGTTCAACATTCACTTATTCTCATCACTTGTCTGTTCATTGGTGGCCCCTGTCACCCAAGAGAGGCTTCTCCAAGAGAGGCTGTGAACAGAAATTATCTGAGCATATAAGCATAAATTATTTGACAGTAGCTTTCCTGGATGTCAACTAATAATTGCTGATTTTCTCTTGACGGATTATATTTTTCCAGGAATGGGATTTTGATCAAAATTTACCATATCTGAAATGGATTCACTCCTATGGAGTGCACCTCAAGTCCAATCATAGAATGCTGTACTCTCTTCAAGTCCATTGTATTACTATCACACAGTTTGGCACATTTTGGCTGATGTGTTATTATTACAGGTTGAAAAGTTTATAGAAGGGCAAGTCCATTGTTGTCTTTTCCACCAGGTAGACTGCAGAATACTTGCCAGCACTCTGAAAAGTCATTTATATAGTCTATCACTCTTTTTGTGTCTGTGCATATGAATGCCTTTTAACTTTAAGGTGCGTATTTTAAGAAGGTTAATAGTTGGGGATTAGCTTTTAACTCAAGAAGCCAGTTTGTTCTGTTTAAAGAATTAAATCTGTTGACATTCATGATTTTTTTTTGTCAAAATAGAAATGCATTCTTGTTATTTATTTATTCTGACATTTTTTACTTTATTTACATTTCAAATGTTTTCCCCTTTCCAGATCTCCCCTTTGGAACTTCCGTATTCCCTCCCCCTCCCCTGCCTCTATGGGAGTATTCCCCCACCCACCCACACACCCACTCTCGTCTTCCCTCCTTGGCATTATTCTGACATTTTTAAATTATCTATATTTATTCTTCTCTCTTATCAGCTTGGAGGTTTGATGGATATTAAATTAATCTTACTTGATTCTTCCCTAATTCCCGTTACTTACACACTCTTAAGGTAAGACTTACTATTCCTCATTCTCTTCTCACTTCAGTCTCATTTTCTTTTCTCTGCTTGGGATTACCTTAGCTATCTTCTTTTATATTTATTCAGTTGTCATTCATTCACCTAATGCTTGTCCTTTACATTTTACTTTAGGTAAGTGAGTTTCCTACAGGCTATGAAATTTGTTATTCTTGATAAACTTATCTAGTTAGGAAGGTATTTTCTTTCATGACTTAAAATACATCATCCTATTTCTATGTAGTCTGATGAGTTCTTGCTTAAGAACCTATTGTTGAATTGATCTGCTTCATAAATGACTCATTTCACTTCTCTTGCAGCTTTCAGTATTCTTTAGTTGTTTTATTTGTATTAATTGCTTTTCTGTGATAAAATACCATGACATTGACAATTTAAGGAAGAATGTTTTGATTTTTTTTTTTTTTTTTTTTTTTTTGGTTTATATTAAGAGTGAGTCAATGATGGTGGAGCACAGGCATATCAGCAAGCTGAGAACTTACATACAGCAGAGAAACTGAACTAGAGTAGATGAGGGATTTATTCTTTTTTGTTTGTTTATTTGTTTGATTGATTTTGAGCCAGAGTTTCTCTGTGTAGCTCTGACTGTCCTGGAACTCAGTAGGACAGGCTGAACTCAAACTCACAGAGATCTGCCTGACTCTGCCTCAGTAGATCTGGGATTGAAGGTTTGTACCAACACTTCTTGGCTTGGGATTTTATTCTTAAAACCTACCCCAAATGGCATACTTTCTCTAGTTAAGCTTTACATTCTAAAGATACCTAAACAATGCCAGCAATGAGAGCATGCATTCAAGTTTCTAAAAGAGTAAGGGACATATATCCTTCAAAAAAACCACATTTCATACTCCAAATCCAATAGGTGCGTAGCATAATACAAAATGCATTTAGTTTAACTCCATAATTCTTCATCATCTTTAACAATTGCAATACTGTTTAAAGACCAAAATCTCTTCTAAGACTCAAGGCAATCTCTTAATTAAAACCTACTATATAATCAAAAACACAAATCATATACTTTGAATATATATATATATATATATATATATATATATATATATATATCTGAGTGGATAGAGTAAGAGTAAAGAAACACTGGAGTAAAGCAAGTTTGAAAATCAGGAAAACATGAAACTGTGTAGGTCTGTGATCAATATTTAGAAATTTAATTCCAAATGTCCTTAAGCTTTGTTGATTACAACATTTCTCTTTGTTTGGCAGGGTCCATTACATTTATGTACCTCTCATAGCTTTGGTCTCTTTATCATGTTAGGGTATCACATCATGTAGTGTGTAACATCACACTACACACTTTGGTAGTGTGATGGCAACAATTGGTCAGAATCTCTTGTCCTTTCTGGACATTCAGGAGAAATCCTTGCCACCAATCATTGGTTTTTATAGGATTTCTGAAATGACAAAGGAAGATTGTATGACTCGTTATTTCTTGTAGCTTTCATGACTCCAAATTTAAATCCTTATGAACTATGTTACTAAGTTGGGCTACTAGCTTGGGATGGAATTTGGTTGATTGAATCACATTGTTGTTGTTTTCAAGGACCAGGCATTTCCTTAGTGTTTTTCCATTCAAAATTTGGAACCTTAGCAGGGTTGGTATGTCTACCCTAGAAACCCATTATGGTGAGTATCAGGCATGTCCTTAACCTTTGTATCTCTTTCAGTATAAAACTTGGTTGGTACAGTATGTTTAGTATTGTTCTTTTCTTCTCTGTGATGGTTGTATACACTTGGGGCAGGGAGTGGCATTAGTAGGAGGTGTGGCCTTCTTGGAGTAGGTGTGTCACTGTGGGTATGGGATTCAGTACCCTAGTTCTTGCTGCCTGAATATCAGTATTCTGCTAGCAGTCTTCAGATGAAGATGTAGAACTCTGAGCTCCTCCCACACCATGCCAACCTGGATTCTGCCATGTAATAATGGACTGAACCTCTGAACCTGTAAGCCAGCCCCAATTAAATGCTGTCCTTAAAAGAGTTGATTTGGTCATTGTGTCTATTCAAAGCAGTAAAACCCTAACTAAGACAGAACATGGTACCAGGAGTAATTCTGGAGGAGCAGAAGTATAAGGAGTATTTTAAGAATGTGGAGTTGGCTTAATAATTTGCCAGCACCTTCTATTTTACCAGCACCTTCAACTATTGAAACCTCTATAGATATAGATATAGACATAGACATAGACATAGACATAGACATAGACATAGACATAGATATACATATTGATATAAGAGAGAGCTTCTGGGAGCTCAGAGAATATTGTAGGCCCATCATGGAAACTATATTTCAAACAATGAAGCTAATGCCTTTGATTATCTTGATCCATCAATTGTACCTGGCAATGTATTAGGTAACCTGGTGCACAAAATTCCTACAATTTGGGGGAAAACAAGGAAAATGATTTTGCTGGCTTGTTGCTCTTAGTATCTTTGGACAAATTGATGAAGGAAAAGAATATGGTGTCTAATAAAATTGAATGGATCCAGATGTAAATAAACAATTTAAAGGTTTCTAAATATGCCCTTAAAGATAATCATCTCTCCAGCAGCCATAGAGCTCAAGTTGCAGAAAATCAAACTGAAGTCCTCATTATGACATTGACAGAATTACAATGAAACTTCAAGTCTCAGCCTCAGAGGGTGTCAGCAGTTAAAGTAAGGGAATTAATTTCCAAAAAATTGAATCCTGTAACTTGGGATAGGGATGTATGGGAAGACCTTGTTGAAGCTGAGAACTTTGAATCCTCAGATTCTAAAGTGTTTACCTCACCTGAGGAAGTAGTACCCTCAGCCACACCCCTTGAAATAATGCCTCTTTCACGTGAGGAAATTCATCTCTCAGAGCCTGATGAAACCAACAGTGACTTTCTCTGAAGAAAATGCTTGGCAAGACAACATGAATATTCCTCAAGGCCCACCAATAGTTTCTTCTAAACCTATAACCAGACTCATGGCAAAGCCGGCCTCTAGATGGGAAGTGTAGTTTACAAGGAAATGCACTATACTACTAAGGAGCTTAATGAGTTTCCTAATATGAGCAGAAGTCTGAGGAATGTGTGTAAGAATAGATTTTTAAGGGTGTGAGATAATGGTGGAAGGAATAAAAAACTAGATCAAACTGAGTTTATTGACATCTTCTGAGTGGAGATTCTAGGTTTAATATGGAAACTCACACAGTTAAAAACAGTGTCAGAAGTTTGTTTGAATGGTTGGCTGAAGTTTTTATCAAAAAAATGACCTACTAAAAAGAAGTTGGAGATACCTGATATCCCTTGGCTTAGTGTTGATGAAGGGATTTTAAGGCTCAGGGAAATTGCAATGCTAGAGTGGATACAATGTGTAAATCCTAATCCTTCACAATGGGAAGGCTGAGAGGATATGCCATTCAGGCATCCCATAGGAAGCAAATTGGTGAGGGGGCATCAGCACATTTGAAGACTGTTGTTTTGCCCTTTTCCTTGTGCCAGACCTTAATGTTGGAGATGTTGTTATTCAATTGGATGAATTAAATGGGTTTAATTGTAGGTAGCAATGGCAGGGTAGCAGCACTGAATTGCCAGAGTCAAGGTGATTGTAGTTATTGTAATGGGCAGTGTAGACAAAACAACGTTTATAATACCCTAGCCTGTAATGATCAGCACACGAGAGATAAAATTTATAATGGTATGACTCATATGGGCTCATAATCAGTCATGCTGTTTTCAGGTATGAAATAGGAAGCATATCTGCTTGATCTGTATAAGCAGAAAAATTCTCAAACAAATGAAAGAAAGACCTCATTGGATCATGGCAAAAGGCAATCTCGGCCAGTGAATCAATTTCCATACTTAAGCCAGTTTGCAGATTCAGAACCCCTTGAATGAAGGGCTGACAAGGTTCCCTTTCTCCAATTCTTCCTCAGAGGCATCTATAGCCTTTTACAAGGGTAACTGTATACTCGGGGCAAGGAAATAATCAGACTTTCTGGAGTCTATTGGATACTGGTTCTGAATCAACACTGATCCCAGGAGATCCCAAGAAACAGTGTGCGCCTCCAGTTAAAGTAGGGACTTATGGAGGACAGGTGATTAATGGAGTTTTGACTGATGTTTCACAGTAGGTCCAGTAGTTCCTTGAACATATTCTGTGGTCATTTTCCCAGTTCCAGAATGTATCATTGACATAGATATACTTAGGAGTTGGCATAATTCTCACATTGGTTCCCTAATCTGTGGAGTGAGAACTATTATGGTTGGAAAGGTTAAAAGGAAGTCTGTAGTTGCCTCTGTCAAAGAAAATAAGGAATCAAAAACAATATAGTATTCCTGGAGGAATTGCAGAAATTACTGCCACCATCAAGGACTTGAGAGATGCAGGTGTGGTGCTCCCCACCACCTCTCTCTTTACATCTCCTATCTGGCCAGTGCAGAAGACAGATGGATCATGGCGAATGACAGTTAACTATTGTAAACTAAATCAGGTAGTAACTCTGATTGCAGCTGCTGTACCAGATATAGTTCTGTTACTTGAGCCAATTAACACACCTCCTGGTACCTGGTATGCAACTATTGATCTAGCAAATGCCTTTTTCTCAGTACCTGTCCATAAAGACCACCAGAAGCAATTTGTTTTCAGTTGGCAATTTGCTTTACAGTTTTGCCTCAAGGATATATTAATTCTTCTATCCTGTGGCATAACTTAGAAGGGATCTTGATTATCTGTCTCTTCCACAAAATATCACATTGGTGTACTATATTGATGACATTATGCTAATTGGACCAAGTGAGCAGGAAGTAGCAACCACTTTGGACTCATTGGTAATATATAAGCATATCAGAGGATGAGAAATAAATCCAACCAAAATTCAAGGACTATCTACTTCAATGAAATTCTTAGGAGTGCAGTGGTGTGGGGCATGCAGATATTCCTTCTAAGGTGAAAATAAGTTATTGCAACTGGCCCCTCTCACAACCCAGAAAGAAGCCCAATATTTAAGTGGTTCTATTTGAATTCTGGAGACAGCATATTCCTCACTTAGGTGTGTTACTCAGACCCATTTACCAAGTGACTCAGAAAGCTGCTAGTTTTATGTGGGGCCTGGAACTGGAGAAGTCTCTTCAACAGGTTCAGTCTGCTCTGCAGACTGCTCTACCACTTGGACCATATGATCCAGCAGACCTGATGGTACTTGAGGTGTTGGTGGTAAATAGAAATGTTCTTTGGAGCCTCTGGCAGGCCTCTGTAGGTGAATCACAGAAGAGACCTTTGGGATTTGGAGCAAAGATCTACTCTCATCTGCAGACTATTCTCCCTTTAAAAAACAGCTCTTGACATGATATTGGGCCTTAGTGTAAACTAAATCTTTGACAATAGGACACCAATTTACCATTTGACCTAAACTGCCAATCATGAGTTGGGTTTTATCAGAGCCTCCAAGTCATAAAGTAGGATCTGCAGAGCATCAGTCTATTATCAAATTGAAGTGGTGTATTTGAGATTGGGCCCAAGCAGGTGCTGAAGGCTAGTTAAATGAAGAAATTGCTCAAATGCCTATGTTTTCTACTCCTGTTACAATGACATCTGAAAGCACCTATAGTCTCATGTGGTGCTTCCTATGATTGGCTGACTGAAGGAGAGAAGACTAGGACCTGATTTACTGATAGTTCTGTATGTTATGCAGGCACCACCCAGAAGAGGACAGCTGCAGCATTACAACCCCTTGCTGGGACAACCCTGAAAGATTCAGATGAAGGAAAACTTCACTGTGGGCAGAATTTCAGACAGTACACATGGTATTAAAGTTTGTGTGGAAGAAGAAATGGCCACATATACTATTGTTCACTGAATCATGGGCTGTAGCCAATGGATTGGCTGGATGGTCAGGGACTTGGAAAGATCATTATTGGAAAATTGGTGAAAAAACTATCTGGGGAAGAAGTATGTGAATAGATCTCTTCAAATGGGCAAAAGATGTGAAGATATTTGTGTCCCATATAAATGCTCACTAAAAGGCGATTTCAGCCAAAGAGGAGTTCAATAAAAGTGGATAAGATGACCTGTTCTGTGGACAGTCATCCTCTTTCCTCAGCCATCCCTGTCTTTGCTCAGGGAGCACACGAACAAAGTGGCCGTGGTGATCGAGATGGAGATTACACTTAGGCTCAACATCATGGGCTTCCACGCACCAAGGCTGACCTGGCTACAGATGCTGCTGAATACCAGATATGCCAACAGCAGAGAACAACACTGAGCCCCCAGATATGGCATCCATCATTCCTCAGGTAACCAGTCAGAAACCTGGTGGCAGGTTGACTACATTGGACCACTTCGTCCGTGGAAAGGACAATGTTTTGTTCTTACTGGAGTAGATACTTATTCTGGTTATGGATTTGCCTTTCCTGCATCTAATGCTTCTGCCAAAACCACCATCCGTGGACTTACAGAATGCCTTATTCATTGTCAAGTTATTCCACACAATATTGCTTCTGACCAAGGAACTCATTTCACAGCCAGAGACATGCGACAGTGGACCCACAATCATGGACCTCACTGGTCTTACCATGTTCCCCATCATCCTGAAGTAGCTGGTCTGATAGAAAGATGGAATGGCCTTTTGAAGATACAGTTACAGCACAAATTAGGTAGCAGCAGCATGGAGGGTTGGGGCAGAGTTCTTCAGGAGGCAGTATATGCTTTGAATCAGCGTCCAATATATGGTACAGTTTCTCCCATAGCCAGGATCCATGGGTCCAGGAATCAAAGGGTGAAAAAGGGAATAGTTCCACTCATTATCACTCCTTGAGACCCTGTAGGAAAATTTTCGCTTTCTGTCCCCACAACTTTAAGTTCTGCTGGCCTAGAAATTTTGGTTCCAGAGGGGGGAGTGCTCCTACTAGGAGCTACAAGGTCAGACTTCTCTCTGGTCATTTTAGGCTTCTAATTCCCTGAAACCAACAGGCTAAGAAAGGAATAACAGTGTTAGGAAAGGTCATAGATCCAGATTTTCATGGAGAAATTGGATTGGTTCTCCATAATGGACGTAAGAAGGATCATGCCTGGAGTTCAGAATATTTCTTAGGACCTCTCTTAGTACTACCATGTCCTGTGATTAAAGTCAGTGGGAAACTACAACAGACTAACACTAATCCAAGCAGGATGACAAAGGGGACAGATAAATCAAGAATAAAGGTATGGGTCACTCCTCCAGGAAAAGAGCCAAGACCTGCTGAGGTTCTTGCAGAGGGTAGAGGAAATATAGAATGGGTAGTAGAGGAATGTAGATATAAATACCAACTAAGGCCACATGACCAGTTACAGAAATGAGGATTATAAAGTAATATGAATGCTTCCATTTTAATTTGTTAGGAACACATTTGAATAGATATTCTTGCTTTCTTCCAATTTCTTTAAAATCAGTATATAAGTTGAGATACTAAAAGAATGTTCCCAAGGGACATTGACCTTTTGCAAATTTACAAATGTGTTTCCAGTTGTACAAGGAATAGTTATATTATGTTAGGTGTTTTTATGACCTTGTTATTGTTTCATTGGTGCATGAGATATTATTTGTGTCAAGGTGACAAGGTGTGGATTTTATTGGTTATTCCTGGTTGTCAACTTCACTATATCTGAAATGAACTACAATCCCGAATAGGAAGGCTCACCTGTCATCCAGATATTGATGCTGGGAGACACAGCTTCTTACCTGGATCTTGGCATGGAGATCTTGAGGCATAGTGGCCATGAAAAACTTAGGACCAGGAAAGTTGATATAGGACTTTAATCCCAGGAGACTGAGGCAAGATCTCTGAGTTCAAGGTCAGACTGGGACAAAGCAAGTCCCAGATGTGGGTGTGGTGTTACACATCTTTAATCAAGGCCACACCTTCTGCTGGAGACATACATAAGGACGATGGAAGAAGGGAGATTCATTCTTCTTCACCTGCCAGCATTTACTTGCCAGCATATCTGTTGAAACCCACTTCCCCAAAAGACCAGCTGAAACAACTAGCCTCATGTGACTAAGCAACTACTAAATTCTTGGACTTCCCATTCATAGCTCACCATTGTTGGGTTATTTGGACTAATACTGTAAGTCATCACAATAAATTCTCTCAATATAGAGACACATTCTGTTAGTTCTGTGACTCTAGAGGACCCTGACTAAGACACTCTTTAAACTAAACATTTTGTGTTTCTTTCTGCTCTTTATCAATGTAGACTTGGGGAAGTGTGACTATTGTTAACCATATGACAGAATTAAAATTAGTCATCTCCACCAAGCTAATCATCCCAGTACCTTTCATTTCACCCTCGGGTAAATTCTCAGGACATGAACAGAAAACAGCCAGATTGTGTCAAAATATTACAGAACTTTCTAGCCCAGATGCTGATATGTTTTATTTGAAACCTCTTACAACTTCACAATCTAAGAATGGCTCACTAAGTTCTACTTACGATATTCAAACTGTTTTTCCAGTTCAAAGCCCCAGTGTCTTCCACATGCCTTCAAAAACAAAACAACATGGGTAGATTTTCATAGCAATAACCTTTCAAGATACCAAGTTCTGTATTAGTTACTTTTATATTTCTGGATAAACATGATGACTGACAAATTATTGTTCCAGAGTGGTAAGAGTTCAGTATGGTAAAGAAGTATAGTTGGAAACAAGAGATATGGTAGTACTTGAATGTTGGGAGCACACATCTTGAGCCAAAAGCATAATGCAGAGGATATATGCCAAAATTGAAGTTTTACTTCTATCAGCCTGTACCCAGTAAGATACTATATCTAGCCAGACCACATTTTTTTTGTTTGTTTTGTTTTGTTTTTGTTTTTTTGAGACAAGGTTTCTCTGTGCAGTCCTGACTGTCCTGGAACTCACTCTGTAGACCAGTCTGGCCTCGAACTCAGAAATCCACCTGCCTCTGCCTTCCAAGTGCTGGGATTTAAGGCATGTACCACCACTGCTTAGCTTTAGACCACATCTCTTAAACATACCACATCAGCAGCACCAACTACAGACAAAGTATACAAATGCCAGAGACTATGATACCCTTACTATTAACACACAAGCACAAATGCACAATTGTGTGTGTGCCCACCCACACCCACACCACACCCCTCCACACACCACCACCACTACCACAACAATAATAACACACACACACTGAAACAAAACCAAAAACACATCAATAAACAAACAAAATTTTATCACTACTACCACCACCACTATGAATAACAACAACAACAAGAAGAACAACAACCCACACTGCTCTGTATATTTGGTAGTTTAACTATATTATGACCTGAAATTTTCTTTTCTGGATAAATCTACCTGGGAAGCTAAATGCCCCTTTAATTAAACTGCCCATGGCTTTTTCTAAATTTAGATATTTGTTGCTACTGTTTGACTATATGTATTTAACTGCATATAGTTGGTATCTCAGCTCATTTTCTAGGTTCATCATTCCTAAGTTTGTCCTTCAAGCTATGTTCCATAATTTTATTCCTAGTATATTTTTTTCTTGTTATATTATTTGAAAATCAAAATTCATTAATTTTGTTATCACATACTTAAATTCTTTTTTCTCCTTTATCTTGATTATTGGTAACTCCATTCACTGAGTTTTTCTTCGAGTAATTTAACTGACTTTCTGATATCCAAGAGTTTCATTTACTCTTTCTCTACCTCTTTGTAAAATTGCTCCTTCATTTCTTGTATTTTCTTCCTCAACTTTGTAAGCAGGGTATTCATAGGTTCTTGAAATTCACTGACCACTGTTATAATCAAACACTTGAATTCTAAGTTTTGTTAATATCTATATTAATCTATTAATATTAATAGATTAAAGTTTTATGATGAGTTCCTTTTCTATTTGATTAATTTAATTTTGTTCATTTCAATTTTATTTTTTTCTTAATTTCCTAACTTGAAGATTGCATATCTGTTGGATTAACTATTTCTTCCACATTTTTGTGAGGGTCAGGTTTGGAAACAACATATCTCTTCTTTTAATAAAAGTAATATCCGCATTATGCTTGAGATTACAAACCACCCAATTAAATCACTTTCTGTCTTTCAAATGCATGGCCTCCTTTTCTTTAATTGCTGTTTTACGCAACACACACACACACACACACATGCGTGAGCACACACACACACACACACACACACACACAAGATCTGATCAGTCTATATAATGTTACTTGTATGTGTTCAGAGTTAACCATTTTGATAGTAGATAAACAATTAATGTCCTCTTTCCAGATGAAAACTATTTTATCCCCTCTAGGCATTCTGGAGTTTCCTGTAGTTTTTACTACATTTCCCATGAAGTCTCATTAACATGGTTATCTGAGAATGAATGTAACAAGAATGACACAAATAGACATAAGTGGAAAAGCAAGGTGGGGGGAGCTCAGGAGAATAATCATACCAAATCGTAGATACCAGGTTGTTGGATGTACTGTGTTTGAAAGTACTTTTACTTCATAATGTAGTATATAGTTCACTTTTATGATATTAGGGGTTTGGTTAAGAGGATACTATATGGAAATATTAAGCAACCACTTATTTTTGTAAGTTTCTTGCGAGGAACAATGCATAAATTTATGTCATAGACAAGAAGTAAAAGAAATACACTCCCTCTGTAGATTTTCTCCAGACTAGATAGTAAGGTATGTTTTCAAAGGAATTGGAACTGACATACACAAAAGCACCAAAAAATGTGTGGGGATCACAATCTTTAAGTTACTTCATTATAATAATAATATTTTAAAGCAGTTTCCAGCACTTTTCTTGGACTTAGACCTGATGATGGAAATTGGCCACTTTTTAAAACAGTCTTCCTTATTCTTTGATATTCATTTTATCAATGTTTTAGCAAGTATTTATGAAATGAGGTAAGACTTTTTCCACCTGGGCTTTGAATATAGATTATTATGTATAGCAAACATAGCTGACATATTGGTACAGTTCAGATAGGAGAAAACCAATGACAATGATTACCACCAAAGAAGACAAATTACACATACAAATAAAGTGAAAGAAAGGTAATATTGCATTTCTTCTACCAACAATAGCAGAAAATGAAACAAAGTAGTTATTCTAAGAATAAAATTTATTAAGATAAAGAAAAAAGAGAAGACAGTAGAAAAATATAAATTTTATAGAAAAACAAAAGTAAAAATATTATAAAAGAAAAGAAAAGCATTATTTAAAATAAATATTAAGAATATTGATATTGGCAGTAAAAAAAAGAGAAAATGATATATAAACCAAGCATTGAATACACAGAAGTTATAAAAGGGAAATAAAAATATCTGGCAATAACAAAAATTATTGAACAAATATAAGAACCAAAGAACAAGTACCAGAAGTTTATACTGGAAAATTTATTATTGCTTCTACTGAGGTGGTCAACAGTGAGATTATTGTGTACTACTTATACAAAAGACTTTCCACGTACTCTCTATCTGCCTCAGAGTTCATTTAAAACATGTACTCATAAACATTATACCCTGTGTGAAGTCTACTCAGAAGGCAGGGAAACTTCTTTAATGTCAGGTCTAGCATAAACTAACCTGTACAAATACTGTTCTCCTTTCCTCAACCCAGTTCTGGCACTAGCCAGGCATTCAGAGACATGTTTAACCCCCTGAGCATCTTGTAGTTTTAGAAGTTATAACCAGAACAGTTATACATTAAACATTAATCAAATAAAAATAATTAGCAGAAAATCTGCAGATGGTTTGTATATAAAGGTAAGAAATCATAAAAAAATCTTTTAGAATGGGTAAATTCAACAGTTCATAGGAGAATAATATCATTATATGTAATTAATGTTTTCTTATAAATTCAAACCATTGAATAAAAGGGAAATTAAGAAAAACTCTTACCTACATAGCAATAACATTATCAGACGTAAATTTAATCAAATACAAAATTTCTGTGTACCAAAATGTATAACATTTTAATGAAAAAAATATTCATCATAACATTGATGAATAAAATTAGACAGATTAAAAATAATGGCTTTATATGTGCAATGGCTGGAAGATTTAATTTTGTGAAAATGAGCTACTCAAAATAATCTGTAGACTTAGGAAGATTTCACAATGCTTATATCAGTATTTCCAGAAGTCAGAAAAACTAATCACTCATGGGAAAACAGGGTATGGGTAAGATGGTTGGAAGTAAAGATGCACTCCAAATCTATATGCTGAGTTTTAGGAGCATTTTAAAATTAATGTAACATAGAAAAATGCTCATTCAGTTTGCATATATTATCTCTGTTCTTTTAAGGAACAAATCAACAGATGAAAAGGTTTTGTTTTTTAGTATATCATATTCTTAAGGAAAAGCATATAGACAGTTTTCTCCAAAAAAAAAAAAAAAAAAGTAGTCATACTCTTTAAAACAGATGCAACAGAGAGCCAGTGTTTAGAATTTATCTCATGTATCTGAGTCAGAAATCTATCACACACAGGAGAATAAGAAACACTATCTTCTGGATGCTGATTTCCACTTAACTAATTCAAATAAAACCTACTTTTTATATATATAAAATGAGGAGTCATTTTCATTAGAATGTATTACCAAAAGTTTAGTCATTACATTGGCAGGTAATTGAGTCAATATTAAAATTGCTTTTATCTCTCCACCCTCTGCATTGTTCTTGATGTTAATATACATAATGGTATTACTGAAAAAGTATTGCCAAAGTCAATTACATGAGAAATAGCTGCAGACTTTACATTCTTCTTAAAATTCAAATCAGATTATCTGGAAGCAGTCTGTCTTCCCCCACCCCCCAGAAACAATGTTTTACATTTTTATTACATCTGCATGAAGAAGTCTGAAGTAGACCTTGACAAGACTTCCCTAATGACACGAGCCTTGGCTCTCATGTCATCTCATTATAAGTTGCTATAGATATCAGCACATTGATCTTTCCTGAAATGCTAGTCAAGATGTGCCTTCTTCCTCATCATCTTCCAGTTTAATACTACCTGAAACATTGGCTTGTAATCTCATTTATTGGAAGGAAATTGTGAATCTTAGCTTTCCCCTCCCACTTATTATGGTTGTTTTTTATTATCAACTTGCCACACATTCGAGTAATCTGAGAAGGTTACCCTCCTTAAGAACTGTCCTGATTGCTTTATTTACTGTGAGAAGATCTACTCTGGTTTTGGGCAACGCTTCTGTATGCAGTCCAGGATAAAAGGAGCCCAGTCACAGAGGGTATTCAAGCAAAGCTTAGGGACAATGAAAGGAAGAGAGGAACCTGGAGACTACTCTCTCTCACTTCTACCTCTGCTTCCTTAACACAAAATAAATCTTCTGAAGATGGAATTGAAAACGGTGTAAGTATTTGAATATTATTCTAGCATATAAAAATGTATCTAGTCAGCAGGGCAGTGGAGGCACACACCTTTAATCCCAGCACTCAGGAGGCAGAGGCAGGCGGATTTCTGAGTTCGAGGCCAGCCTGGTCTACAGAGTGAGTTCCAGGACAACCCAGGGCTGCACAGAGAAACCCTGTCTCGAAAAACCAAAAAAAAAGAAAAAAAGTACCTAGTCATGTTTTTTAACATTTTTCAAACTGACATTAGATATCTATATATTTGTATTTTATTTTATAGATAATTTTCATTATATTTCCATGTTAAGATTTATACATAAATGTCTATATAAAGCATCCATATGTCAATATATCTTATCTGTCAATATACTTAGTTGAATGCTATTTTATATTTAATATTTTCAATAATTAAATTGTGACTATGGTTTGTCAGAATTCTGAATTAGCTCATATTTTGGTAGGTATCTGAGACTGTTTACTTTTGTTAGCCCTCTGCTTCTTCTCTGAGACTTGTATAGCAAAATTGGAAACTATGAATTAATTTCCATTAAAACTATTTCTTTTGAATTACAGATAGATCTAATTTAAAAATAAACTATAATCTCATGTCTATAAATTATATATATATATATATATATATATATATGTATATATATATATATAACACAATTATTTTAATTGTTAGTTTGGTAGTATTTTTACTCAAAATAGAAAATTATTATTTTTAAATTAAAACAGATTTAAATTTTCTGTTATTAAGTGAATAAGTATTATAGTCAGAAATGATTTGCATATTGCTTTCATATCTAGGATTTTTATTTTTGTTCTAAATTGACAGAAAAGATAACAATTAGAAAGAAGTCATTTCTCCAAAAATCAAAAAGGAATTAGTCGAATTTGAAAGAGTCCAATTACAGAGACTGGATTCACATTCATTCCAAAACAGAAACAAGAACACCAAGGAGGAGAAATGTTATTATTCCTTATGAATACCTTGAGACTGTGCTTGTCTCTAAGTGTGACTCTTAGAATGAGTCACATCCATAAGATGACTCTGCACAATCTCTAAGTTTTCCGTTTTAGAAATAAAAGTTTAAGTCACAGTTTATATGCATAATTGTTATTTACAACTTTTCTCACATTTCAAAACATGTCATAATCTTAGTTTCTACTTTCAAATAATTTAAAAATAAAATGTTATTGCCCTTGTAAAGAAAATGTGAGATCTGGAGGTTAAACAGTGTTGCTAAAGTTACTACAGCCACAATTATAAACTTTCTTATTTAGAGAGTGAGACTGGGAGTGAAGTATGGAGGAAATTAGGGACATAAAAGTTGACCATCACTAATTTATGCTTGAAAATGTATTCCATATATAAATGTGAAGAAAAATGAAACCAAAAATTCACAATTTTTACAGTAACAAAAGCCAATTAATTTCAAAAGAAAAACCATACTTTGGGCTTCTGTGAAGTGAAACTTAGAATCTGGGGGGTTTTTTTGTTTTGTTTTGTTTTGTTCTGTTTTTTAAAGCAATCTGGACAATTGATCTGGGCTGTAGTGAACAGGAAATGATTTATGCTTTAAAACCAATATCCAAGTGAGGAAAACATACTTATTAAATTATACAATGGTTACTACATTAAGTACCATATATTCATATGTGAGCTGTTCACAGTGATTTATTTGTAAAAATAATATAAATGAAATTTTTCTAAGTTTTGAAAATTGCTTTCAGCTGGGCAGTGGTTGTGCACACCTTTAATCCCAGCACTTGGGAGGCAGAGACAGGCCGATTTTTGAGTTCGCAGCCAGCCTGTTCTACAGAGTGAGTTCCAGAACAGCCAGGGTTACACAGAGAAAGACTGTCTTGGGAAAAAAGAAAATTGCTTTCTTGCAATGTTTCTGAACTTTGTAATTTAGTTGATGACTAGTCAGTATTAGCAGTTATAAAAAACTTTGTAAGGAGAATATAGAATTGTTTATGAATTTATCAATTAACATAAACCAAATATTTTTTATTATATTTAAGTAAATATGTTATAAACTTCTATATAGTATAATAAAAATAAAATACAATTTGATTTTAAAAACAAAGAAATAAATATAATATAATAACTTTTATGTTGTATAGTAAATTTCTATGCATGCTACTTGGAGAGAAAAATGAGTATCAGGCATGTTCACTTTGAATTTTTTGAGCTGTAATAATACCTATCCTGACAAGATCCACACATCTGTGCAATAGTGGCATAAACATCAAGAGCATAAGAATACACTTTCTGATTAGATTTGCGTTCCATCACAAAAGACAAAACCTTTACAAAAACTATCATGAGGCTAAGAACTTGTGGCTAGACAGGTCACAGGTCCTAAAGAAGAACCTACTACTATAATTTTTATAAACGGACATATTATTAAGCCAATTCCTAATAACTTGTCATTTACAATAGTAAATAGTAAATAGAGTACATCTCTTAATACCATTGAAACTGGTACTTCATATAAGTAGTAATTAAAATCGAGATATTCAATGGGAAACATTGAGAAAACAAGAGTCTGCAGAATTCTTAGCTCTTAATTGAACATTCATACTGCACCTTTTCCCTTCAAGGTTCAGGGATCAGTGTGGAAGAGGATACAGAATTAGTGTAGAAGCTATGGGTAATGGGTGACTGTAAAGAAATTCTATGGTGCCTTTTGATCACAGCAGGACACCTGCATCTATGGACTCACATCAGTTGAAAGAGTGTGGACAAACCTGTGCAAGCCCAAGCCAGACAAAACTCTAATATGGAAAGTAGTGGTGGGCAGGCAATCCCTCACCTAACCTCATTACTATTGTTAGCTGCTTGGAGAGGCACAGTTTTATCTAAAAACACAGCCCCTGGTAAGGAAACATACTACAGTGGAAAGTCATACATTTAAGAGCATTTTGGTACCTCACAGTTGTCTGTACATTCTGTTTTGCTATTCTTTGTTTATTTGTTTCTTGTTTGGACAGAATTAGGTGAGTTTGGTTGAATATGATAAAAACATACTGTACGGAAAGATCAAATACTATTAATATTTTAAAATATATTTACAATAATTATTTACCCCTTTTCATATCACTCATAAGTAACCGAAAGGAAGAGATTTAGTGAACACTTCAATAATGATATGCTGGCACATGGGCCTTAGAATTGTTTGTATAATTGATTTTAGTTCTTAAAAATACAAAATAGTAAGTTACATTTTAATTTAAGAAAAAAACCCAGAGTTCCCAGGGACTAAACCACAAACCAAAGAGTACACATGGAGGGACCCATGACTTCAGCCGCAAATGTAGCAGAGGATGGACTTGTAAGGCATCAATGAGAGGAGAGGCCCTTGGTTCTGTGAAGGCTCAATGCCATAGTATAGGGGAATGCCAGGGCAAGAAGGTGGGAGTGGGTGGGTGGGTAGGAGAACACCTTCATAGAAGCAGGGAGAGGGAGGATGGGATAGGGGTTTTGAGGGGGGGAACCAGGAAATGGGATAACATTTGAAATGTAAATAAAATATCCAATGGAATAAAAAGTTTTTAAAAAAGAAGAAAAACCCATAAAATTGCTATTTACTTAAAAATCTATCAAGACCAATAAGTTTTTTGATGAATTAAAGAAACTGACTTGGATCTTTCCCCAAACATGTTCAAAATGAAAGGCTGCAAACATAAGAAAGAAAAGAAGCAGGAAAGAAATGAGCTTTTTACTAAGGAGTTATATTTCTTATACAACATATTACTAATTGACCCTGAATCTTAAAAGATAAGCTATTATAAGGATATAATTCTCCACATTATTTTGATTTAATTAAATAGTTTTCTATTAATACTACAGAAATTGTATTTTATATGATTGATCTGACATTTTAATTATGCATTTAAATTAGCTAGAAAGCATTCAGTATCATTGTTGATCTCTACCTAGACTTTTGTACTATTCCATTTTATTTCATTTTAATATCTACCTAATCAGTTATTTAGTTTGTTTCGTTTTTACAAATGGAATTGGTTATATAGATTACTCTAGCTTTAAATTCACAATGTGGGTGACTTTCAACTCTTACCACACCTCAGCTTCTGGAAAGCTGAGAATACAATCAAGCATCAACATGTCCCACTTACCCAGGATATTTTAAATGACTGAATTTTAGGCCAGAGACAAGAACTTCCCACGGGGTGATGTACTGAAATTATTTTAACTCTGTCAAACTCAACACACTTAAACTAATAAAGAAAATATGCTAATACCAACCTAAATATGATTGTTTTATAGAAGATATTTTTTTCCTGTGACTAGAAAGTAGAATTTTTGGGATAGATCCACGAACCAAAAGTCTATGTTTGTAATCCTGTGGTTATTATTTTTATCACTCAAAATAGACTCCATGTGCTAATTTAAAATGTGTGTGTGTGTGTGTAAATGTAGGTTTGTTTACTCAGGATATTTTCACACTTTCTGTAAAGAAGGAAGATAACAGAGAGTTTCCTCTATTTTTCCCCATCTGGTTGACACAGAAGCAGCAGTGTGCTGTTGCTGCTTCTGGAACTTGGTTCTTACAGCAGTGTTAGCAGCCGCTGACACAGCAGGATGTGGGGCATGTGGCTTGGAGTCCTGGAAATGGTCCAACTTCATGTAGACCAAGGCTTTCTGTGAGAATGAATTTTCTGTTTTAGTGAATTGAAGGCCTCTACAATTGGTGTCAACAGGAACAGAAAGTAAGAAACCTTGTCATGTAAATATATTTGCTCTGAACTCTCCCCGAATGTGAAAACTCTCATCCCTCACAGATTTTATATAGAAGCCATGAGTGAAACAGCTGTTGTTTTGCAGGAAGTGGTACACAGCTCGAGGCGTGTGACATTTCAAAAGCCAACAAAGCAAAAAATATTTAAAAAGGAATGTCTATCATCATTCACTAAAATTATAAATCAAATGTTTTGATTTCACTAAATTAAAATGCATAAATAATTACTAATTCCTTATAAAAATGACTAGAAAATTACAATGTGACAATTATTTTATGTTCATTTTGATGGTAGTTGAAATGCTTACATGTATAAAAAACTAACGCCTAGTTTCAATTTCAAAATGAAAATAAAATAGTGTAAACATTTTAAACACCTCTCAAATTTTTTGAACCAATATTTAGTGACAAGTATTTAAATTATGAAATAAGAAAAAGTCCAGTGAGATGGCTTATCTGGTAAATGCACTTGCTGCCAAGCCTGAGCACCTGAATTTGTTTCCATGCTCCACATTGCCTTGAGCTGTCCGCAGACTTTCTTGTATGCTCTGTAGCAGGTACATGTACACACCTGTACACACACACACACATACACACACATGCACACACAAACACATATACATGAACATACACATGCACAAATATGATAATCTAAACATAATAAAATACTTGAACTTTGATATTCAAAGATAGCAGATATTTTCTCTGTCTTATATGGAAACCAAATATTTGTGAAGGCTGCTAGGCATTGGGATGGATGCTAAGGGTGGTTTTATATACTTACAACTGCACAATCTCCTCATATATAACTGTACAATAGATTCTGACTATTTTACTTTGAGTATGATGTGGCAAAGACATACCCTGATTTAATAATGGCATTCTATATCATATTCTTATTCTTCCTTGTTTGAAATCTAAAGTTCTAGTAACTAGTAACATTTATTGTAGATATCTATATTGTATATAAAACCCTTTATTTTTTATAAATGTTTTGATTTATTTATAAAAGGTTTTTTGCACTATGGTTTCACACATCATAATGTTTACAGACTAAGTGAATTCTTCCTATAATATTCATAGTTATTCATTACTTCCAGAATGAAGATAAAACTAAGCTTATAACACTTTGAATGGAGTGTGTCTTTTTTACATTTTATTTTGAATCTTTTAGCTATTTTGTAATGTCAATGTAAAAATAAACAAATTAAATTGTACTTAATACAATTGCTCCTGCCCATGATTTTAGCTTTATACTTTCAGTTTTAAAATACGTGTTTATCAAGTATTAAAATATGCTATACAAGAAGGAATATCTGAAGAGTGAATTTAAGTAAGATTCCCCCAAATGCCTAGACAACTCAACTTGAAGAGGGGTGGGTCTCACTTCTCTAAACCAAGGTGGGGTACAAAACCTGAGTTTTCCACAGCATTCTTGGTCTTTTCTGCCTGCTGGTGGACGTGTAAGCACCTAAGGTTCTAATGGCTTGACAGCTACAGAGTTCTCAGATATACATCAGCTCACTATATAAACAACTGTTATAAACAGCAGCAAGCCAAAACAAGGCACACAATTTCCAGAAAGCAGTATTTTCTGCAGTTGGTAAATTTCCTTTGCTGATATATCCATGAGGAACAAGAGATCTCAGAGAGAGAGAGGGCCTTTCCAAAAGATCAATACCTACTCATGGTCAAACTGACCAGAGGCTGGAAACCCTTTTGAACAAATGACAGAGTGATTGAGAATATTCGTAGTATTCTCCTTGCCTGTGACCTTTCTGCTTTTCAAAAGCCATTTCTTAACTCACATCAAAACCAGAATGACAGATTTTGTCCTAAAGAGCAACGTGTTCATGATAGTACAATACTTTTATTAATTATATAAATTTATTGAGTGAGAGAGTGATATAAATGTTGGATCCTATTAAAATAGCATCAAAAGGACATAATAGCATGAAAGGATATTCTCTTATAGTGTAATTTCACTTCACAATGACATTTTATGTTAAACAAATATTTTAAACATACAGAAAATTTGAAAGAAGATACTTATGCTCACTCTTTGTGAAAAGCAGATCAAAGCTGAGGATATCTCTCAATGATTCCTTTAATTCTAAGAAAATATTTGTGGTACTCTCACATGTAGCTAGTAATACTTTTTCTAAAACCTATGGCCTCCTCACTTGGGCCTCAAGTTGACTAAAGCCTCTCATACGGATCTGTCCCTTTCACACTTTGATCAGACCTATTCACACAGGTACATTAATCATTTAAGCAATGTCTTTTACAAAGGTGATACTTATTGCATCTGACTTCACTTCAAGGCTCTTGGAAGAAAGACAGTAACTAAGGCATTTTACTGTCAGCATTTACTGTGTCCTACTAGATCCCCCTTGAAGCAACAAAAGGTCTCTTGTCACTGTATTATCTCATCATCACCGGGGATTCCTTGGATAGCAGAGAGCTCAACTCATAACACAGTGATGTTATCCATCTCAAGCCTGAGAAAATTTTCTAGCCAGATGTAGCTTCTTCCTTGGGGCAGAACTAGAAGTGATATAATAATCAAGAAGATTCTAGTCTGATCAACATTGTTTAATTATATATAACAATTATCCCTTACCCAAGTTCTCCATTTATATAGCCTGCACATTCAATTTAGCCCCCAATGTTGAGCTGAACTAATTCATTTACATATTCTCCAAATGATCATCTAGATTTAAAAAACGTCCTAACTCTTACTCTTTGCTTTAGTTGGAAGACATAAATGCAATGCAAATCTTTCATCTACTTAAAGTAAATGTGGATATAAAATTAAAAGAAAAAGAAAATATATTTTGTCTAAAACGTGTGAAGTTCTGTCCAAAGATGTAGTGTTATTTACCATCCTAATTGAGACTATCAAGAATAAAATAAGTGAGTAGTTTTTGCATTAAAAGAAGTCCACAAGAACAAAGGAGGGTTAGAAATTATTATTGTGCAGTGCACAGGATAGGCATTTGTGATTTTTTATCTACACTTGGTCTATACTTACCTTGGTATTTCTTTGGGGTAACTAGTCCAATCAAACATGTAGGAACCTCTAGTGAAGAGACTCCTGTCTATGACTGCTACTACAGAGTTACTATTTCCTGTTAAAATCTATAGTTACCAACTCATATGCCTAATGGTTCCTTTGAGTAATTCCAAGGTCAGAAGAAGGTATCAGAGCCCCTTGAACAAGAATTACAGGCAGCTGTGAGCCACTATGTGTGTGTGCTAGGAATTAAGCTTATGTCCTCTGCAAAAACAACCAGACACTTAACATATTGCTCTGTCCTTGACAAAATATATTTTCAATGTACTATTATTTACTACATACAATTTAATTTATGAACTTGACTTTTCCCTGATATGTGAAGTACATCTCTATAAATTTGTATTGTAACTATTAATTTTGAAGATCCCATACAGAAGAGCTTCACATTATAAATCTCAATATACAAAAAAAATGGTTGTTTACATCTATAAATATAACAGACTAATGATAAGAACATACATGAGGCTTTTTTGTAAAGCAGTGAAAATGTTAAATGTCTTATTTCATAGTGCATGTATAAGAAGTAATAAGTGTTTCAGAAAGCATAGTATATTTTGAAATTGCAGTTAGTAAAATACTTTATATATCAAGCAATTGTATGTTGGCCTCAGGCTTCCTTTCATAAAAAGAAGTTAGAATCCATTGTGACTTCATAAACCTTGTTGGAAAAATCTACCTTTGGAATAGCAAAAAATAATGAGTTTACAGTAATTAATCCAAGTGTTGTCTTCAATTAAATAGAAAATGGAGCATTGGGTGTATGGATGGAAGGGGAAATTTTAGGTTAACAATGAGACAAGCAGTCTATTTAAGTTCTTGTGTATTTAGATTGGTCCTTCCAGTTCTCGATGCTCTGTCCCCCCTCCCCCATAAAAATCTACACAAATTATCAGTTATTTGTCAGTGTTTTATAAAGTACTTAAAGCCAGGGAGCTACTTCTAAACATTATGTTGTTTTCACTTACCTCAGTCAGCATATTCACTACCTTTCTTAAAAACTAAGCACTATAAAAATCATGTATTTAAAACTTGCTCTAAGTATAACCAGTAAAATGTGGTCATGGTGAAAAAGACCATATCTATAGTGTAAATATTCTTTTTCTAAGTTTTATTAAGTGCTTTTGTTGAGCACATATGTATGTAGGGGTATACATGTATATGCCTGTGTGTAAATGTGTGTTGATTTTACATGTGTTTTTGTGTATGTGTGAGAAAGATATCAGTGTGGGAATGTGATGACAATATGTATGCATTGATCTGAGATCAGCTATATGGAACAGATTTTCTCCTACCTTGACATGGGCTCCAGGGCTCCAGCTAAGTTTGTCAGGTTTTTACAAAAGTACCATTTATCTGCTAACTCTCAATACACAGATGTATGTTTGACAATACAATTAAGCTGTGGTTAATACTTGTTTATATTACAAAGAAAAATATATATTATATATAATGCAATTAACAGGCAAATAGTTGTAGTAATACAATTTTGAAGTATGCATTTTTCATAGGTTAAATACTTATTAAGCACAAGTACTGGTTTTTTTTTTTCAAATTATACCATATTTAACATTTGATATATTGCTGACTGCATCATTTAGTCTATTCACAGAATGTCCATGATTAATGAGATTATCAGTAAAGGTTCACAGTTCTATTACTGTATGGTTGGGTTGGCTCTTTAAAAACATTCCACATTTTGACTTAAAACCTCTGCTTGTTAACTGTGTTGTCATTAATTAGTGGAGTGTCTGGGGAAAATGGTGGTAATAGCTGACTTCTCAGCAACAGCAAAACAAAAACAACAACAATAAGAAATAAAACAACTATTGTTTACACTTAACACACGGATAGTAATGCTTTATTAGAAGATTATAATCTCAGTGATAATGGATTGACTAATGGAAGGAATAATCTAATATTATATGGGGTGCTATGGGTTTCCAAATAGCACATCTGGTTTGTTTTGTTTTGTTTTGTTTTTGGTCAAATGTCATGTCTAAAGAGAAACATTCTAAAAGGATGGGGCTTTTTGGTCACTAGGTGTTCTTTTCTTTCTTCTGAAACACACAGGTAGCTCTATAGTCCTTCCAGAGACTCACTAATATTATTTTCAATATGAGTTCTCTGTTACAAGAGAAAAGATTGTTTGTAGTTGATATTTTTTTAAGAGCTTTGAGCACCGAAGTGACAACAGAACATAAAACAGCAAAGACAGACGAGCTACTTCACTAGCAGGAAGCATTAAGAGTTTGAGTTGGCTTGGAAATGCTACAGTTGGCCAATTCTTTAGAGGGTAGGGCAGGGAACATCCTGAACAAAGTAAAGACTAAATTGGGCAGAGTGATATGTTGCCATCTTCCAACTTTAAGAAAATAACTCAACCCATATGTCCTGAAAATTAATAGGCATCATTCATTTAAAAACATTTAAAGGAAAAGTACATATGAGAGGGGATTTAGTATTTAACAGAGTTTCTTTCTGTGCTAAACAAGTAGATTTTTACATGATGTTTTCTTCCCCACTATCATCAAGCTTATTTACTATAGTGCTTCAATCTTAGTCAACAATAAAAAAGGAGAAAAAAACAAATTATCTCCTTAAAAATATGATGAACTACATACAATTTCTTTACTTTGTGTCATATATCATAGCTGAGGAAGATTAAGAACAGTAATTTAATAAATGCAATATTTGTGAAAGATAGTATTTGGCCGGATATAATGCCCTGTATGGTAACATTAAGGTAATTACATGATCTTATTGATAAAAATCAAAAACATTTTGAGTGATTTTAATTTACTGAACTTATTTGTAAAGATGCATTAATTTATCTCATCAAATCCATGGTATTTGATGCATCATAATCTAAGCTACATCCCTAGGCATAGTTTTATGACCTATTGATTCTGGACTAATTTTGCTCTAGGTATAGACATCTTTCTCCTTTATTATTTATTTTCCTGCCTTGATTTGTCTAAAAGAATATATCAAAAAATGGCATATTTTGCTTTATTACATATAACTCTAAAATTAATATTTCCACTCATAACTGTTTTATATAAACTTGAGCTTTTTGCAACTATTTTATTTGACAGAATATAAATACAAAGGATAAATACATGTTATTAGTAAAACTAAGAATATACTCAAGACAAATAAGGCCTATGTTAAAAAATGTAGTATCTTCTAATTGATTAAAATGATTTAAAATCCATAGATAAATAAGTATAATGTTATAAAGTCATAGGGAGATACTAATAAAATAATGAAACTATTAGAGGCAATGTTAACATCAGACATAAAGAATTTATTTGGTTAATAATCTTAGTCTCTATCTTAGTTATTATCTATCTTAGGTCAGGTTGTATTGCTGTGAAAAGACAACAGACCAAAGCAAGTCATAAAATAAAACATTTAATTGAGGGTTTATATAGAGTTTTGGAACGTTAGTCCATTATTACCATGGTCCATGACAGTGGATTGAGGCAACATGCAAGCAGGGATGGTGCTGAAGATGCAGCTGAAAACTTTCTATAGTGAACCACAAACAAGAGGAGGTGGAGAGGGGACTCAAAACCTGAAAGTCTACCGTCAGTGATACACTTTGTCTATGTCCATACCTTCTAAACCTTTCAAACAGTTCCACTGGGGACAAAGCACTCAAATATATTGCTAGTAGCCATGTTTATTGAAACCACCACTCTACCTATCATCTCTCAATTGTCTACCTATCATCTATCTATTTTTCCTATATATCATTCATTATCTATCTTTCAATCTACTATCTACCTTTCTATATCTAGATGGATTGCTATCTTTTTGTATTTTTAGTATAAAATTATGTTCATGAAATTTATGTAAGAAACTCAGATATGCATCTATACCCATACAAAATATAAGAATAGAATATATAGTTTTCTGTTACAAGAAAATATGACTAACATATTATTTTGTTGGCAGTTAGAATGTATGCTTAATAGTCAGTATAGACAAATTCCAAATTGTTTTCTATTGGTTTCAGTGTCTTATCATAGACTGATTATTTTATAAAGTATTATTACATTTAGAATGTTTGATCATGACTTTCCCATGTTTATTCAGTTTTATTCAATTCTTTTCTTTATTAAATTATGGATTTCTTTAAATGTGGCCAAAATTCTATACTGAAATCTGCAGGAACATATCACCATTTTCTGGACTGATTTTTCTTCTCTGTAATAAGTATTTTATTTAAAACATGGGTATTGTCTTCCCTTTAAAAGAAGACCAAAGGTTTCCTCTATGTAAGACAAGCCTAAGGACTCAGAATAAGAAAAGAGTAGATGTAGTCTTAAAGACAGAAAGGGAGGACAAGCTTGTAAATCCATGGAGAAGGTGGAAGATCACTGGAAAACAGCAGGTCATTGCACATGGCATCAGGCTGAACAGGACTAAGTTACACATTTCCCTTTCTAAAAGAGGAAGTTCAACTTTCAGGGCTAACAAAAGAAAATAACAATGTCATAGCTTTCAGAGTGCTCAAATTAAGTTTTGGATTTCCACAGAGCAGTGATTCTCTGGTCTGTGGTAGAGAGAAATCCTGTTTTTGTCTTCCTACTTGACTTAGACTACAGTGATGCAGTGCCATGTTGTGAGAGAAGTGAGAAATCTTTTCCCTTTCTTCATGTGATTGTTCTGTTGTTGTTATTCTCTTAATTTGCTGGACTCTTATGTTTTTCTTTTGTTTACTTGAATAGGTCTCTACAATTATTTGTCATAATCCACAAAGCTTTTCATATCTTTACCCCAAATAACTGTACAAATTACCTATATCTATTTGACATGAATATCTTGGTATACCACATTTTTCCAATAACTATTCTTTGCCAAGAATATGAATGATTGCTTCAACTCATTGAAATTACAATTAATGAAAAAACTCACAATAAATCAGCTTGTCTGAGAGGTTCCCAGGGAATCATCATTATACTGTTTAATTGAAAAGATATAAGGTACTTAACAGTCTATGTTGACAGTGACAAAAACCTATTTAAAACACACTCAACAAGGAGAAAATGAGAAGGGGTGAAATGCTGTCTACTGGCAGGAATTATTGGTTCAATTAAGAAAAAGATTAGGTATCTCTCTGGTAAAGGCTAATAGTTACAAGTAGACCTGGATTGTCTCTATCTTTTGCAAACAGAAGTTACTTTATAAATGGTGAGGGCTATGCTTATCTGTTTTCATACATTTTGAATGTATTTAGAGAATATTTTAGTTCAGTAAAATGACTTTATATTTGGTTAAGTTTCCAGTACCAGGCATAGTTCCTATCTTGTTAGAGAGGCTTAAAGATGTTGAGAGATCTGTTGAACATTTCTAAGGTATGCATGCTGCTACTACAATTTTTGGATTATTCTCCAATACTGGTCTTCATTGTAGTTCATAGGCAGCATAGCTGGATAGGTGTGTTTGTTGCTTAGGTTCTTTGGAAGCTTGCATGAAAACTAATCCTCCGGAGAAAGAAATAAAGTTAGTTGCAACACAGATCCGCAGAATCCTGTGTTTGAAGTGCATGGTATCTAATGAAACAGTGACTTAACTTGTACCTTTAGGCAAACTGAGGAAAGGAATAGCGTGTATGTTTGAGGAGTTTCTTGGCCAATCCTGAGTTAAAATTCAAAAGAGGGTTTCTCTAGCAGGGTAGTATAGTTTTTGTTAGATGATCTTTGGCTATTAGGGGAAGCATTGTCAGCATACATGAGAAAATTTAATCTAATCTATATTTCTATCTATCTATCTATCTATCTATCTATCTATCTATCTATCTATCTTTCTACCTCCTTTTCCCTCAGATCAATTGTATCGTTGTTTTGCCACCTTTAGTGCCCCATTATCCTCTTCCCTGGCAAGATTTTATTTTACTTTCCTAGCTTCTGCAGTTATACCTAGATATATACTTTTATTTGAAGACTTGGATTTAGGAGCCTGTAAGGAGAGATATTATAAGAACATTTGTATTTCTCAGTCTGAGATACCACACTCTTTATGAGTTTTTCTAGTTCTATTTATTTACTAGCAATGTTTAATTTTTCATTATTGATGATTAGTGTTAAGTAGTATGTATGTACCATATATCATTATACATTTGCCAGTTGAAAGACATTTAGGTTGTTTCCATTTCCTAACCATTGTTTATAGTGGAGCAATGAGACATGGCTGAGCAAGAATCTGTGGAGTATGACGTCCAGTCCTTTGTCCACTTTTAGATTTTTGATAATTACTCATGTTGATTTCCATAGTAAGTGCATCAATGTGCAATTCTGCAAAAGATGAATGAGGGTTCCCTTTTTCCATACCCTCTTCAGCATTTGATTTGTGTCCTTTTGTTGATCTTTGCCATTCTGACTGATTGAAACAAAAAGTCTAGAAGTTGCTTTACCATGATTGTTAGTGACCATGAACACTTTTATTGAAATACTTCTTAGCCATTTCTTCTTCTGAGAACTTGCTTTGCCCATTTTATGAATGGATCATTTTTTCTTTTGTAAAAGTATAGTTCTTTATATATTATGAGTATTAATCCTTTTCATACATATAGGTGATAAAGATTATCTCCCATCCTGAGGACTTAATTTCTACCTAGATTATGATTCTTTAGCTATGCAGAAATTTCTTTTGTAATTTAGTTTTATAAAATCCCACTTGCCAAATGTTGCAATGCTGAGCAAATTGAGTCTTATTCAGAAAGTTCTTCCCTACACATACATTGTATGAGGCACTGACTATATTTTTTTCTAGTAGTTTCATAGTTTCAGGTACCACATTTAGGTATTTGATTCAATTCAAGATAGTTTCTTTGTGCAAGGTCACAGATACAGGTATAAATTCATGCTTTTACTTGTTGACATCAGTTTTTCTAGAAATATGTGTTGAAGAATTTTTTCTCCTGCTTATGTTTTTGGCCTCTTTGGTTACGTGAACTTTATGTTTGGGTCTTCAATTTATTCTAATAGTCAGCATATCTTATTTTTGTGCCAATATTATAATTGTTTTAATTACTATATTTCTTTAATATAGCTTAATATCTTGTAATCCATGTAGCATTATTTATTTTGCTGATTCCATATGAATTTTATAATAGTTCTTTATATATCTATGAGAAATGAGATAGAGGATTTAATTGATATTGTAATGAATCTGCAATAAATTTTGGTAAAACAGTCATTTTCACAGTTAATTCTATTGTCCATGTTGTCCATGTTGAAATGTTTGTCTTCATTTGTGTGATATTGATAACAATTTTTCAGTGGTTACTCTGAAACTAAAGTGGACACCAAAATGTAGTATTAGAATAATCAACATTGTTGTCTGAATTTGCAGAAAATGTTTAATATTTTTAAACATTTTTTTCTGTGTGCTTTTACAGTATATCAGTTTTGTTTGAGGGATGTCATTAACACCAATATAGGACATTTAAAAGTAATGTGCTCTCCTGATTTTTTACTAGGAACTAGAATGAGAGGTCTTCAGGTTATTGGATTGTCAATCGCCTTTTGTCCAATTTTCATTAAAGACAAATCAAGAAAAGGTGCCTGACTTTTAAATTTACTACTGCATATTCATTTTTCATAGTGTTAGGTAAGATAAAGGTAATTACATTCAAATTTTTATTCTACTATATTAACAAAAGTTATATAAATTGAAGGCAAAAGCAATATCTATGTGGTTAATGTCAAACTGCAGCTTTTAAAAGTGTAGTCATTTGCCTGCAGGTTACAGTGTGATATTTGAAGTATCCTACCTTGACCACAAAACTTGTCTATCTTGCCCTAGCATTCCTCAAAGAACTTTATTTGCTTTTAACCTAAAGTAGCATTACTTATTTGTTAGCATAATGAAAACAGGACTTGGACAGAATTGGCAAACTGAAGCCAAATGGGAAATGAGGTGAGTCAGACATCCCAGGAGGAAAAAGTACATTTATTAAAGGATTAGACACATGAGCTTAATGCTTTACATATACAGATATAAGTATGTACAGGGATTCTGTATTGACCTGGTAGTATATGCCAAGAAAGTCTACAAATCTACCTGTTTTGTTGTATAATCCATTTCCTTTGGCTCTGACCCCAACATTCATATTGTGGATTTTTGGTAAATTTTTGTCCTTCTTCATTGTATTAAACTATTGATTGAGTTAGACAATATTTCCCTCTATGTACTCATCATAATTGGACATTAACCACAAAGTTCAGGATTACCATGCTACTATCAAGATCCAAAGAAACTGGGTCCCATTTGTTAATTCTTGATCTTAGAGCATAAGCCATTGGTGGTCTCTTCAGGAAAATTTCCCCTGTGCCTATGTGTTAGAGGCTCTTCCCCACTTTCTCCTCTATTAGTCTTGGTGTATCTGGTTTTATGTAGAGGTCCTAGATCAACTTGGACTTGAGCTTTGTACAGGGAGATAGGAATGGATCAATTAGCATTATTCTACATGTTGGATATCAGTTGATCCAGCACCATTTGTTGAAAAGGCTGTCTTTTTTCCATTGTAGGGTTTTAGCTCCTTTTTCAAAGATCAAGAGACCATAGGTGTGTGGGTTCATTTCTGGGTCTTCAATTATATTCCATTGATCTATCACCTGTCACTGTACCAATACCATGCAGTTTTTAATCACTACTGCTCTGTAGTATAGCTTGAGGTCAGGGAGGCTGATTCCTACAGAAGTTCTTTTATTATTGAGAATAGTTTTCATATTCCTGGGTTTATTGTGATTCCAATTGAATTTGAGAACTGTTCTTTATAACTCTAGGAAGAATTGAGTTGGAATTTTGATGGACATTACATTGAATCTGTAGATTGCTTTTGGCAGTGTGGCCATTTTTACTATATTAATCTTGCCAATCCATGAGCATGGCAGATCTTTCCATCTTCTGGGATCTTCTTCAATTTCTTTCTTCAGAGACTTGAAGTTCTTGTCATAAAGATCTTTCATTTATTTGATTAGGGTCACAGCAAGATACTTCATATTGTTTGTGACAATTGTGAAAGGTGTCCTTTCCCTATTTTTTTTCCTCACCCTGTTTATCCTTTGAATATAGGAAGGCTACTGATTTGTTTGAGTTAATTTTATATCCAGACACTTTGAAGATGCTTATCAGATTTAGGAGTTCTCTGGTGTAATTTTTGGGGTAATTTAAGTATACTATCATATCATATGCAATCAAGAATCGACAAATGGGACCTCATAAAATTGCAAAGCTTCTGTAAGGTAAAGGACACTGTCAATAGGACAAAAGGGCAACCAACAGATTGGAACAAATTTTATCAATCGTACATCCAATAGATGACTCGTATCCAATATATACAAAGAACTCAAGAAGTTAGACTCTAGAGAACCAAATAACCCTATGAAAAAACAGGAACAGAACTAAACAGAGAATTCTCAACTGAGGGAACTTGAATGGCAGAGAAGCACCTAAAGAATTGTTCTTGATCCTTAGTCATCAGGGAAATACAAATCAAAATGACTCTGAGATTCTACCTCATACCAGTCAGAATGGTTGAGATAAAAAACCTCAGGTGACAGTAGATGCTGGTGAGGATGTGGAGAAAGAGGAACACTTCTCCATTGTTGGTGGGATTGCAAGCTCGTACAACCACTCTGGAAATCAGTCTGGTGGTTCCTCAGAAAATTGGATATAATACTACCTGAGGACCCAGCTATACAACTCCTGGACATATACCCAGAAGATACTCCAATTTGTAATAAAGACACATGCTCCCCTATGTTCATAGCAGTCTTACTTATAACAGCCAGAAGCTGGAAACAACCCAGATGTCCCTCAACAGAGGGATGGATACAGAAAATGTGGTACATTTAGACAATGGAATATTACTCTGCTTTAAAATGAATGACTGCATGAAATTCGCAGACAAATGGATGGAACTTGAAAATAGCAACCTGAATGAGGTAACCCAGTCACCAAAAAAACCACACATAGTATTTACTCACTGATAAGTAGATATTAGCCCAAAAGTTCAGGATACCCAAGGTACAATTCACAAAGTGTATGAAGCTCGAGAAGAAGGAATACCAAAGTGTGGATGCTTCAGTGCTTCTTAGAAGGGGGAATACAATTCTCACAGGAGGAAACATGGAAACAAAGTGTGGAGCAGAGACTGAAGGAAAGGCCATTCAGAGACTGCCCTACCGGGGGATCCATCCCATATATAGAGACACCAAACCCAGACACTGTTGTGGTTGCTGGGAAATGCTTGCTGACTGGAGCCTGATATAACTGTCTCCTGAGAGGCTCTGCTAGAGACTGACAAGCACAGCGGCAGATGCTTTCAGCCAATCATTGTACTGAACTCAGGGTCCCTGATGGAAGAATTGGAAAAGGGGCTGAAGGAGCTGAAGAGGCTTGCAGCCCCACGTTGGGAGCAACAGTGTCAACAGGCCAGATACTCTGGAGCTCCTGGGGACTGGACCACCAATCAAAGAATATACATGGAGGAACCCAGGGCTCTGGGTGCATATGTGGCAGAGAATGGCCTTGTACATCATTGGAAGGAGCGGCCCTTGGGCCTGTGGGGGTTAGATGCACCAGTGTAGAGGAATGCCAGGAAAGGAAGGCAGGAGTGGATGGGTGGGGAAGCACCCTAATAGAGGCAGGGGGAGGGGCGATGGGATAGTGAGTTTCCGGAGGGGTGACCTAGAAAGCAGATAACATTTGAAATGTAAATAAAGAAAATATACAATAAAAGAAAGAAAGAAAATAAAAGAAACTGGGTAATAAGAAATGCCCAAGAAAGAATGTGAGAATCTCACTATGAACCTAAGTAAAATAGTCATCGGAGGTGGATAAAGCAAAAACTGGGTGGGAGCAGAGGTAAGGCGGGGTATGGTATGGTATCCCCATAGGAAAGGTGTCTGGGAGAGGCAGCAGGAGATGGCTCTGAGTGAGAATGTAAATTTGTATGTGTCATCTCTGGGAGTAGCTGGAGACCTAGATGGGGCAAACTAGAGGGAGTTCATGAGGGTGGCCCTGGCTGAGATTCTTACCAGAGGGTTATATAGAAATTGAAAGGGCCACCTTCTATAGTAAGGCAATATTTTCAGTGGCATGATGGGGACATCAATCCATCCACAAAATCATCAACCAAAAATCGGTCTTGCCTACAAGATACACAGGGATAAAAATGGAGCAGAGAATGAGGGAAAGGCCAACCAATGACTGGCCAAACTTAAGACCCATTCCATGTGTAAAAGCCAACCCCTAATACTGTTAATCATACTCTGCTATGATTGTAGACAGAACCTAGCACAATTATCTCCTAAGAGGCTTCAGCCAGGAGAAGCTTCGCTGTGGAAACAGATTCAGAGTTCCATAACCAAACATTGGGAAGAGCTCAAGGAGATTTATGGAGTAGTTGGCGATAAGACTGAGAGAGCCAGAGGGATCAAAGATACTATAAGAAGACCTTCTTAGTCAACTAACCTGTGCCCATGGGAGTTCACAGAGACTGAAACACCAACCAAAGAACATGCAAGGGCTTGGCCTAGTCCCTTACAAATTTTAGCAGATCTGAAACTTGGTCTTCATGTGGGTCCCCTAACAATTGGAGCCAAGGAGGTCTTTTACTCTGTTCCCTGTCATTAGATTTCCTTCCTCTACCTGGTCTTTCTGGTTAGGCTTCAATGGTAGAGGAGGTGCTTAGTCCTGCTAGGACTTGATGTCCCAGGGCAGGGTGTTTCCCAAGTTGGGCTCCCCTTTTTCTGATGAGAAGAAGAGCAGGAGGTGGGGGGCATTTATAAGTGCAGGTCTTAGATGTTATGTTAATAAAAAATAAATAATGAAACAATGGAATATTTCTATCAAATGCTATAGAAACTTTCTGTTAGAAGCTGAGTCATTTCCCTGCACTCTACTTAAAAGCTTAATTCCCTTAAGACAATTTCTTTTAAAAGGTTTGATTAAAATAAAAGTATCTTTTGTAGTTGTTTATAGAAACAGTGCTTAAAAATAAAGTGTACATACAAACGTATATTTTATAAGTTTTATATTTGGATAGCATATATAATCCTAAGAAATATCAATATTGTAAATGGAGTCACTTTATAAAGGAATTTCTTTGTCCCTTTTAAAAAAATTCTATGTTCTCTTTTATATTTTTTCCATTCCATGTGGTAATTTGTGACATTAAATTAATATAGGTTAATTTATAATATTTATAATTTCATATGAGTAGAGTTATGTAATATGTAGTCTTCTGGGAAGTGAAGGAATGAAGATTAGTCACTCCACATATTTAGTTTTGGATGTATCAACATGTACATGGTTATTGGGAGAAAGTTCTGCTTGCGAACTTTTATACTGTTTACTGTTTCCTCAGATAATTTTTTTTTATTATTTTTGTTTTTTTTCTCCTGTCTGGTGCATTGCTAATACAAAGCACTCCTGGTTACTGTAACCCTATTAAAACATCACTCCGTTTGTGTAAAAATATTCTAATTTTGTTTTTTCTTCGGTTGTTCTTTAAACCTTTTATTACTAAGCAAATAACAAGTTAAATGATCTCTAATGCCAAAAATATCTTCTGTTATGTTGCAGTTATTACTACAATCATTTTAAGGGAAGATTAACCTGACATCACAGACCTTCTATTTATTTACATTTTGTCACAACATTTACTAAGACCTCATTTATTTCTGTCAGTAATTTTGAGATTTCAGTTCATAGGTTTATTAAATTTATTTTAAATTTTCTCTAAAATCACATTATATAGTTTTATATTTATTTTATTTCTCTAATTTATGATAGAAATAATATTTACTTATAAATACTTTATAATGTGCAACAATGCTAAGTTAATATATGTTTACTCATGTATAGATTACTTAGATTTTATATTTATAAATATATGTTCTTTTCTTTAACAAATGTGACACTTACAGGTGGCTTTTATTTACAGTAAAGTTATATTAACCCTCTATAATTGCCAATAAGATGATAAATAAAGGACTAAACTTCTTCATTTGATACAATTTTTTCAAATTTTACTTAATCTTTTTTTTTTTTTACACTCCAGATTCAATCCCCCTTCAGGTCCACCCTCTGAATGTTCCACATCCTGTACCTCATCCCCTTTCCAGTCTCCAGTAAGATGTCCCCACCCTTAAACCCCCGCCCCTCACCCAACCAGACCTCCCTACTCCCTGGGGCCTTGAGTCTCTGGAGGGTTAGGTGTTTCTCCTCTGACTAAACCCAGACCCATCAGTTCTCTGTGGTATAAATGCTGGGGGCCTCATATCAGCTGGTATATGCTGAGTGGTTGGTGATCCAGTGTTTGATAGATCTTGGGGGTCCAGGTTAAATGAGACTGCTGGTCCTCCTACTGGATCTCCCTCTTCCTCAGCTTCTTCCAGCTTTTCCCTAATTCAACCACAGGGGCCAGCAGCTTCTGTCCTTTGGTTGGATGTAAATATCTGCATCTGACTCTTTCAGCTGCTTGTTGAGTCTTTAGGAAGGCAGTCATGATAGGCCCATTTTTGTGAGTTTTTTTATAGCCTTAGTAATAGTGCCAGGTCTTGGGACCCTCCCCACCTTGAGCTTGATCCTATTTTGGACCTGTTGCTGTACCTCCTTTTTCTAGACTCTTTTCCATTTTAGTTCCTGCAGTTCTTTCAGACAGGAACAATTAGTTTTTGACTGTGGGAGAACTGAAGCCCTGACAGCCAACAGGAAAAAAAAAAAAAAAAAGTAGACAAGCAACCTCGGGAGGTAGGAGGTTAGGTGTGGGGTGGGTGGAGACCCTGCAGAATGTGCCGGAGACCTGGGAAGTGAGAGACTCTCAGGACTCAAAGGGAGGGACCTTAGATGAAATGCCTAACAATAGGGAGAGGAAACTTATAGAGTCCATCTCCAGCAGAAAGACAGAGCATCAAATGATCCAAATTTTAGATAGAAAAAACTTTAGATTTTGTTGTATGATTCTTGCAAATAAATCATTACCAGCACATATCTAGGTGGATTATGATGCTGAAATGGGTGACTTCTTATATAAACTAGGGAAACTGGATGAGCTTAGATATTGCTTTTATCTATTAATTGATTACAATAAGAATTTTTAAAGTACTTAAGGACATTCAGCAGGTTAAATAGAACCATTATAAGATACTTAGCATAAAAGAATTTCAATCATATTGATGATTTGTTAGTTGCAGACATGGGACAAACTGTACTTCCCACAAGCGTTATGTTAAACATATTAATAAATAGGGAATATTGTTGTGTGCCTATCAGATTTAGCACCCAGGTTCTGAATTGCAAAGTTTGTGTAATTAGTTTTAATACTAGAACATAGTCACATTCTTTGTGAGTATTAACATTGATACCGACATGAGACAGGCTGGGACTGAGTTTGTACTAGGTACAGTTTGTTTTAGTGAACAAATGGCTTTAATGGCTTTGAACTTCCCATGTCTATGAGGTTATTGGATGATTTTTCTCAGTTTTTTTTTCCTTCTACCTCTGCAGTCTTTTCACAAAGTGACCTCCATTATTTTATTCTCTTTGAAGTTGTATTCTATTGTTTGCTGTTTAGCTGAAGAATTAATATGTATCTAAGTGTAAAGCAAGAAAATAAACTCAATATAGACATGTTTGACAAATTCTGTCCTTTTTTTATTATATAGGTGTCTGACTTACAGTAATGAAGCTCAGCAGTGATCTCCAAGGGCTACTTGACAGGGTTAGGCTTTATTATTTAAAATTCAGGTCTATATTGACAAAATTATGTTTAGGGGGAATTTAATTCTAAGAAAATACTTTGTCACTATTGCATTTTAGTACAAATTTCTCTCTTAATAGCATGATGGCTTTACTTTGTTCTAGAAATAAAGATTAAATAATTTTCATAGCATCAGAGAAAATTATCTTTGACTGAACAAAGAACAATGCCTTAAATAATTGTGATTTATAAAGAGAAATATATAAATAATTCTAAGTAAAGAAATAAGAGCATACAAGAAATTTGTTTCTGTCCTGCTTAATAATGACTTATCTCACATTTTTCAATGAACAATAATAATCATATTTACTATGAGAAAGTGTTAATTGTGCAACAGAACATTTACCAGTTATAGAGAGAATTGTGTTCTACATGCTGACTACAAGCAGATGAGAAAAGTGCACATATGTAGAACTTTATTTCGAGTTGTATTTGAGTATTACTCAGAAAGAAGTGTGTGAGGACAACAGGCATAGATGTGAGAACAGAAGGCATAAACCCTGTGTTGGTAGATATTTGTGATTTTGCATTTCTAATGACTGTGTGCTTGCTGGAAGCATGAAAAAAGATAAGTATAATTTTCCATGTATTGTATGTTTGATTAGAATTCAAAGACATCAGAAACTTAGTTGTTTATCCATTGCTGTTGTAAATCATTCTATTGAATTAAATTTTGAATTGCTTAAAGTGATTTGAGGCATTCCAGCATTAGTTATGTGTATATGGAGTAAATGTATTGAGGAAACTTTATCACTGAATACACACAATTGCTCTAAGCTTCCTATAAATGTCACAAACTGTCTTATCTTTCTCTGTGTGCTTGTGTACGTATTTATGTTTGTGTGTGTGTGTGTGTGTGTGTGTGCACATGCTCCTATGTCTGCAGTTCTGTATGAAGTTGTCCATTCACATAACTGTACATGCATATGAAGGCTACAGGTTGAGTCTAGTCCTCTGTTGATTCGTGCCTTCCTCTGTTTCTCTTCATCTTATTTTTTGAGACAGGATATTGTGTGAACCCGGTACTCACCACTTCATCTAGACTGATAAACTTCAGCAGTGCATCTGTCTTATTCTTGGGTTATAGATGTTCTCCGTCAAGTGCTGTTTTATGTGAATCCTGGGGACATAAACCATGCTCCTTATAAAATTGTTTTAGTGAAGCAGATATATCCACAGCCATTGAATTATTTATTTTCCTAAATGCCAAAGTAGAGTCCTTGTTAAGTTTTGACTACCATCCTATTTCAATGTAATATCTATTATAGATTAAATGAAATAATAAAATATTTATCATTTGCAATAACAGAATTAATTTGGATTATATTTGATGAAAACAATGTATTGTTTTTAAACATCTTTGATTTGGGATGTTATATTGTCTGAAAACAGATCAGATTTTAACAATTTGATATGTTCACTCACAGTATGCATTTTTATTTCAATTCCATATCATTATAGTGCTGAGTTTAATGCAGGCAAACATTTTGTTTTACAAGTACAAACATCTCATTTAAGAACAATGCATATAGTGAAAACTTACAGACACATTATTTCCTTTGAAACTTAAGATAAATAAAAATGTTATTTTCCTCATATTTTAGTGTTATGTTTATGTTTATGGAACTATTTAAAAGAAAAAGTGGGGGCTGGAGAGATGGCAAAGCAGTTAAGAGCACCGACTGTTCTTCCAGAGGACCTGAGTTCAATTCCTAGCAGCTACATGGTGGCTTACAACCATCCATAATGAGATCTGGTACCCTCTTCTGGTGTGCCTGTAGACAGCTACAGTGTACTCATATACATAAAATAAATAAATAAATCTTAAAAATAAAGTAATTTACTTAATACTTTAGACAAATCAGCCCTAATAATTTTTAATTATTAGTAGTTAAACATGTATGATAATATATCATATTGTTATAACTAGATGATGATGATGATGGTGATGATGATGATGATGAAGACGACAATTTGGTTTTACAAGGCAAGTTTCTCTGTGTAGCACTGGTTCTCACGAAATTCAACAGGCTGGCCTTAACTTAAGAGATCCCCCAGCCCTTTCCTCTTGAGTGCTGGGATTAAAGGCCTTCACCACAACTGCCAACCTTTTAGTAACTCTTAAAATGAAATTATCAGATAATCAGATAATAACAGATAATAGAGAACATATAACAAAGATGATTGTCTGTATATGTATAGTTCATAATGAAGTTTATAATATGTTATTATTTTCAGATACATGAAATAAAGATTAAAGTTATTAATGTATTGAAACTTCTAGTCATTCTGGGAAAAACACCAAATATATAGAAAATAATTGAGAAGTCATTAGCAACTAGTGTGGTCCTAACTATCACTATGATTAATTTAGTTTCATATTGATTTTGTTCTAGAATATTATGGAGTAAATTTCATTTTAACAAAATATATCAAATACCTACATTGTTGTCTCACATTATTTGTGAAAATTAATAACAGATAAAAGTTTATAAATGTCTGGAGATCTAGTTCAGTGGCAAGATGTACATTCCATTAGGAAGTAAAAGCCATGAATTTGATTCCTGGAAGGAAGAATACATTAATCCAGAAGATGGTATGTAGCATAATATTGGGGATGATCGTAAATAGGAAACACAGAGCACATGAAGTAGACATTGTTACAAACATGTCCCTTTTATCGTACCTTGTTATTGTGTTCATATATAGTTCCAAGGCCCAGAAGTTTCACTCACCTCTGTTCTATTCTTTATGTAACCTTGAGACCACGTTGCCTATCTTCAGTGTATTACGGTAGATGTATAATAAAGTGGATCACTTGTAGTTTGAACGAAGGAATTAAAAAAAAATTTGGTTAAATTCAAAATATTTCCCTAGAGAATATTTTCCTTAAGCTTAACAAAAATTATTAAAATATTAAATCGCATTTATGCTATATGTGTACAGATTTTCATGACATAGTGAAGTCATCAATCACTGTATACACAGAGCAGACCATCTTGCAATGGCATTACATCCTCAAGTCTCCCAGTCTATCTCCCATCAGCACCATAGATTGAGATCTGAAGTAATTCTATTGATTAATCCTTCTAGCTTTTCAGTTTTGTAACACATGATTACTTTATGTTGTATATATCCTATTTAAGTACTATTTTTTCATGCCAAATTCTCTCAACTTCTATAAGATAGTTGATCTCCAAGCATAAAATAGATTATAATCTCATATTTTATAAATTAATAATTTATTAAGAAAAATACCTCTTTGCATTCTTCTTTTATTTGGAGTGAAGATATTAGGAAAACTGTTTATCTTAGGTCAATAATAGATAACTACCCATAGTCTAGTGAAATTGGTCTTATTGCATTCTTTCTCACAGTTTCAACAACCAATCAATCAGCAGCTTGCCACGTTCAATAGCAATTTTAAATACCTGTTTGTTTTAGTAGTCAACAACACTAGAGGGGATTGATCACACCGCTTTTCCACTTAAAACTCATATCTTTTGCTTCATATGCAACTGTGTTTTCCCCAGAGCTCACAGGATGTACTAGCAGAGTCCCATCCATTGGCTGTGTGCATACTTACACCCTATACCCAGATGTTGCTCAGACTTTAGTCTACCATTAGTCTACTTAAGCTACCATTAGTCATTTTTTATCTAATTACATCAGCATGCCTTAGAGATTATTGGATCATTTGACTTACATCATTATAGGCATTGAAATATTACTAACTTCATATCTATTCTGCTAAATTAATTAAATTAACATGCCCTCCCAGTGGAAGAAAATAGTTCAGACACCTAGAAATTAATAAAGGAAATCTCTTTAATAGCCATGGTGGTTGAATATGTTTGCTCCAAGGTGTGGCACTATTAGGAAGTATGGTATGTTGGAGGAGGCGGAGCCTTGTTAGAGGAAGTGTGTCACTGGCAGAGTGGGCTGCCTGAGGATAGTCTGCTCTTGGATTTCTTTGGATGAAGATGTGGAACTTTTCTCACATACAATGCTAATCTCTCAAACCCTTACTTAGGGTGAGGCAGCCTATTTACATGAATAAATAAGCTTGCTTTAATTAAAATAAACAAAAGAAGAGAAGGAGGAGGAGGAGGAGGAGGAGGAAGAGGAGGAGGAGGAGGAGGAGGAAGAGGAGGAGGAGGAGGAGGAGGAAGAGGAGGAAGAGGAGGAGGAGGAGGAGGAGGAGGAGAAGGAGAACACTTACCACCTCCAGCACCATGCCTGTCTGGATGCTGCAGTGTTTCCTGCCTTGATAATCATGGACTGAACCTTTGAAGGTTTAAGCCATCCCCAATTAAATTTTGTCCTTTATAACTGTTTCCTTGGTCATGGTGTCTGTTCACAGCAGTAAAACCCAAAATAAGACAATAGCCTCTATCCAGGTCTGGCCAATGCTCAAAGGTCAATTGATCTTAAAACAAAGATTACCAATTTATCAGCACCTTTGGCAATGCATTTCACATAAGCTATCAAATGATGTTGACCAGGACATAATGGTTGTTATGAGTATATGATGCCCTATTGACTGACAATTAGAGACATGTTCTTTGGCATGAGATCCCCATTGATTGACAATTAGAGACATGTTCTTTGGTATGAGATGAACCTAATGGCAAGTTGTGGGTCAGGGCTACATTTTTTTTTTTTTTTTTACAGTGATAAACATAACTAAAGGTCAATCTTGATGAATAAACATTAGCGGAAACTTTCTCAGCAACCTAAACTTCTATTTTGGCTGGGAGTTTTCTTACCATTTTCTGTCAAGCCAGGTCAGTGTCCTACTTATCTTCCAATCATGTTGGAGGCAAGACTCTTGTCTTTAAATTCTAGTTTCTGTTCTTAAATATTTCCTAAGCATGTTTATTACTGCATCCTTTATAGTGGCAATTTGATTACGTTATATTTTTCCTGTATCAAAAAGTCAAAAGAAATGTTTCCCTTTGGCTTAAGAACTTTTAGCGTGAAAAAAAAAAAAAAAAAGACAACAACAGCAACAACAAAAAACAACCCACCCTATCGCTGGCTAGGCCCCGGTCAGTGGCCTCAGTCTGTTTCTAGCCAAGAAGATAGACCAAGACCATATTATTCATCTTCGCCAGAGACTGTCTCACCCTGGCTGCCACTGCCTCCCTGGAGCTCCAAACTAGCTCTCTCCATCAAGCTTGTTAAGTTCTCATGTCTGGCTGCCACCACACCCACCCCACTCTTCCAAATTCCCTCAACTGGCTAGGGTGTACTCTTGAACAACATGTTCTGTCTTTGTTACCTTTCTCTCTGGAATCACTGTGAGAAGGAAAACACCACGCATTCTTAGTTTAGAATCAACAGGTAACACAATTGCTGGGTGCAGAGCCTAGCTCCCTAATTTTATAAACTAAGTTATAAATCCTCTGGTCACTTGAACCAACAGCCTCTGGCTTCCTACATTGTGCCTGCCTCCCTTGCTCCCTCAGTTCCAAAGGGTCCAATTTTTTCTCCTTCATCCGTCTTCCTTCCCTGACCCGGAAGTCCTGCCTTCTTGCCTAGTGATTGGTCCCTTGTAATCTTTATTCATTAGGGGAAAGTTCCACTACAAGAAGTGTTCCTCCATTTTCCTAATATATGTACTACTTAACATTGATTTATACAGGTATGATTTTCTTCAAGTTACTTAGTTTTATATGGAACAATCGTTCCACAGTTATCTGTCTCCACTTTAATGCTATATACATGCCCAATACAGTTGATTCATCATTTCAGTATAAAATTGTGAAAAAAGAATTCCAAAAACAGTCTTATGATCCTTTATTTTTTAAGCATATAATCTCTCCATTGCCTTTTGAATAAAGTTTACATCCTTATGTGTTAATCATAATGTCCATTATTTAGTTCTCAATGACTTGCAAAATACTCATCGTAAAGTGTGCTACAAGCTCACAAAAATAATAATATTTATGAGACAACATCTGTCCTGGGCATCTTTTTCTTAGCTGGAAGTTTTTGTTAGTACTTTAGTCCCTTCATTTGTTCCATCTGTTTATGTTGTTGACCTTCTGCTCTAATATTAGGGTTTTAGGTGAATATAGAAATTCATCTTTCTCTTTTAGATTTCCAACTTAATGAACTACGGCGTTTAAAATGATCCTTTGTAACATTCTGTTTTTTTCCTTGATTGCAATTTTTGTTTAATTCTTTGTTCGTTACTGCTGTAAAGTTCTCATTATTTCTGACTCAGTTCATTGGAGTGCTCACCTTTTTCTTTTGTTTAGTTACACCAAAGTTCAACCTGGTTCATTTTCTCTGAAAAGCAACTCTTATATTCAATTACGTTTTGTATTGTTTTCTTTGTTTATATGTTACTGATTTTTGCTCTGATTTTTATTATCTCTTTTGTGGATTTTGTCTGGAATTGTTTCATTCTTGTTTTACCAACTTTTTGAATTACATTTTACTTGTGATCATTCAGTTTTGTTTTTTTTTTTTAAAGTATAGGTACTTAGAGCTATAGATTTTCCTCACAGAACTATTTTCTAGGTGTCCCAGAAAAAAAGGTTTTTGTAAAAAAAATATAGATAGCAATTACTATGTAAAATAATAAACAAAAATATAATAAATATAAATATATACTATATAGATAACTAATACAATAATTTGTTCAGGGTGAATCAATTTTCTCCGGTTGGTATTTTATAAGAGAAGCAAGTTTTCCATAGGAATGTATAGTGAATTTATGGGTGGCATGTTTAAAACCCAACCATAGATGCTTGATTTTAAGTTTTAAAATTTACATTGATTAGAACATATGACCACTTACAATACATATCTGAGGGTAGAACAGTAAAAAATAATTCTGACTAGGAACATAAAATTTATATATTTATGTTTTTTCTGTCAGCTAAACTTTGCTTGTACTTAAGACAGATTACTTTATAAAATACATTAACTCTTATTATTATTTAATTTTCCATTTAAATTACATTTATCCAAAGGGAGGAGTTAAAGAATCAAAAAGAAAGCATGTTGTAATTTGGTAATTATTCTAAGAAAACATAAATAAAATTCATCAAAGTGGCATCATAAGATATAAATAAATAAAAGGAAGCATGCCTTGTGTGCACTTCCTGCTAAGAGTGGCTTCAGTGCTTATCATTTCCAAAAAAAAAAAACACTGTCTATAAGTGTTAGAAAAACCAGAAAAGTGATTATACTCATTGGCTTCTCTGAATCTAATAATTCATATATTTCTAAATTTAGTTTAATTACCAAGAAGTTAAATATATTGTCCTAGGAGGGTGATGAGATCTAGAAGCTTCCATTAAAGTTTAGGAGCTGAGGGTTAACAGCATGCATTCACATTAAGGGCAATGATATTTGCTATTTTAAAATGCATCATTGCTTTTATTATGTAGCTATTTTTGATTCCTCAATGAATGAAGCCACACCATGAATATGGATATGTGCTTATTCTCACGGAGAATCAGAAGAAAGAAAATGATCCCCATGCACAGGTCCTCTCAGTGGGATTTTGGCTGGTAATACACATGTAACATTTCAGGGAATTAAGATTTTTTGGGTTTGACAGAGAAATCATCATTCTTTTTTTGACAGTAGGTGAAAGCTAAAAAAGGCAGGAAAGGATTTTTTCCCATGGATATTGCTGCTCTGTAGGGAAATTATGCATAAAACTTGGTCACTCATTGATTTTGAATTGTTTTGTGCAGCTAAGTTGTTTGTGTCCTGATCAGCAGAAACTTTTGTTAGCAATAGAAACCTTCCAGCAAATGCACCCTAGAAATTACATGATGAGGAGAACCATTTCTGGTACATGAGATAACAGTGTCTAAATTACAAATTCTAAGACTTGGGGGTTAAAGACTTTTCAGGACCTGGTAGCTACAAGCTTACCACACTTTCATTCTGTTATGACAGGCAAATGTATGAAACTGTCATAGGAAACCCATTACATACACTAAATGAGAAAAAGGTTTTAAAAATGTGATACAGACAATAAAAAAATGAAACTCACAAAATAAACAAGTCTAACTGAACAAAAACACAATGAGAAAAATTTTTCTAAAAACCATTGCTGAATTCTAGAGCTGCTTAAGGAATGGACCTGGCTTAGGGCAGCACTTAATGAGATAAACACCAGAAAGAAAGATACACAGAAACATGGGCCCAGAAAGAATCTGAGGTCCAATAGACTGAAATCTCTTTAGGAGAAAAATCCAGGATCGTAGAGGCTCAAAATGTTTATTATGTATATATGAACCAAAAAAAAAAATGGTGAATTGCAAACATGTAGCTTAATAAACAGGCAGACTATTACATGTAGATAAACAAGGGAACAAAGTTTTAGATATGCAGCTGGATCAAGAGGACAAGTAGGTAATAACACTTTAAAGGAGCAATCTTTAGACTATGAATAGTCTGAGAAAGCTATAATGAAAATTTTCTGCAGAGAAAGCTATGGTGGACGTTTCCTACCTGCATTATCAAAAATTCATACTTATGCCCACTCCAACCACCACCGAAGACTTCACCACCCTTCTAAGTCTGACCCAGTGTGTTACTGGAGAATGATTTTCCATTATCATTGTGTTTGAGGCTAAGTTCCTTGACATAGTTATGCCAACATGAACAAGCTTTTAATCACTCTCTCATGTGTTCTAAAAGTCATAGATTCAAAATGACAATATTGAGAATTAAGAATTTTACACTTTAGAGTCACTTCCATGGCATTGCTTGTTTTTAAGTAGTAGTTTAAATGCCTTAAAGTTGAGAATTATACATGACAAGTTTTCCCTCTTCATATATTGAAAACTGGTAATAGTTTACTTCATGGAATTTCATTAAATAAGTAAAAACTTTATCCTTTCATTTAATAGCTATGTTCAACTGAACACCAATATGAAAGTAATAGGATAATAACCACTGAAGACATAATCTTAAACATGCCTGCTTGGAATAAAAAAATCAAAAAAGAAGCAAAAAACTAAAAACTTTAGCATCTGCATGTTTATTATCAGCTACCACTGATTTTAATTGCTTCAATATTTTACTACTTTGTCTTAGTCTGCTTCTTTCTTGTTTCTTAAATTTTTTCTCTATAATTGTTGATAAACACTTATTAACTGTTTCTAACTGATATTCCTCAGAAATCATCCAAACATTTTTACTTTCCCCTCTACACTTGTTGCTATGGCATGTGTGAAATGGCAGAGTGCTGGACGGTTTAGAAAGGCACTTGTCACTAAACTTGATACATTCCACTATGGTATGAGCACTCCATAACATGTGTGGCAGTACAGAATGTGTGTTACAAGTATTGACAAATGGAAAAGCAAAATTATCCATGTCATTTAAACACATACGAAGCTATTTTCTTTTTCTTTCTTTTTCTTCTTTCTTTTTCTTCTTAACTGAGAACTGCCCCAGCATTTAGTCATTTTAGTGGTGAGTCTAGCAAAAGCTCTTGTTTTCACTATAAAGACAAACACTACACAACGTGAACCTTACATTTGCACAGCTGAAAACACTTAAAGATTAAGTAAACTGCTTGGAAATTTTAGGCTAAATTCCCAGCACTTTGAATTTGATTATCTAGGCAATTGAAGCAAACTCAGTTTTAATGCTTGAATTAAGCTAGTGATTGTCTGTGCTCTTCACTGCATTTCAGCTTTGAAGACAAACACCTTCTTAGGCTTCTTCTCTAACCACTTCCTTCTGTCACAATTCACTAAGCAGTTTTATTCATTTATACAATTCAGAAATTCTAATTGCTTACTTGTAAGTTTGGATATACAGGCAAGAAAGGAAGAAAGCTTAATGGTCACTGTACAGAAAACGATTCAAGAAGCTTTTGCTTATTTGTTTCTTGCAATAGAAAACAAGTGAGACTACAAAGATTCTTAAATACTTTTCAAATCAAAATAAATTTTAAGTACAGAATCAACTTTAAGTATCTTGACTCTCTAATTTAATATTCAGGCAGGCAGTATTAGTCATGAGAAATGGCTGTACGGTTTATCTGTACTTTCAAAAACCTCATATAATTTGATCACAAGGTAAATTTTAGAAATCCCTTACAAATATAAACATTTTATAAGAACACTGAAATTACACAGCAGACTACAATTGCTTCAGTTTTGAGCCTACTTATTTGAAAATTTATTGACAGTCTTCTTCATTTACGATTGCTATCATTTTCATTCTACTCTAATGATTGATTTTACTCTGTATTGTTTTGTATAAGCAACTTACCTTGTATACAACAGGAATATGTCATTGTCTCCTTATTTAGCACTCTGATATAGATAGCACGGATTATAGCTGGACAATATTACCAATCGGTTGACCGGAGTGGGCTGGACAGAACGGTATCATTATTCATTATACAACACCATCCAATCATCTTCGTTCCCATGTTACTTTGCTTGAGCCTAATTGATCCTAACATATTTCCTCTCTTTAACACTACATTAACTTTTTTTTTCCTTTTATGGGTACATTACTTGTTTTGAGGCATTATACAATCACTCTTTGCATTTTTCCCAATGGTGCTTTTCTGTGTGATCTCAGTCTGTTGCAAAAATATGTTTTATTGAGGGAGTATGATGGCTATTTTTGGCAGTAAACTTGAATATATTTGCCATTAATTAAAACATAAGCACCTAGGCATACCTAGGCACCTAGGCAATTTGAGGGAATTTTTGTTAATTAAGTCATTTGACATGAGAAGATCCAACTTTAGTCTGGTTCTTTTAAGGTGGGAAAATCAACTTTTAATCTGGGAGAAATCATCTTGTGACTGGCTGTCAAAAAGAGGTGGAAAAAGAACACTTGTTCTTTGCCTTCTTGCCCTACCTTTTGATTCACTGGTATTAGAGCCTATTTCCGCATGATTCTGATGTATAATGAGGACTAGTTGATCCATCTGGCCTTGTGAATTCCACAGCTACTGTTGTGGGACTTTTTACTGGGAGACAGCCATTGTTGAATTCTCTAGACAAAAGCCTGTGAGCTACTCTAAAATATCCCTTTTTTAAAAAAAGAAAGATTCACTCTATTGTTTCCTTTCTCTAGAGAAATGCACAAGGGCAAATCTATGCTTATCTGAGTATAATGATAAATATTTAGATGGAGTTAGGAATTATTCTGGTTTAGTAAAATTGCATTTTTAGGTTCTCCTTCAAAATCCATGACTTCAGTAGCTCCAATACAACACAACTTCTATATCTAGTATTCAGGGACTGGAAGGGGATGCAAAGATCTTAAGATCAAGAGGAATAGGATATCTGTTGTTAGACATGTCTTTGAAGCCACACCTACATTTTTAAACTATATTTTTGAAAACAGGGGATTTGAAGAAGGACAAAACCAAGATATATGCTAACATGACAGTGAGGATTCTTGTGGGACTTCAACCCTAGCCAAAGAATTACCGAAAATTAAAGACTTCTGAGGACCAGAGAAATAGTCTTCCCATAAAGGAGCTCACCAATTAGTTATTCAACATCAAGTAGTCAACCCTGAATGTTTATGATTCAAAATAACATAGAATGACCAGGATAAACAACCCCTCACACACAAACACACACCCATGCATGCAAGCATGTGTAGCGCATATATATATATATATATATATATATATATATATATATATATATATATGACACATATTTGTTAACATGTGATGTCTAGTTAAGGTATTATCCGGTTATTTCAGGGTAACTCTATTTAAACTTACCCACACACACGCTCTCTCTATCTATCTACACACACACACACACACACACAAACACACACACACACACACACAATTTTAGGAAGTTTCCGCTGTTGTAAATTTCAATATGATATTTATCACAGAGACCATAACTGAGACATCCATACCTCTTCTCTCTCTCTCTCTCTCTCTCTCTCTCTCTCTCTCTCTCTCTGTGTGTGTGTGTGTGTGTGTATGTGTGTGTGTGAGAGAGAGAGAGAGTATGAATATGTTTGAATGTGTATGTGAATGTGTAAGTGTGATTATGGAAAGAAGGTTTTTAAGAGTTGGCACAGGCCTCACACCCAAGATTTGTTTGCATGCATAAATTGGATTCAATTATTTGAGAGACATAGACCATGACAAGGATGAATGGACAGGAGTGGGGTATTGGATGTCTATGAATATGGAAGTGGATCTAGGGGTTGAGAGAGTGTAATGGCTAGGTTTTATATCAGCACAAACGATAAATACACGTGTATTTAAATAAATATGTAATCTGAAAAAAGGGAGCTTCTATAAGAGCAGGCTGTCGGCAAGCCTCTAGGGCATTATTTTGTTTGGTGACTACTTAATGTGAGAGGATGCAGAGGATGGCAGTGGGCAACATATCTCCACATCTTCCACATCAGCTCCTCCACATCATCCTAATCAGCTCCTACCTGTTGGGTTCCTACCCTGGGCTCCTGCCCTGACAACTGTGATGGTGAACTGTGACATTGAAATATAAGATAAAGCTATAACTCCAAAATGGTTTTGGTCATAGTGTTTCATCACAGCAATTGGAAAGCTAACTAAGACAGCAGGGGAATGTGAATATGACTAAAATACATTGTATAAGAATGAATTCATTTAACTTTCAATAATACAATTCTTAAAACATTATCAATACTAATATTACTCTAGCAGATAGTCAAGACCTTCGTTTTTATTTGAACATATATAAATGGAACACTTGATTTTTATCTTCACAAAATGAAAAACACACCTGTTATTTCTTAATTATAAAATAAAATGGAAAACAAAATATTCTCTAACAAATTAATATATTAATAGGATATTGCTAACAGAAATAGTGAAAGTTTGGGACTTATATGAGTCCCAAACAGATGTACACCATATACATTTTCTAAAATGAATTTTTGTGTAGGTTAAGAAGTCTGTATTTATTCTGCTAAGTTAATTTCTGGAAGCATTTCACATGATTATGCTTAGTAGAAAATGACTCAAAGTCATCCAGTGAAATTAGCATGTAGCTTTTCATTTACAAAGCTCTTTTTTTTTTTCTTTTTCTTATCTTTTTTGGAAAAAAAAATGTTGTATTTTTTTAATTTTATTTTTTTAATTACCTTTAATCTTTCTTTTCAGTTCAGTCATTATCCTCATCTCAAAGAGAATGTCTCCCCCACCCACCCACCCCGCCTTCCCAATCCCTAGGGCCTCAAGTCTCTTGAGGGTTAGGTGCGTCTTTTCTCACTGAGGCCAGATCAGGCAGTCTTCTGTGGTATAAGTGTTGGGGGCCAAATATCAGCTGGTGTATGCTGCTTGGTTGGTGGCTCAGTGTCTGAGAGATCTCGGGGATCCAGGTTAGTTGAGACTGCTGGTCTTCCTATAGGGTTGCCCTCATCCCCAGCTTCTTCTAGCTTTTCCCTAATTCAACAAGAGTCCCTGGCTTCTGTCCATTGGTTGTGTAAGTTTCTGCATCTGACTCTTTCAGCTGCTCCTTGGGCCTCTTGGAGGGTAGCCATGCTAGGCTCTTATCCATAAGTATACCATAGCATCAGTAATAGAGTCAGGAATTGGAGCCTCCCCTTGAGCTGGATTCCAGTTTGGGCAGGTCATTGGACCTACTTTCCCTCAGTATTTTCTCCATTTTTGTCTCAGAAGTTCTTTTAGGCAAGAATAATTCTGGGTCAGAGCTTTTGACTGTGGATGGCAATCCCATCCCTCCACTTGATGCACTGTCTTTCTACTGGAGGTGGACAAATAATGATACCCAGATTACAGCTATTTTATTTGGCTTTGATAATTACTGATGGATAAACTTTAATCTTTTCTTCTATCTGCTGGCCTGGTTACCTCCTCAGAGATATATCCTGATACTTGATGTTTCTCTTGGCCACACACCTACAATACTTCTTCCCTCATGGCAGCTTCATCTTCTCCTCTCATTCTTCCTTCTTCCTCTTCTCCTTCTTCTTTGTCTCTCATGGTTTCATCCATCCCCCAGGCCAGGAACATCAAGTACCATCTAACTTTCATCTGCCCAACTATAGACTGTAAGCATCTTTATTTACCAATCAACAATAAATTTGGAGCAAGGTCACATATCTTCACCCGGGTATTCGGGCAGACTCTATCACTGTGTGATAACCATGTCTTGGGGACCCATACTTAGCACTGCAATACCTAGCAAAAGACCAAACCTTAACACCTCATCCCACTTTGAGTAGGCTATATTTCATTCTTTATCCAAGGGGCAAACAGGCTTCCATGGGACTCACTTAATAATGAAAATCTTTTAGACAAATATTTATTTGTCTTTCTACATTTCTTATTTCACTTCTCCCTTGATTCTTTTTTTTTTTATTATAACTTAATAAGGTTCCTTTCCTTTCTGTCCTTCCTCCAAAGCTTTCCATACACTCCTCTTTGCTCTCCTTCAAATTCATAGCCTCTTTATTTTACTAGCTGTTACTGCATTACCTTGCTGGGAACCAACAGCTATCTAATTGAATTTAGCCCCACTAAATATGAGGGACATATGCCTTCTCCTGGAAATGTCTTGATTCCTTAAGAGGTACCCAAGCCTCCTTCTTAATATTCTGCTGCCAAATGCATAGCTACATATTTAGTGGTAACAGTCTTGTCAGTAATATTTTCATTCTCCATTGCTATGCTCTTACATATGCTTTCTTTCTGGCCATTTTGAATATTTTCTTCCTTTCTTTTCTGGTTCTTGTTATTCTAAGTTATCACAGTGTATTTTACTGAAAGCATCTAGAAAGACAGGCCAAATATTGTTCTGACTTCTATTTTTTTCTATCAGAAAAACTAGTTATTTTTCCCTACCAAGTCATATCTATTCCTACATTACTCCTCCAAACATAACTAAACACACATAAAACATTTCAAGAAGCAATTTTCATATATTCATATGTGTAGTTGATAACTAGATCCCCGGTTGCATTAAAGGCTTTCTATATTAGCTTTCTATCATGATAATAAACACCTGAGGTAAATCAACTTACAGATATAATTAATTTATTTTTGGCACACGTTTTGGAGGTTTTTAAAATTTTATTTATTTTTCCTAAAGTTTACTTCATGCACCCCAAACCCACAAGTCTCCTCGTCCCTTCATATCCACCCCCAGCCATTGCAATGTAGGCCCCCAAAAATAACAAAAAAATAAAATAATAAATAAATAAGCAAATAAATAGCAAAGCAACAAAACAAAACAAAAACATCTGGCCATAGAAGTTAGTGTATCATGATGTATCTCTCAGTCTACCCTTTTGCTCAAAAAGCAAAAATAATCAATAATTCCTACTGAATTAGTCTTGTTGTGAGACAGGTGAAGTAACTTCTACCATGTGACCAAAAAGCAAAAGAAACAAAGCATAAGACACTAAGCTTCCAAATCTCCCATGAGTCCATCTGAGTGACACAGAAGAACCTTTTCCTAGGTCTCATTTTTAGAGGTTCTATCATCTCTCAGTACTGGTAGGCAGCAGTTTAGATTTCTAATATATGGGCAATCAGGGGATTCTGTTTGTCAAACCCCTGTCACATGCTGTTTTAAGTTACTTAAATCACAAATCATTCACTTTTTGGTTAGTAATGATATTATTAAAAATAATATTGAAATTCTGTTATATTCAGAGATATTTAATGTTTGGTAACTACATTTATATTACATATGTTTATCCAGGATTTATTGAAAATTAAATGCAAACTAAGTACTGATGATCAAAAAGTACTGTAATTGTTACTAGAGATATAGAGTTTTGTCACTAAATGTTGAATAATATTTATTAATTAGCTACATTGATCTGAGTAATATTTTTACTAGCAGTGATGTAGTTCCTGAGATTCTACATAGAGTGCTTGACTCTACAATCTCATATAACAAAGGTGGTAAACACAATATTTGTCAATATTTTATAGAGAAATTATGGATAGATAAGTAGATAACATGTACACATATCTTCATTTGACTATTGAAGGAGATATTAAAGACAGCAATAGAAGGTTAGAAGAAAAAACTGTGTAATATGAACTTTGAGATGATTAGTAGTCAAGAAAAACTAAATGAAATGTCATTTATTTAGGTACACATTTGGAAAGTGAAATTGCAAGAAGAAATCAAAGTAGCCAGAGGAAAAAAAAGAGACAAAACACACAGATCAGAATAAGAGGAAGCAGATAGTTGTCCCTGTGAATGAATCATATTAGCACTGTTAAGGGAAGAAGTTGGGGCCACATTGTAGGCAGCAGCTACAATGAAGAATAGACTTCAGTGAATCAGAATAGCATAAAATAGTGCTGAAAAAAAACAAGCAAGACTTCGCATCTATTTTCTTTTTGTTGTTTTTTTGTTTTGCTTGGATTTTACTTTATTTATATTTCAAATGTTTTCCTCTTTCCAGGTCTCCCCTTCAGAAACCCCCTATCCTATCTCCCTCCCCCTGCCTCTATGAGGGTGCTCCTCCACCCACCCACCCACTCCAGTCTTCCCTATTTCTCAACCTTTGTAGGCTAGGCTCACAACCAAAAAGACTTTGCATCTTTATCTCTCTGTTTTATAACTGTCACAGACAATACATGGGTCCAGAAGCCAATTTATTTTCAAGTATTTAAAATAAAATTTGGATAACTTTATATTGGTATTGATAGCATGACCAAAATCTACCAATTTTTCTCCTCAAATGTAGATATATTAATTAAATATAAGATTAAAGTAGTTAAAACATGCTCCCTATTTTCCAGTTCAAACAAAATCAAATCATACTGCCTGTTATAAATTAAACAAAATATGTATAGTATAAAAACATTCAATTCCAAACAAAGCATTTAAAATCAACAGAAGACTTATTTACCAACTGCATTTAAAATAAGTTTTATTTAGAACATTGTTACAAAACCTCCTTTTTACAAAAGATATATTTCATCGAATGCTCTAGAAACATTTTGTTGGTTATTTTAGGAAATCAAAAACATAATTTCCATAATTTTAATTATTTTCCTTTTGAATAGAGAAGCAAACATATTGCTTATAATTTGTTAAACAACACAAGTTTCTCCTTAATATTTTACATTGACACTTACAAAAATAGTCTGGAAGAAAATAGCCCAAAATAGCCACTCAGTGGAAGGCTTGGAGAACTACAAACATTATCTAATATGCCCCACTTATGAGGACAATCCTATTGGAAACAACCTTGGAGTAGACTATTTGGAGACACTTGAAATCTTGCTTGTACTGCAGATCCAATAGTTTTGCTTTTATTTATATTTTGGCAAACCTTAGCAATTGGACACAAGAGTATTTTCTGCAGTAGTGAAAAATCAATATGATTACCTCCTTGCCACAGGGCTACATCTAACTACAATATCCTGGACACACATGTAAGCATGACTCAGAGATAATACTGCATTGCAGGTGGGAGCTGATTGAGAACAAATCACAAAACCATTTCAACCCCTCAAAGTTGCAAGTTATATTTAGTTAGCACAGAGTGCATAGAAGTGTAATATATGGTTGTCATTGAGGTGTTAGAATACAAACCAGCTTGTTGATGCTGCAATTTCAGATCACATTGAGTATATTGAAGAAAAAAGGCAAATGTTTATTTTTCAGACCTTGAGTGTACACCACAAAAAGAGGAATGGTTCAGAAGAGTTAAAACAAAAAGCTATATGACAATATTTTCAAAAGAAATCATCCCCTTTCTTACCTACTAAGTAATGCAGTACATTTCAGATAATATTGAAATGTGAGCATTAGTCTTCAGCTAATGGAAATGGTGATGTCTTCTTAATTACTAAAGTTTGGATTTCAGAGGATTAGAGAAACACTTAAAGCAGAATATTTCAAGTAAATAACTTTTTGAGATTATGACAGATAAATTCAGAGAACTGTAAAACTAAAATTATTCTAAGAAATATTTTTCACTTATTAACTTCTTTCATATTTAAATATAAACCATGTCTCAATGTATATTTTGCAGTAGACTTTATTTTGGAAAACTTACTTCAGGATTTATTCATGTTTTTAAACTGTGCCTTGAAAACAAAATTCACTTACTTTCATCCTTGTCTTACACTTAGTTACTCTATTTTCCAAGGGAAGCAGAATTATTATTTAAAATACAATTATACTTATGAAGAAGATATAAGCTACAGATGGAAGTCATCTACTCTCTGCACATCTAGGGCTCTGATACATTGACACTGCTGCTGGATAGCAGTGCTATAAATGGTTTGACTTAGACACAATAGCTTCCAGCTTCACCAGTGACTTTTCCTCAGTAATTTGGACTGTGATTCAGGCTGTTCTGTGTATAAAACTACTTAGAAATTATGTGACAGATTTAGGCTAGAATTCCATCCAAATGGAAAAACTTTAAATCTGAGGCTTCTGTTCTAACTAAATCTATGACTCAGAACAGGTGGCTATGCATAATTACAAAAACCCATCTTAAGCTTTGAAAATTGTTTATCAAATTAAGAAATTAACCTGCAGGAAATTATGAAACACTTCAGTGATGAAATCATGACAGTCTTCTGCTATGAAATTTGTTCTGCAATGTAATGTTATCTATTGTTACAGACATATAGCAAAATCAACAGATAATTTTTAGTATTGTGTGAATGAGAGCTGTAATCTGGCATTTTAGGAAGACTTAAAAATAGTAAATATTAATAATATATGGATTTTAGCATTATGTTGCACAAATCACATAGTTCCATTAAAACTTTAGTAATGAATTATGCTTTATAGACAGGGTTGGGAGCATTATGATAAATACTATAATGTTGACAATCTGTAGGACTATAATGACACATCATATTACTTATATAAGAGTCCATACTTTATGACATTTTCAAACTTGGTGATGTGCCACACTGAACTTAGAATAATATATTTCTGTGTATTCAGTACATATAATATATATGTATATGTATTAGTATATTATATATGTATTTAACAGCATACAGAATATGTGTATACAATATAATTATATATATATATATCACTAATTCTCAAAGTAACATCCTCTTTCCCTATTGATTCTGTTTTCTATCAACCATGTCAACCATTAATAATTTTGCTGTCTACATCGTTTTATTCATTCTAAAATATTATATATTTAGAATTAGATAATATGTGAATTTTCTAATTGATTTATTTTATTCAGAGATATACATTCATTTCCTTCACAATGTATTGTGGTTAGAAGGTTAATTTATTTTAAAGTCAAATAATTCTCATTGTGTGTGCATGTGTGTGTATATCAAGGACTGTCATTTTATTTATTAAAAGATATTATAACTATTTCTAATTTTAGATAATTATTAAAAATATACTCTGAATATTCAAATACCATGTTTTGTGCTGTATTAAGCTATCAATCATTCAGATAAATACCAAAGAGCTGCACATCTGGGTAGAAGTCAAGAATGCATATAATTTTGTTAAGATACTGCAAAAGCAATAATATGACTATATTTTTCTTTCTTAACCACATTTTTCACATAATTCAGTCTTCTGTGAGTTAATTAGTAATATATTTTTGCTATTATCTCAGTAATAATCATGTCTTCCCTAATAAATTATGGTACATATATTTTTATGCATTTATTTTTATCTACATATTTTCTTAGATAAAATACATATTCAGATCTTTGAACCATTATCATGTGGTAATTTTTTTTCCTCATCTTTTAGAGTTCATTTTGTAATGATTTATTTTCATCATTAACTTGATTATATTAAAACAGACCAAGAGCATTAGTGAATCAGATTTTTGTGTATTTGTAAAATACTTCCAAAACAAACTAAGTGACATAGGAAGCTCTACCATTAATGTGTGGTGACACAACCTAAAAGCCAGGAGTCCTGGATGGAATAAATGAAATGGCAGAAACAAAGAAAAAAACATTTATTATGGGTTTCTACTTTCTCTGCTTCTGGAATTGTCCAGCTCTGAGCAAGATGCATTCTTTTCTGTACTCTTCATGCCAGACAGTCTTGCTGCCATGTACTTTCCAATGTAAGAAGTGTTTTCTGCAAATACGAGTAAATAAAAATACTTTACCCATTAAGTAGTTTCTTGTTATTTATTTGGTTTCAGCACTAAGAAAACAATCAGTTCAACATTTGATACTGGGTGATTATTGCTAAATACCTGGTTCTGTTGTTCTTGAAGATTGAGTTCTCTCCTTCTACCATGTTAGACTTGGGAATCAAACTCAGATCACCAGTCTCTGTGACAAGTGTCCCAGCCATTGGGCAATCTCTTTCAAACCACCATGATTATAATTACTGTAGGAAATTCATAGCTGGATTTGTACTGTTAAAACCAAGGTTATTTTGATTTCAATCTATATATTATGTCAGGGTTATATAGCTTTCATCTTGTATGTGAGTTTATGCATATTTCTAAATTATTTAGGAGAAAAGTTGAACTTTAGAAAACTTAAGAGCAGAAATTAAAAGAGCAGAAAAGTATATTTTCCAGTCCTACACTTCACTTGCTCTTAAGCTGAAGTTGTTTTAATATTGTGTTAAATATATCTTTCTGATTCTTACTTTTAGTTTTACATCATGGATCAAATGGATGTATTTATATAGTTTTGTTTATAGATTGCTCTATTGATTCATTTCTTTAAGACATACTATGTGATCAAAGTAGGACCTTTGCACATGTTCAATGGATTCAATCTCCTACCCAACAGATATTTGCTTAGCCATGTTCAGGACCAATCTGTTCATAATAACAAGTAAATGGAAACAAGCTAAATGTCCTGTAACTGAAAGAATAGAATTGAAGATCCCGAATTAAACCCATACATCTATGGTCCCCTGATCTTTGACAAAGATGCCAAAACCATCAAGTGGAAAAAAAACATATTCAACAAATGGTGCTCCTTCAAGTGTCCATCAACATGAACAACAATGCAAATTGATCCATTCTTATCTCCTTGTACAAAGCTCAAGTCCAAGTGGATCAAGGAGATCCCCATAGATACACTGAATCTAATAAAAGAAAAAGTAGGGAAGAGCCTTGAACAAATTGCCACAGACAAAATTTTCCTAAACAGAACACAGATGGCTCAGGCTCTAAAACCAACTGTAGACAAATGGGATCTCATAAAATTGGAAAGCTTAGTAAGACACTATCAACAGGACAAAATGGCAACCTACAGATTGGGAAAAGATCTTTAACAACCCTACATCCAATAAAGGAAATATCCAATATATACAAAGAACTCAAGAAGTTAGACTCCAGAGAACCAAATAACCCTATTAAAATGGGGTGCAGAGCCAAACAAAGATTTCTCAACTGATGAATCTCAAATGGCTAAGAAGTTCATAAAAAAAAAAAAAAGTCAACATCCTTAGTCATCAGGGAAATGCAAATCAAAACAACACTGAGATTTCACCTCACACCAGTCAGAATGGCTAAGACCAAAAACTCAGGTGACAGCAGATGTTGGTGAGGATGTAGAGGAAGAGGAACACTCCTCCATTTCTGGTGGGATTTCAAGCTGGTAAAACCACTGTGGAAATCTGTCTGGTTGTTCCTCAGAAAATTGGAAATAGTTCTACCTGAGGACCCAGCTATCTTACTCCTGGGCATATATTCAAAAGATGCTCCAACATATAACAAGGACACTTGCTCCACTATGGTTTTAGCAGCCTTATTTATAATAGCCAGAAGCTGGAAACAACCCAGATGTCTTTCAAATGAGGAATAGATTTTAAAAATATGGTATATTTACACAGTGGAGAACTACACACTGGAAAATTATAAAGTTATATAAAATATTAAATGAAATTTTCTGGTAAATAGATGGAAATAGAAAATATTATACTGAGTGATACAATCCAGATCCAGAAGGATAAACTACAAGTTCTTTCTCGTCTTTGGTTCTTACTGCAACTCTCTGCATATATGAGTGTATGACCAAGAAAAAACACAGAAACCAGTAAAGTAGGCATTCACTATGGGCATCAGATTATAGAGTGGCAAATTCAACAGGATATTAGTGATATTAAGGAGAAAAATTGAAAAATTGAGAATGTTTAACTGGGAAGAGAGGTCAATTGAAATGGAAAGAAAGTGAGACAGGTTTGAAAAAAGGTCATATGGAAGCAAATTATTTTGTATTTCCCTAAATTATTCCTCAAGTCATATTACTACCACCACAAACCATAAACTAATTTAAAATAAAAACACATAAAAAGCATGAGAATTTTCATTAGAATTGTTTGTCAGTAGAATGTTAAAGACTTCAAAAACAACACAGATTATTGTTCCTGCCTTTAGTTGCTTCCCAAAATTTGGTAGTCAATTCTGTTGCTCAAGACAACAAACATTTTGGGCACAGAATTCAGAGTATTTGAGCTGGATCTGATTTAAAAGTCTACTTCCTGAAAACTAGCTTTCACAGTGGCAGAAGGTGTTATGCAAGTTACCAAGAGAAGTTTTCAATAGTATTACACAACTGTGATGTCTTTGTACGGTATCTCTAAAGTTATGATAGTGGCATTCATAATTTCATTGTAATCAACAGCACTCTACATAGATTTAATGCTCACTTAAGTGGAAGAAAATCATACCTGGTATTGGAAACAGCCAAAAATCTGTGGGTAGTAAAGTCATACATCTTAGAAGAAAGACTACTACTGTCTCTTTACTAAGTCAGTGTAACTCCTAATGTCTTTCTAAAAACTTAACCTTATGCCCTCAGATAAGTGTAGCTCTCATACCCCATCAATGAACCTTCTCTTCACAGCTGAGAGAAACAGATGTAGAACATCAAACATAGTCACAATGCAGTGAAAAACTGGAGTCTGCAGTACCCTGACTGAATGGATACACCTAGATCCCAAGCTTTACACCTACATCTCAGGTACAGTTTATAGTTCTATACAACAAAGCATGTAATGTCACTTATTTCCTTCAACTTGCACTGCTTATTCATACTGAAAGAATAGATAAAATAATATTTATCAACTTATGTTGCCCTTTAAATATAGCTTATTCTAAGTTCTCATACAGGATTAGTGAGATGAATCATTTCTAGTACTTCTACTTAGTATATATAGTTGTCAATACATGTTTATACTTAAATTCTAATATTTATCCACACTACCAATCACTTTATTACTGCTAATATGAAAAATAGAGTCTTGTTTATGATGTATGTGGAATTCTACTATATTATTCAATAGAAGTTTGGAAATATTGAAATTCCCATCAATTTTCTGGTTTGAGAACAACTCACTACAGTTTTATTTAATGGACACAAATCAAAATTACATTTGACTTCTTACTGTGTAAGGTACAGCTTCTGAGAAAACATGAATAATAATAACAGCATAAAGAATATTTTTTTGTGTTAGTCAACTACTTATTAGAATTGATTCTGAGTTGAAGGACCCTATGTTTGGTATGTATTACTGTTTCTAGTCTGTGTGTGTGTGTATATATGCATATTCTGTATCATTTGATTTTAAAGCCTATCTATATAGCATATATTTATATTCTTCTAGCTACATCAATGTTTTAATTTATCCTACTATTAATTCTAAAGAATAAAAGGATATTTTATATTAGGTTATTATGTTTTGTTGAATGGTAAATATTATGGAAAAATATTATTTAATAAGCATCCATGTGAAATATTATTATAATAAAGACTTTTCTAAACAAAATACAAATTTATTTCTTACTACTATCATTTAGATTCATGAATTAATTCTAATGCCGTAAAATCTTGCTTCCAAATATGACACACATTTTTTCTTTATTAGATATTTGCTTTATTTCTATGTTAAATGTTATTCTCTTTCCAGATCTCCACTCTGGAAATCCCTATCCAATCTTCCCTCGTCCTGCCTCTAAGAGGATACTCTCCCACACACCCTCTCCTGCCTTCCCGTTTGGCATTTCCCTACATAGAGACATTGAACATACATAGGACCAAGAGTCACTCCTCCCACTGATGTCCAACAAAGCCATCCTCTGTCCCGCGCTACAGTCTCACCAGCAAGAACGACGCGGCACACAAAGGATCCTTCTGCAGTAAAGCTTTAATGCATCTTGAGAGGGAGAGCATAAGCTTGCCACAAGTGGAGACCCTGAACAATAGAACACCCGTCCCTTATGTAGGTCACAGCGCTTGCCTGGTACATGGCGCTTCCCCATTGGCTCCCCGCACATCAGGCCAGATGACGCCACGAGAGAGGCTGAGACTCTGAGGTGGAAAATTACCAGGTGCATGCGCACTAGCCTGTTTACAACTTGTCCTCGGCCGAATGTAGGAGCCATCTTGTAATGGCGAATGTGGGTGCGACTCAGGCGGCTCCCCACATCTCCCCCTTTTCATTTCTGTAAGCAAAGTAGGACACTCTTAAGAGGGCGGAGACAGAGGTCAAATCCCCTGACCAAAAGGTTGGGCCTTGTACAGGAGATGACCCCTAAGCTCATGCGCGCCCGAGGTCTTCCTGACCCACCCAGTGCTGTTTTTTAGAGGGAGGGAAACTAGGGCACTCAACCCTCATGTAGATGACATATCTCCCAAGGTGGCCCACAATGATGACCGCCTTGTGCGATGCTTTGCTCGACATCCCTCAAGAGCTGCTCAGACCAAACACTCTACCCAGTACAATGAGACTAGACTCGCGGGTGTGCAAGAACTGGCTGGCTGGCGACCTACTGCTATTAGCCAAACACCGGCTGAGGCTCCTTGTTCTAAGGCAACAAGCGCCTACGCAATGACCACCTTGTCTCTTTTAGTCTGGGCCCTGAGTTTGCAGATGAGCCATAGGAGCAACACCAACCCACAGCAGAGCGCTACTCCAAACAATCCCACCCCCACCCATTCCTTGAAATAAGAAATTGCCGAGGAAATCCATGAAGAGAGGCCCTCCGTCAAGGACAGGTCAAGACGGGTGGAGTTGATCTGAATAATTGCTGTCCGCAGTTCTCGCAAGGTTTCATCAAATTTAAGGGTCCAATTCTGTAACATATACTGTGAAAGACTTTTAGACAGGTTAGCTGCTTTTGTAAATCTATCATATTGTATGGAAGTAACACAGAGTCCTGGCAACTTTTGTTCACAGCCCAATTGGGCTAGCTGCCAAAGGACATCCAGTTGTTCTTGAATAAGATCAATGCGCTGGTTAACCAGCATTAGGCCCCCCTGGACTTGAGTATTGGCGGATACCTGTCTGTCTAGAGCTAAGGCGGCAGCTGTAGACAACTCATTAATGGTATTGGCGGTCTGCATCATTCCAGAGAGCACAAGGGCCAACGCAGTGACGGCCCCTGTAACCGCAGCCGCTGCCACCACACCTATGATAATGGCAGAGATACCAAAGTCTCTTATCTGCCTGAATACGGTCTGATCCGCCGCAAAAGGACCTTGGCCAGTTAACATATCAAAGGTCCAATCTCTCTGTCCAGGGGTCGGTGCCGTAGCATTGGCTCTGGCTTGAGCTTGTGCAGCTTCATGCCATAAAGCCTTCCACTCCATATATTGGCCCATTGTAGGGAGCGCAGCCTTGGCCAGCATCTGCCAATCGGCGGGAGTCATGGACGCCCCGGCAAATCTCTCTAACATTACTATAGTAAAATTAGCATTTACCCCATACTTTCGGACCGCTTCAGCCAGGTCTTTAATTTGGCTGTACTCTACAGGGGCATGAACTCGCCCTCCACCATCTACCTCGAAAACTTTGTCTTCAATCTCTCCCTTGTCCTTAGACTTACCGGGAGGTCCTTTTCCCTTGCTAAGATTTTGGGTACCCATCCTCTCACTCCGTTCGGATTCTGACATGGTGTCCTGGACCCTTTCAGGGGTGATTTGCCCCTCCCTTACAGCATCTACACAGGCCTCATCTTGTTCGCAGCAATACAAAGACAGTAAAACCAAAATGAGGGCACTTAACACAATTAGCAAGGCTTCAACAGCGTTAGACCAAAAAGGGGGCAATCCCAAGTCAAGACCCAGGGTCAACATGCCTTTCCGAACCTACCTCCCTGCAGTTCTGAATCCTCCCTGTTTCCAGGGGGTCTCCAAAGGTGCTTGACGATGACAAAGTTTCCCGGGTTTCGGCACCAGATGTCCCACGCTACCGTCTCACCAGCAAGAACGACGTGGCACACAAAGGATCCTTCTGCAGTAAAGCTTTAATGCATCTTGAGAGGGAGAGCATAAGCTTGCCATGAGTGGAGACCCTGAACAATAGAACACCCGTCCCTTATATAGGTCACAGCGCTTGCCTGGGACATGGAGCTTCCCCATTGGCTCCCCGCACATCAGGCCAGATGACGCCACAAGAGAGGCTGAGACTCTGAGGTGGAAAATTACCAGGTGCATGCGCACTAGCCTGTTTACAACTTGTCCTCGGCCGAATGTAGGAGCCATCTTGTAATGGCGAATGTGGGTGCGACTCAGGCGGCTCCCCACAATCCTCTGCCACATATGTGGGTGGCCAGAACCATGTGTCCCTCCATGTGTTTGTAAAGATATTGTTTCTGAATGAGTATCAAACAATCATCCTATAATTCTAGTCCTTCCTAAAGGCTGAAGGAGCTGAAGGGGTCTTATCTGGCATCAATGGAAGGGGAGGTTCTTGATCCTGTGAAGGCTTGATGCCCCTGTGTAGAGGAAAGCTAGGATGGTGAGACTAGATTGGGTAGGTAGGTGGGGGAGGACCATCATAGAAGCAGGGTAAAAGGAAATTGGATAGGGGGTTTGCAGAGGGGAAATCGGGAGAGGGGATGACATTTGAAATGTAAATAAATAAAATAAAATAGAAATAAAATATTTCCAGTCCTTCCTAATTTTAGACATATGGAACAATGAGCAAGACTGCCTCATAATGAGCATATTTTACTCTTTATTTTTCAACATTCTATCAAACATTTCTAAACCTTCCTGGAGAAAAAAAACAAAGCCATACCTGCAACCTCTAAGAGTACCCGCCTATACCTATAAAAGTAAAACAAAATGTATGTTATCCTGTTCTCTCTGAGCACAATTTCTATTCAAAACAAAGTGCAAAAGAAGTTTTATCTCCTTGTCATCCCAACTCAATACACTGAACTAATCAACTATAGACAAATGAGTTTATACAGCCTACTTTGACTTTGAAAGTATGATAATATATAACAGATGATTATAAAAGTCAAAATAATTCATATTTATGCTTCTCTCACAGTACTATGACTCTGAGTGTATGTTTTAAGCATTCATTTGAGCTCTTCTAGTTCACAGATGGTACTTTTCTATTACGATGTGTGAATAAACCTTAATTGATCTTATCACTGACAGTTTCTATCAAGCTCAGTGACATTTAAATAGGAAGAAACTATGAATGCACCCTTCACAAATATCAATAAATTAGTAAAATAAAATATTGTTCTAATATAAAAACAAATAACAAAGCTGTTACATTATAAACATATTTTAAATGAACAGTTACTAGACATCTGTGCAAATGCACCTATGGGTATAGAGGGAAGAATAATCAACTCCTGTTCAGAAGGAGCATGTATTTGCCTGCATTTGTGAAAGATGTCTTCAATATCTGTAGAAGGTACAATGGAACCCGAAGGAACAGCATATGTAAAAACACAGATAAAACAGATATAGATGTTTCAGTTTGCCTGGCATGCATGGGGAATTCAAGGAGCTGAATGTAACAAAAATATTGTTTGTGGGAAATGAGTATAGAAGAAATAAGGTAGAATATGAGTCAAATAATATGTAAAACAGTGAAAGTATTAGACATTTGGGTCAATTTACTTTACTCATTTATTTTACATATTTGATTTCTCTAATTGTCTTTATTTTCCAGTGAATTAGGTCACTGGAAGCATAAAGCTAACGATTTATTATTTTTCACAACTCTAAGAAATATATGAGAAATTGAAGAGCTTCAGATATACCGTGGTTCTTAGTGCCCTACAAAATAAATAAAATCAAAGCAAAAAGTAGCATAGAAAACCAAAATGATATTTCCATTAAGCCTTTAATATGCCAGCACCTCAAACAACTACTTTATTTACTTGGATTTCAAAGGCAGAATTAGTGTGATTAAAATGTTGTGCTTTACTACAAAAATCTAAAATGGATAGTAAGTTAGTCAAAAGACTTTTAATATGTAAGAATATTTATAATTTGTTTTTCCTTCAAAATAGGTCTTTTTGATGTGTAGCAAAGTGAATTACATATGGGAGACAGCTTAATACAAAGATAGAGCAAATCATTGTAATACATAATAGATATAGAGAAAGATATGGATGTTTAAATTCAACTGGCATATTAACTTTAGGTATCCACTGAACAAATAACAATATTCACCACTTTGTTAGGAGTAATTAAGAAGGTTCCAATAAAATTCAGATAGGCACCAAGAGATTATTGATTTTTAAAAATATTTTATAGAAAAAAACATATACCCTAAAATTAATTATATAGTTCTAGTTTGCTGTTAACTTATAATGCTTTATTTTAATTGTACTGGGACTAGACAATTGCTTGAAATTTCAATGACATTTCTTTTCTATTTTACAATGAATATAAATATTATGATCTATATTAATTTCTTTAAGAAAATTAAAACAATTTGTTATTTTAATAACATACTACTATAGATATCAAATGTGTTCTGTGGAATGGCAGCCATTTGAATTTACTGTAGAGAAAACATATTTCTAATCTGCTTTTTTACTTGACATACTGGTAAAGCCTCTACATATTCCTAACAAGTAAGTTTATGCTGCAATACTACCAATTAATATAACTGGAGGAGAAAAGAAAGCATTCATCAGTCATTTTAGGCAACAAACACTTATAACTTCATATAGTTTCCAAAGGACAAGAATTCAAGTCCAGATTAATTGAATTCTTTTTCATCTATCTTTGTATGTATCAGTGAATAAATCAAAAGGGATTATGGTCAGCATATAAGAAAATACAATTCAAGCTGCTTCCAATGGCTATTAAAAGCCAACATCTATTCCTATACATCTATATCTCCACTGTGTTGGTTACAAGCAGTATCTGGATCTATGATATCAACAGAAAGAGAGTCAGAAAGAGAAGAAAAGAACATTCAATGACTTCTATATTCAATGGGTCCATCAAGGTGTGAATGCTAAGTGGCATGATTCATTCTTGAACATTTAAAAGCAGGATCTTGAATGTGTAGTTCTGATGTGAGTTATGCTAAGGTAGGTAAAATGTCACTGTTAAAAAATTCCTCATGGTTCCATACATTTGCCTAAGAATTTCATTAATTCATTGTTTTTAATTGCTGAATAATACTCCATTGTGTAAATGTACCACATTTTCTGTATCAATTCCTCTGTTGAAGGACATCTGAATGGAACTAGAAAATATCATCCTGAGTGAGGTAACCCAATCACAAAAGAACCTGGTATGCACTCACTGATAATGAATATTAGCCCAAAAGCTCAGAATACCCAAGATACAATTCACAGACCACATGAAGGCCAAGAAGAAGGAAGACCAAACTGTGGGTTCTTCAATCCTTCTTAGAAAGGGAAACGCAATACTCATGGGTGCAAATACAAAGGCAAAATGTAGAGCAGAGACCGAAGGAAAGGCCATCCAGAGACTGCCCCAGCTGGGGATCCATCCTGTATACAGTCACCAAACCCAAACACTATTGTGGATGCCAAGAGGTGCTTACTGAAAGGAACCTGATATAGCTGTCCGCTGTGAGGCTCTGGCAGAGCCTGACAAATATAGATGCCCACAGACAACCATTGGACTGAGCCTGGGGTCCTCAATGGAAGAGTTAAAGAAAGGACTGAAGAAGCTGAAGGGGTTTGCAACCCCATAGGAAGAACAACAATATCAACTAACCAGACCTTTCAGAGCTCCCAGGGACTAAACCACCAGCCAAGAAGTACATATGGAGGGACCTATGGCTCCAGCTATATATGTAGCAGAAGATGGCCTTGTCTGGCAACAATGGAAGGAAAGGTTCTTTGCCCTGTGAATCTTCAAGACCCCAATGTAGGGGAATTTAGGGCAGGAAGGTGGGAGTAGGTGGGTGGATGAAGTTATCATCCTCATTCAAGCAGGGGGAAGGGAATGGGATAATGGGTTTCAATGAGTGAACTTGGATAGGGGAAAACACTTAAAATGTAAAAAAAGAATTAATTTAATGAACTCTGGGAAGTTCCATACTTGTGATTAAAGTTTTATCAAGAAGCACCTTATTAAAATAAAAGACAATGAAATGATAAATAGAGTGAAATCTGAGGCTCTCAAACAATAAGCCTTCAGGTTCACAGAACATGAAACCATAACTGAGCATTGATATGAGGAGCAAAGAAGAACCTTTATCATGTTCAGGTAGGAAAGATTTCTAGAGTTTTGTCATTTGGAAGTGCTTGAACTCAAGTCTCCAGACCTTCTTCCAAGAGTGAATAACTAGGCAAATGTTATTCACAAGTGGATATCTCCCCACATGTGTGTTCTATCTGGAATCCTCAGTTTCCAGTCCTATATTTTGTGCTGGATCTTGAGCAACATGGGTCAAGTTACTTGTCATATGTGGCATGTTTTCCCACATATGACAACTATGAGAATAATGGAGATAGGTAAAAACCAAGACAAAGGCCAGCTAAATTAGTTATGCAGGGTCAAAAATCAACCTTCCTCTCTGTCTCATCTGCCAGCAAGTGAATGTTTTCTCTGTCCCTCTGAGCTTTAAAGCAGCACAGTTGACATTATCACTTTATAATCACTTTATATAATTATACATAAAATTATATAAATTTTATATAATTTTATAATATAAAAGATGTACATACTTTCAGGTGTGTACATCTAAAATACCATTCAATATTCAATGAACAATTCAATGTACATTCAGTATTCAATGTGATAGCATGGTCAAAGTAAAAATGCAGTAAAAACAGAAAAAAAGTAGTGTGAAATAACAAGGTATTAATAATGCCACTCTGATAACCCTTCTGCCTTGAAACTTACTGTCTAAACATGGAATATACATGTTAATTTTACCTTTTCAATAGACATTCTTAGTACTACTTCTTTCGATGTTGAGGGCTGAACTCAGGAATTTCCGAATACCAGTCAGTACTCTGATACCAGGGCATATGCTAAGTCCAGATGATAGGCATTTTATAAGGTAAGACTAGCTTTTACTCCATGACATACTACTGCTTAATAAACATTAATTATTTCATACTTTCAATTATGAAGTCATGGATGTAACTCAAAATATCCTGTCTTACATCTTAAACCTTTTATTTTATTCTGGTGTAAATGAAATATTGAAAATTGGTATTACTTTTTTGATTAATTGAGAATTTTATAGAATCATTGGCTTTTTGCTCCCACCATATGCCCTCCACTACTTAAAAGATGCTCATTCTCCTGAGAATCAAATTTTTCTCTGACTCTGATTCACACCTGCAGGATCTGCTTCTGTACTGTGTTGATCAGTGAGAGGTGTTAGCCCTTGCTCAACATTTCCTCTGGTGCCTGCTGTTATCCTGGGAAACTTGCTCCTAAATCTTTGATCATATTTGCTGTTAAGAGCAGATGTCTATAGAAGAAAGATTCATCACTTCTCTTTGTTGTTCAACCTTGTAAGTATGCTTTGATAATTTCTAAATTTGAGAGAATAGAGATTTTAATATTTACCTACAAATTTTTTCCCTCAAGATGTCAAAATTCACACAGATCTTCAGGCTAAATCTGTATTTGATTAAAAGCCTTTATGTTATACCCAGAAATAACCTCTCCTAAATATTCAAACTAGGTAACTAAGTAATTCTATTAATTTTGTATTTTTCTTTTTTTAATTATTATTGTTTTGTATATTTTTTCACTCCAGATTTTATTCCCATCCTGGTCCACCCTCTGACTGTTCTACATCCCATACTTCCTTCCTGTCCCCTGTCTCCATGAGGATGTTCCCACCCCCCTGAGACCCCTACTCCACCAGACTCTTAAACTCCCTGGGGTCTCCAGTATCTTGAGGGTTAGGTACATCTTCTCTGACTGAAACAAGACCCAGCAGTCCTCTGCTGTATAGGTGTTGGGGAGCCTCATATCAGCTAGTGTATGCTTTCTGGTTGGTGGTCCAGTGTCTCAGAGATCTCCGAAGTCCAGGAGATCCACTCACAAGGGGTCATCCCCACCTTGATCACTAATTGAGAAAATGCCTTACCACTGTATTTCATGGAGGCATTTTCTCAACTGAAATTCCTTCTTTGTGATAACTCCAGCTTGTGACAAGTTGATACACACTACTAGCCAGTACAATTGACCACTTGTCAACTTGACACACAACACATCACCAATAAGCCTAGATTCTTACTTCCTTATTTATCCCCAAGACCTAAATAACTTTGAAAGTCCCACAGTCTTTGCAAATTCTTACATATTAACATTTCAATCCCCTTTAAACATCCAATCTCTTAAAATTCAAAGATTTTTAAAAATTCAAAGTCTCTTAACTGTGGGATCCACTAAAACACCTTACTTTAGGAGGGAAAATATATCAGAGCATAGTCATAATCAAAAGCAAAATCAAACTCCAACTTTCCAATGTCTGGAATCCACTCACGATCTGCTGGATTCCTCCAAGGGTTTGAGTCACTTCTCCAGCTCTGCCCTTTGTAGCACACAAGGCTCCAGATGCTTATACTCCACTGCTGCTGCTGTTATTGGTGGTCATCTCATGGTACTGGCATCTCCAAAACACTGCTGTCTTCCACTGCAACTAGGTTTACCAACAGCTGCTCATAAGATATCTTCATGGTGCCATACCTTACCTCCTTTGCATGACCCCTTCAGTCCTGGGCTATCAATTGAAACTGAGGCTGCACCTTCACCAATGGCCTTCCATGGCCTCTCATGTTGCCCAGGTCTCAGCTGCTATTCATGAATCCTTCACGCCTTCAAAATCAGTACCACCTGGTTGACTCTTACACATTACCAAGTCCAGCCACAATGCAAGGTACAAACCTGGCTCTATCTGAAGCGCAGCATCTGTGCTGTAGGAAAACACTTCTTAGAAGATTTCACCCCAATGATGCTGGTCTCTTCTTAATCACTGTTAATATCTTAGCTCTAGCTAACCAGCATCAATAGTCCCAACAATGCAATGGTTTTTCTTTAGTAGTTCTGGTATCTTGTTAATCACAGGTGATTTTTTCAGTACCAGCTAACCAAAACCACAGAATCTTAAATCAAACTAGAATGGCCCTGATAAGAGTCTTTAATCTTCCCTCTGAAATTTCACAAGCCTGACCTCCATCTTCTGCACTGTTATCAACATTATCTTCCAAGCTCCTACACAACATCCCATAGAGCTCTTAACACCGAATGGCTCCTCTAGCCCAAGGTTCCAAAGTCCTTCCACAGTCCTCCCCAAAACATGGTCAGGTTGCCACAGGAATACCCCAGTCCTGGTACCAATTTGTCTTAGTCAGAGTTTCTATTCCTGTGCAAACATCATGACCAAGATGCAACTTGGGGAGAAAAATGTTTATTTGGCTTAAACTTCCAATTGCTGTTCATCATTAAAGGAAGTCAGGACTGGAACTGAAACAGGTCAAGGAACAGGAGCTGATACAGAGGCCATGTAGGGATGTTGCTTACTGGCTTGCTTGCTTCTCCTGGCTTGCTCAGCTGGATTTCTTATAGAGCCCTAGACTATCAGCCCACAGATGGTACCACTCACTAGGGGCTCTCCCCCCCTTAATCACTAATTGAGAAAATGCCTTACCACTGTATCTCTTGGAGGCATTTTCTCAACTGAAACTCCTTTCTCTGTGATAACTCCAGCCTGTGTCAAGTTGACACACAAAACTAGCCCATACACTCAGGTAACAGGATAGCAAAAAGTGAATGCATGATAAGGATTCTGTCCTTTGAAATTTTGTTGTGGTTTTATGAAGGTAAAAATTATGCAACTGGAAAAGAAGAATGAACACTAGTCTCATTTAATTTAGTAATGAAATATTATTTATCTTAGTCTAGATAGAAATAAAATAAGTAATATATAAATAGTATAACTTTATGCATCACAGCTTTCAAGATGGAAAATGCAAGGTCCAGTTGCTACTGAAACCATTTTCTACTGACGGGTCACATCTCCCTGTTTTCTTACAGTGATCTTCATCGACCGAACAGAGAAAGAAAACTCTCTGGGGTTTCCTATGAATTTAATGATCCAATTTAACACTCATATAATGTCCTCGTCTCTTAATTGTGCCACCATCTGAGGTAAGCTTTAGCACAGCAAATTGTGAAGGATACAAACATTGAACTCATTTCTCTACCACCTCAGTTCTTTTAACTTTGTATTTCAGAAAAGTTCATACATCAGCGTGAGTTATACTGGACAATTACTAAACACACAGTGACAGAATCTAGTACTTAAACATATGTGTTTGAACAAGTCATATTTTCATTTAAATAACAAGGGGTACAGGAACATAGATACTATGCATTTTTAATTATTTATCAATAATTAAGGTCATATTTAGAGTAACTATTCAACTTTTGCATTCATGAAGGTACTGTAATTCTCCTTATTAATAAATGTGTTATTGCCATACACACAAGCAGGGTTGAGCATCTTGTCTCACTCTGATCACATAAATAGTAACAAAGTCTATGTCATTTTTAAGGAAAACATTTTTTTAGCTCATGACAATAGTGACTCTCTCAATCTCTTCTCCATGTTTTTTGAAATATAGATTTTAATAATTAATAATTAGAAAAGCCCTTGGATATTTGTTTAACTATATCATTTTCAGAAGAAGAAACTGACATAGTAAAAAGAATCCTCTATCTTTTCCTCTTAATTTCTACTTTTTCCTTTTCTATTTCATACACATTTGCTTTTTTTTATCTTGTATACCTGAACTACTATTTTGTTCCCCCAAAGACATAGTCAGCAGAAAATAAGCTGCATTTTTAGAAAGTGCAAAAAAGATTGACAATAACAATGCTGTGCTCAGCATGAAGGTGTGAGCAGCATAGTGGATTTATTACTTTTAAAAGTAATAAACTAAATGTTTATGTTCTGTATTTGAATAACTTATATAATAATCCTATAGCTAAAGTCTGGATTTATGTTGAACTATATGAGGAGGTTTAGAAGGTGTTTTAATAGGATTTCATTGCAGTTTTTTAAGAGAATATGAGAAAGAACATAGCAGATGACAAGTGGCATTGTCAACTACATATGGACATAGGGAAGAAAATAGTCCTTTCTGTATAGTATAAATTTAGGGCACATTTATAAGTGGATGAGTTTGATCCACCATATTTTAATTTCTGGCAGTTTTGTTTATGGGAATCTCTAAAAATATTTTCACTAATCTTCATAACTAAGGGTAGATCTTATTATCTCTTGACCTTTTTTGTAATGAAACATTTTATTTAGGGAATATTACATTTCTTTTTTAAAATGTATTTATTCTCCCATATATTACACCATGTCCAGAGTTATCCCTCCTCCTCTCCTGCCTCCTACCACTCCTCCTTCCCAAATACAATCCTCCTTCATTTCCCTTCAGAAAATGGAAGGGCAACCTACGGTATCAACCAAACATGACATGTCAAGTTGCAATAAGACTTGCATATCACCTCATATGTAAGATAAAAAAGGCAACCCAGTAGGAGGAAATGGGTATGAAAAGCAGGCCAAAGAGTCAGCGACAGCCTCCACTTCTACTGTTAGAGTCCCACAAGAAGACCAAGCTATCATAACTCTAACATATATGCAAAGGACCTTGGTCATGAAGGCTTCTTGATTGTCAGCTCAGTCTCTGTGAGCCTCTCTGATCCTAGGTGAGTTGATTCTTATGATATCCTTGAACTATTTGGATTCTAAAATAATTTCCCCCCTCTTCCACAGGATTCCCTGAGCTCTGCTTAATGTTTGGCAGTGAACATCTGTTTTCAAAAGTTGCTAGATGAAGCCTTTCTGATGACAATTTTGTTAGTCATCAGTCTATGAATATAGAAGAATTTTAGGAATCATTTCATAGAGGATTTTTTTTTTATATTCATGTTTGGTTCTAACATAGGTCTCTAGGCTAGCCAGTCTCTGGCTACTTGCCCCTACAAGCAGTGTCAAGGATAAGTTTCCACTTGTGACTTGGACCTTTCATTAGACCAGTCACTGGGTGACCACCTCTACAATTTCTATGCTACCTTTATCCCAGCATATTTTACAGATAGGACAAGTTGTAGGTCATGGAGTTTGTGGTTGGATATCTCAGTTTCTACACTGGAAGCCATGCCTGGTTACAGGAAATGGTCATTTCAGGCTTTGTTTGACCCATTACTAGGAAATAGCTATGATAACCCTCATAGATTCCTCAGAGTTGCCATTGTAATAGGTTTTTCCCTTATTCCCAAAATACTGCTCGCCTTTCCATTTGTCTTGACCAGAACTTTCTTTAGTCACTGCCCCCCACTCTCTTTTCCTGCTCTAGACAACCATTCCTCTCCAAGATAACAATTGTATTCCCCTTTCTCAGGGAGATGCATATGCTCCCTTTCTCCCTGCCCCCATGAACTCTCCTTATTACTTAGCTTTTCTGCATCTTGGGTTGTACAATGATTTGTTTTTATCTTACAGCTAATGTCCACTGAACTGAGTATACATATCATATCTTTCTGCTTCTGGGTTACCTATATCAAGATGATTTTATTTTTCTAGTTATATCCATTTGCAGGAAAAATCCCACAATGTCATTTTGTAATCAGCTGAATAATACTCCATTGTGTAAATGCACCGTGGACCATATTCTCCTTATATATTCTTTGGTAAAAGGATTTCTAGGTTGTTTTTTCAATTTCTGGCTATTATGAATAAAGTTGGTATGAACATAGTTGAGCAAATGCCCTTTTAGTAGAAATGGCCATCTTTGTATATATGCCTAGAGTGGAAAATTGGGTTTCTGAGCGACTGCCTTATTGATTTCCAAAGTTGCTGTACAAGTTGTTCTCCCACCAACAATGCAACAGTTTTCCATTTGTTCCACTTCCTAGCCAGCATGAGCTGTCACTTGAAATTTTGGTCTTAACCATTCTGTCAAGAGTAAGATGAAATCTCAAAGTAGTTTTTATTTGTATTTCCCTAACATCTAAAACATATTGAACATTTTTAAAATGCTTCTTGGCCATTTGAGATTCCTCTGTTGAGAATTTTCTGGTTTGATCTGAAAACCATTTTTTTAATTGGATTATTTGTTTGGTGATATCTACTTTCTTGAGTTCTTTACATATTTTAGATATTAGCCCTTTGTCAGATGGGGAATTGATAAAAATATCTCCCTTCCTCTAGGCTGATGTTTTATCCTATTGACTGTGTCCTTTTCCTTATTGAAGCTTTTCAGCTTTATGAGGTCCTTTTTATTGATTGTTGTGCTTCGTGTGTGTGCTATTTATGTTCTGTTCAGGGGTTGATTTTGTGTCAATGCATTCAAGGCTATTTATCACTTTCTTTTCTATCAGATTCAGTTTACCTGGTTTTATGTTGAGGTCTTTGATTCACTTGGACATGAGTTTTGTGCAGGGTGATAGAAATTAATCTCTTTGAATTCTACATGCTGACATTCTGTTAGTCTACCACCATTTGTTGATGATGCATTCTTTTTCCTCATTGTATGATTTGGGCTTTGTTTTAAAAATTTGGTGTTCATAGGTGCATGGATTTAAGAGTACAATGCTAAAACGTGAAATCCTTTTATATTTTGGAGATAAAGTATTTGGTAATCTTTCTCATTAATACATGTTGCTTTTCTGTAGAATATATTCTGAGTTTTTGTTTTCATCTAATTAATTAATATATTAGTAAAATAGGAAACATAGTTTCTCATGTAAATATAGGTAAATATATTAAGATTATATCATTTCACTAAAATTCTCTATATATTCAATGAGTGTTGAATCAAAGACAATCATTTTTTCTACAGGTTCATTGATTATATTAAAACCTTATTAAATAATTTTCATTTAATTTTGCATAATTGTTTCACTAGAATTTTTAGTTGTTTAATATGCAACACTAAAATTTTATTTGGCAGAGTAAATAATGTCAACCTTACTAATGATGGGTACTATTTCATAACCAATTATAATGTCTAACTAGAAAATATTTCCTGCAGGAAAGCAAAATGAATACTCAAATGAAATGCATTTCCAAGATTTATGGAATATGGAAGAAGTAATACCACATTAACTCATAAAGCCAGCAAGAATACAGAACATCATATTCTTTTTTTGAAAATGCCATTTAATAAAAACACAAATATCATTCACAGATTATGCTACTAAACAAAGAAAATAATTATAATTAGACAGAGTTCAGTAGAATATGATTTGTAAATGAAATCAGTATTTTGATGCAAATTTGGTAGGTGGATATAGAGAACATATTTTACAAACATTGTCAGGTGTTTTAAAAAGTAGCAATTAATATATCCTATTAATGTTAGAAGAGCAAATATTATTTATTGAAAAAGACGAATAAGTTTATGCAAATGCCATTTTAATAAACACCTTAAAATTAAACATCCATTTGATGATTTATATAAAAATGAATTATATCTATATGCAGAAATTATTTTGTAAGATATTACTATTTTGCTTATGTTATAGATCTTTCAGCTGTACACACTCCCGGGAAAACCACATGACCACTGTAAAACATTCACAATCTAAATATTTATACATTATCACCAGGTTTTAAGGATGTATATATTAAGATATGACTAAAATAACATTTTGTGTGTGCATTGTGTGACTCAGATGCCCTGAATTATAGCTTCTGATTGCATGGTTTTATAAGATCCGTATATATTCTGAGGAAAAATTCAAAGCCTGAGGGACTATTTAAAAATATTCACATCTATAAAATGATAGTCTATCATTTAGGAACAAATATGGCTCAATATAAACAAATCAATTACTGTATTAGTTTAATACACCTACAAAATGAGTGACAAAGGCCTATGATGGCAGGCTGCGCTGGGCCACTTGGCTTGTCCCAGAGACTCAAAGAGCAAGGAAGATGGGTGGATGGGTAAAAGGGAAGAGTGGAAAAAGAAAGCTCGCCTGTACAGTTCAGAAATCTGATGGAGGTGGAGTAGAGGCATAGGCCAAATATCTAAACACTCAATTTGACCAAAAAAGTCATAATTAGGTATATGAAAACACTAATATCATTTATAATTGGGGTGTTAAAATAAATCAGAAAGATAATTATTACACAGAATATGGGGGAAGCAATTAAAAATGGGTGCACAACATCTATGTAGACATAGAGATCATTGGTTATGTTCTCAGGAGAGCTATAACTGGGTCATATGCTGTTTTTATTTATAACGTTTTGTTTTGATGACCTCCATTATGACTGTATCATATGTTACAAGCAGTTAATTACTTATTTTCCTAAATCATCACCAAAATTTGCTACTGCATTACTTCTTGCTGATGATCATTCTGTCACAGATGAGAGTCCATTGTGGGTGAATAGAATTGATTTAAATTTCTTTCCATTTAACTTGATGCTAGCTATTGGCTTGATTTTATATATATATATAATATTTATTTTATTTTAATTATATATATATATATATATATATATATATAATCTTTTATTTTGTTTATGTATGGAAGTTATGTGCCTGATCTCCCCAAGACCTGAAAGGGTGACAGATTTTTGTCACAGACTTTTTCAGCATCTAATGAGAGAAGATCTTTTTTTGTTTGTTTGTTTTTTCACATTTATTGTTTGGTGGATTACATTGATTGCTTTTCCTTTATTAAACCACTCCTGCATCTCTGGGATGAAGACCACTTGATCATGGTGGATAATATCTATGAAGTTCTATTTAAAGTAATAAGACAACTAAAGGAGATCAATGGGATACAAATTGAAAGGAAGAAAGGACGTCAAAATATTGCTCTTTGTGAAGGATATGATATCCACATCATTTATATAAGCTACCACCAACATTTTTCCACAGAATTCTTACAGCTGATAAACCCTTTCAACAAAGTAGCTAGATATAAAATTGTCTAAAACAATCAGTTGCTCTTCTTTATACAAATGATAAATGAACTGAGAAGGGAATTAAGTAAACAATTCCCTTCACATTAGCCACAAATAGTATCAAATATCTTGGTGTAATCATAATCAAGGAAATGAAATACCTGTATGACAAGAACTTGAAGTCTCTGAAGAAAGAAATTGAAGAAGATATCAGAAGGTAGAAAGATCTCCCCTACTCATGGATCTATAGAATAGATAAACATAGTAAAGATTGCCATCTTACCAAAAGCAATCTACAGATTCAACTGTATCCCCATCAAAATTTCAACACAATTACTTACAGACCATGAAAGAATAAATCTCAGTGTCACATGGAAGAAAAAAAAAGCCTGGGATAACTAAAAACAATCATGTACAACAAAAGAACTTCTGAAGGTATTATCATCAGTGACTTCAAGATATACTACAGAGCAATATTAATAAAAACTACATCATACTGGTATAGAAACACACATGTTGATCAATGTAATAAATCAAGGACCCAGAAATAAACCAATAAACCTACAGACAGATTATATATATATATATTTATTTACCTAATATATATATATTTACCTAAAAGTCAAAACCACACAATGGAAAAAATAAAGCATCTTCAACAAAAGGTGCTGGTCTAACTGGATAACAACATGTAGAGGAAGGCAAATAGATCCATATTTATCACTATGTACAATATTCAAGTCTAAGTAGATTCAGAACCTCAACACAGACCAAGATGGACTAAATATAATATAAGAGAAAAGGGTAATAGCCTTAAATGCATTGGTATAATAGATAAATTTCTGAGCAGAACACCAATAATTTAGGCACTAAAATCAATAATTTATAAATATGACCTAATGAAAGTAAACATCATTTTTAAGGCAAAGCAAACCATCGTTGAGACAAAACTGTGGCCTACAGAAAAGAAAAATTCTTCAACAACCCTATATTTGGCTAATATCTTACATATATAAAGAACTAAAGAAATCAAATACTAACAACCCAAATAACCCAATTTACAAGTGAGATGCAGAGGTAAACATAGAATTCTCAATAGAGGAATCTCTAATGGCCAAGAAATACTTAAAGAAATGTTCAATGTCTTTAGACTTCATGGAAATGCAAATCGGAACGACTCAGATTCCATCATACATCCATTAGAAAGGCTAAGATAAAAAATTTAAGGGATAGCAATTGTTGGTGAGGATATGGAGCAAAGGCAGCACTCTTCCACTGCTGCTAGGAGTGCAAACTTGTACATCCACTCTGTAAATCAATTTTTCAGTTTCTCATAGTATAGGAAATAGTTCTACCCAAAGACCCAGCTATACCAGTCCTGGGCATATACACAACAAGTGCTTCACCATACCATAAGATCACCTGCTCAACTATGTTCATAGCAACTTTATTCATAATAGCCAGCAACTGGGAAATATCCCAGATGTCCTTCAAATGAAGAATAGATACAAGTAAATATACTTCATTTATATATTTATATAGTACTCAGCTAATAAAAATGACATCATGAAATTTGTAGGCAAACGAACAAAACTAGAAAATATCCCTAGTGAGGTATCCCAGACCTAAAAGTACATGTATGGTATATACTCACATACAAGCAGATATTGGCCATAAAATACAGAGTAATCATGCTACAACCTACAAATCCAATGAAACCAAATAAAAAGGAGGGTCCAAGGGAAGATGCTTGAATCTCACTCAGAGGAAAGAATAAAATCATCATCTGAGGTGTATTGAAGGAGGGATCTGGATGGGAGAAGAGGCAATGAGAATAGTCAGAGAGGATAACATGTAGGAAAGGGGAGCAGGATAGAAATTAGTAGCAAGCAGAGGACTGGGTTTCTCAAGGACATGTCAGAGACTGGGAAAGTGAAGGCTCCATGGAGTCTATAGGAGTGACTCGAGGTAAGATTCCTAGTAGTGGGAGATCTGAAGCCTTAAGTGGCCTTCTCCTGTAGGCAGGTCAGACCCCAGCAAGGATAAGGGCATCCACCCCTAATCTTTGACTAAACATTTGTAATGCCTATAAGATGTGGAAGGACAAAGATGAAGCAGAGACTGAGGGAAAGGCCAAGCAATGACTGTTTCAACTTGAAATCCACCCCATGGGTAAGAAACAATTCTAGATTCTATTAATGATACTATTACGCTTGCAGATGGAGCATACCATAACTATCCTGTGAGAGGCCCTAACCAACACATCACTGAAACAGATGCTGAGACCCACATTCAAATATGAGATGGAGCTCTGGGAGTCTTGCGGAAGATTTAAGGGAAGGATTGAGAGAGCTGAAGAAGATAGAGTCTCCATAAGAAGACCAACGGAGTCAAGTAACCTAGATCTTTGAGGGCTCCCAGAGACTGAACCATCAAACAAATAGCATAGGGTTCCCCCCCCACACACACACACATGTGTAACAGATGTGCAGCTTAATCTTCATGTAGGTCCCTCAATGACTGAAGTGGGGTTCTGTCTCTGACTCTGTTCATGCCTGTGGTTTTCTGTTACCCTAATTGTACCACATCAGTGGTAGAGGGTGCACCACATCCTGCAGTGACTTGATGTGCTAGTGTGGGCTGATAACTGAGGAGGAAGGCTTCCCCTTGACAGAGAGACTGTATGAGAATTGGAACTGGGAAGAAGCAGGGATAAATAAATAAATAAATAAAGGGAAGGAGAGAGGGAAGAAGAGAGAGAAAGAGAGGGACAAAGGAAGAGAGAAGGAGGGAAGCAGGGAGAAAGGAAGAGAAGGAGAAGGAAGGAAGGAAAGGAAGGAAGGAAGGAAGAAGGAAAGCAAGAATGAGTAAAAGCAAGAGAGGAAGAAAGGAAGGAAGGAAGGAAGGAAGGAAGGGCAGGCCTGGGTAGGCCATGGGGAAGAAGCTAGTAAGCAGCATCTTTCATGGTCTCTGCATCTGCTCCTTTCTCCAGATTTCTGTCCTTTATTACTTTCTGTCCTGACTTCTTTTGATGATGACCAGTGATGCGGCAGTGTAAACCAAATCACCCTTTCCTTCCCAGGTTACTTTGGTTGTGATGTTCATTGTCTAACAATGATGAAATGATATCTTCTGGGCATGACTCAGCTTGCCGCCATGAACTCACAAAAGCTAACAGGGTATTACACTAGTTAAATTGGTTAAACTCAGTGGGTCACAAAGTAAAATACAATCTGACCAATGAAGAATGACCTGTAGGAAGTCGTGAGTGAGTAAAGGTTGGGAGGAAATGACATCCCAAATGAAGGGCTTGGAGAAAGGACTGAAGGAGCTGAGGGAGTGTGCAGCCCCAGGGAGGTAGCAACAGTGGCAAGTGGCCTGACCCCCGATACTTTTGGAGACTGATCCACCAACTAAAGAATACACATGGAAAGACCCATGGTGCTGGCCCCAAATGCGGCAGAGGAAGGTCTTGTTATCTGTCAGGGGAAGGAGAGATCCTTGGGCCTGAGGGTGTTAGATCCCCCAGTATAGGAGAATGACAAGGAGGAAAGAGGAGAGTGGGTGGGTGGGTGGGAGGGTGGGTTGGAGAATATCCCCATATTGGCAGGGGGAAGGCGGAGGGAATGGGGAGGTTCCAAAGGGGAGATCTGAAACATTTGAAATGTAAATAAAATATGAAAATAAAAAAAGGTCGAAGTGAAAATAATCAGAATATTTTACACTCATTATCAATTTGTCAAATAACAAATTTAATAACAAAGATAAAATATAATTCAAATACTGAAAGCATGAATATAGATGAGAACTTAGAATAAGAAAAATCTCAGTAACTGTGGGAAAGTTAAATGGCATGGCTACTTTGAAATAGAATTTATCTAATTCTATAAAAACAAACATATTTTAGTGGATGGTGCAGTCATCATTTTTCTTGCATCCCTCTAGAGGAGTTGAAATATTATGTAGAAAACAATTCAATGTGAAGACTATTACAATAAATTTATTAATAAGTTCTGAAGCTGAAAAGAGCCAGGAGCAACTTCAATGGGTGAGTGGATAAATAAATTGTGGCACATCCATGGCATGGAATATTATTCTGTACTAAAAAAAAATGAACTTTCTAGTGATGGAAAAGCACCAAATAGCCTTAGGTATGTCTGATTGTGTAAAAGAAGCAAATCTGAAAATCTCACTTATAGCATAGTTATAGTAATAGGACATTGGAAAACGTAAATCTATGAAGACAATAAAACACCAGTAGTTTTCCGGGTTGCGGCTGGAGAAGTAAGCATGTGTAGGACAGAGAAAATTATTCAGTATGATGCTAGAATAGCAACTATAAGTTAGTGTGTAAAACCCACAATATATACAGAAGTGATAATGAACTCTAACAGAGCAGGAGTGATAATGCTATGCTAATGCTAATTCATGGATTGTAAAATGGGACAGTCTGCTGCCAGTAGTGGAGAGATTAAGCAGGTGTTCTGGAGGCACTGTGTGGGGAAACTTCTATTTTCTGTTCAAATTTTCTATAAAACTAAACATATTCTTAAAATAAGTTTTAAATTAAATTAAACATGTAAGCAAGGTTTTGGAAATTGATGCAATACAACTTGTATAGTGTAATATATGGGATTTACACACACATATATGGTAATTGGTAACACTTATAGATGAAAATTATAATAAAAATCTAGACTAATTTACTATAACACATTCACAAATACACAGTACTAATTGCATAGAAAGTTATAATGATCTGAAAGAAGCTATATCTGGCTCTAAATCTCCAAATCTAGGCCTACTCAATGACTGCTGGATTGTGATATTTTGGACTATTGCAAATTGTGTTCTATTATTATCAATGATAATTGATGAGGAGATTAATAATTGTTTTTGAGTGTACATCTATATCTTCTTTATACGGTCAACCTCATTTCTTTTATTTGTTTAAGAACGATCTCCTATTTATCTCCCATTTTCAGTGATTGTAGTTTATTGTAATGTTGACTATGCTTTTTGTTTTCTAAGTATATTAAAAAGAGAATATAGACTCTCCAGATATGTAGCCAACATGTAGTCCCATTTGGAAAGCTACATGTTTTATTTAAAAGATCCAAGACATTGACATTACATGAGAAAAGGATCTAGGCCTTTATACAAACTTTGTCATCTTTTACTAACTATTATTTCTAAAAACCTTAGGACTTAGATTCCATATTTTAATACCTAGCATTTCTTCATCTATAAGATAACATGTTAAAAATTAAAGATTTTGAGACTTTCCATGTATTCTATATCACAAAGAACAGAACAGCAAAGACTCTTACTAAGACAGTGTGTTTACATTGAAGAAAATGGAACACAATTTTACCTTAAAATATCAATTTATTTAATTCCCCTCTAAACACTCCCAGGAATATTTTTACCATTCACCTCTGTACACTGAGGTGAATGTACTCACCTAAACAATTGGTAAAAATACAGAGAATGATCCTAGATAGCTCCTCACTAAATAGGACATATGGACAACACTTTTTACTCTCAAGACTCAAGCACCATTATTGGATAGGACCTGTAAGGATCCAAAGGACAGAGGATAGAGAGTTATGTTGTGAAGCAGTGTCTTCCAAATATGATAATGCCCATGCAGCTATGAACCCAAAACAGCTGCTAGTGCTTGTTAAGTACCTGTGACAGACCAAGTCCAAGCCAGATACTCTTCTAGCATAGATGATGGATGGACTTGAAGGATCCCACAGTGAATTCAGTAGGTACTGGCATTTGATGTCTACTGAGGAAAGGTGAGTTGGGTTTTTTCTTGTCCATTTACCCTTAAGAGCTCTGTTTACATGTTTATGAGGGCAATGCTAATTTGATTCAGTAGCTTAACAAACAATGAGAGAAGCAGAGGGAGGAGGAGGAGAAAGACATGAAGTTGGGAAAAGCTGGGCAGAGAGAAGGGTATGGAGAGAGCTGAAGGCGTCACTAGATTGATGACGGATTTTATAAAAAATAATTGCAGAATGTGTTTTTCTATTTAAATTATTTTACATAGAACTTTTTATTTGGATTGTTTTTTCTCCCCACTTTCTCTAACAGCTTTTCCACCTCCAACTAACCCAATTTTATGTCCATTTTCTTTAGCTCTCTAACTTTTCTCTCTTTCCCATAAAATCAAAAAAATACTGAAATTCTGAAAATATAAATAAAATTAAAACAGTCTGTTCCATTTTTGTGGATGCTACAATAGTATTAAGCTTGAAACCAAACTACAGTAAATTAAATAGCAATGACACTAATGACAATATAAGTCCTTCGAGTTTGGGTTGTGGACATTACTGAGTAATTTCTTTAGCTCATATACACAGACTATGCAAATAAAACTGGTAAGAACATGAAGAACAGGCAGTGTTTGGGGGATTTTAAATGAAAACATGACAAAATAAGTATCTGATTCTAAAAGATTACGCAAATAAACACAAAGTCTAGAACTTTATGGCATCTGCATCTGTATCAACCAAACCTGTCAGGAAAACATACATCCACAAACAAAACTGAAACTCTAAGTGTACTTCAATAGAGTTATTCTTATTTAGTCCATGGTGCCCTTATACTACTGCTTTAAGCCTGATCCCAACTACAAATGGGCCAAGAAACTATGGCTCCTAGTCCACACAGTTAAGATCCTATTAGTTTGTCCAGATTTCTCCTACTGGTTACTTGTAATGAGTAGAGAACTGAGACATTCTCTTTTCTTCTCTTCACTATTAAGCTCCTCCACTCTTTTACTTGTCTTTGAATCTCTTAAGATACAGTCTGCAAACAACAGATGGTTTCTTTTGTTTCATGTCATCTGGTCTTATATTTCCACAGGTTGGTGATAATGAGAAGAAATATAGTTTTCAATATCAAAAACTTATAGTTTAACAAAAATTGTTATTACTCCAAATAAGACAAAAATATATATTGTATATCAATACATCAATAGAGATATAGAAAAAATATAAATAAGACTAGTTTTCATAGTAATACAAAGTTATCTTCTGTCTATACATTGAACAAAAATTAATACTCTTGCCTTCTCTCATATGAAATTATTTCAGAACTAAGCAAATTTCTTCTGAGCCCCATTTTAAACCAAAGTAATAACATGCAAAATTCCCATGCTATTTTTCCTACAGAAAATACCTTGTTTACAAAACTATTTCCTGTACAACTGTGAACAACAGTAACTGAAAATGCCTCAAAACTGAAGCTTTTCTCATTAAACCTAGCTCCAACATTCTTCCCTGTAGCCCCCAGTTACAAAACTGTTTTGTCATAAACTATAAGTAGCCCTACCTTATTCCTCTTCTGTAAGGTTCATTGTAAAACTCTGGAGGAAAGAGTCTAAAACTATAAATACACTTCACTAACTTCTTCCTTCTGCCACATAAATCTTGAATTTTTGTTCCCATATTGTAGCAAATCTAACCAAATTAATCTTGCTAGATCAGAATGATTTCCTTAACAGTTACAGATAGATTTTCTTTGCAATGCTATGGATTTTCTTTGAAAATCCAATTAATAAATACTCATTAAAAAGAACCTTTGCAATGGATCTTTTTATTTCCACAATACTCTTGACACGCTTGTTTATGTTTATGAGTTTGCTTGCCATAAACATATGTCCAGGGAAATGTTTATTTTGAAGGTTCTTGAAATGAGTTAAGTTTGTTTATTTTGTTAAAATGAATATATAATATATATATATATATTATATATTCATTAAGTTTATTAAGATAATAAATATATTTGTTAATTGTATTGATTGATTTTTATTGGTTATTTTAATTACTTACATTTCAAAAGTCTTCCTTTCCAGTTTCCCCTCCGCAAACCCCCATCATATCCTCCTTCCCCTTTGCCTCTGTGAGGGTACCCCCCACACCCATTCCTGCTTCACCGCCCCCACAGGACCAAGGTCCTCTCCTCCCATTGATGCTAGATAGGCAATCCTCTGCTACATATGTAGCTGGAGCCGTGGGTCTCTCCATGTGTATTCTTTGGTGGTTTAGTCCCTGGGAGCTCTGGGTGATCCGATTAGTTGACACTGTTCTTCTTCCTATGGGGTTGCAATCCCCTTCAGCTCCTTCAGTCTTTCCCCTAGCTCTTCCATTAAGGTCTCTGTGCTCAGTTGTATGGTTGGTTGTGAGTATCTGCATCTGTATTTGTCAGGTACTGGTAGAGCCTCTCAGGGAATAGCTATACCAGGTTCCTGTCTGCAAGCACTTCTTGGCATCAGTAATATTGTAGGTTGTGGTGTCTGAAGATGGGATGGATTCCTAGGTGGAGCAGTCCCTGGATGTCCTTTCCTTCAGTCTCTGCTCAATTTTTTTCTCTCTGCTTTTCCTTTAGATAGGAACAATCCTGGGTTAAAATTTTTGAGATGGGTAGGTGGTCCCATCCCTCAACTGAAAGTCATGCCTATCTACTGGAGGTGGTATCTACAGGTTCTATCTCTCTTTTGTTGGGTATTTTGGCTAATGTCATCGCTATTGGGTCCTGGGAACCTGTTGCTTCCCTGGCATCTGGGACTTTCTAGTGGCTATCCCCAGTTTACCATTCCTCACTGCTACACACCTCTGTTCAATTGCCTTATCCTCTGTACTTCTCTTCTGTCTCTTCCCATAGCTAATCCTGTAACCTCTTCTTCCCTCCCCCTCCTCTCTCCCTCCCAAATGCCTCCCTTCCTCTACCTCCCATGATTATTTTGTTCCCCCTTCTCAGTAGGATTGAAATATCCACACTTTGGTCTTCCTTCTTCTTAATTTTCATATGATCTATGAGTTGTATCATGGGTATTCTGAGCTTTGTGGCTAATATCCACTTAGCAGTGAGCAGAAACCATGTATGTTCTTTTGGGTATGGGTTACCTCATTTAGTATAATATAATTCTTATTACATATTAATATAAAATATTCCTTTTCTTCTGCATAGTCACACAATGTAAGAACTATAAGAGGAACTGAGTATCATAATTCAAAATTTAACTTCTCATAATTTCTACATTAATTATTCCCTCAAAAACATTGTTTAAAATAAATTTTACAAAAAATTTAAGCATGTTTCAATATATAAAATAATACAATATCACTTTTCAAATGTATGAAGAGTAAATTATTTAAATGTAGAAATCAGAATAATTAGATCAAATTATATTTCTCAGATATTAAGTAAACTTTAAGTCTTCTGACTTTTAGTATATGAACTTAATGGATATTTTTAAATAACCCTTTGAATACGTAATCTAATTGTAGACAAAGTAAGGGCAGAATACCTTTCATTAACATAAGTAACTGTATACTCTGCTTTCTTTACATTGATTTGCTAACGAATCTAGATTAACAGAAGTACAATCTTGTTTATGGAAATGTTTTATATTTTAACTTTAAAATATTTAAGTGAAACATAAATGTGAGCTTCTCTAAATAATTAACAAACTTCAAAGTTAATTATCTTTCTTTGCTTGATTAAAACTGATAGTAAATTAAATGAATATTAAAATGTTAATTAATTTAACCTCTCAGACATAATTTAATAATTGTAAATAAGATTCATATAAGAAAAGTGACCATATTATCCATTCTATTTTTAAGGAAATTATTGTAATCTCCCAAAAAGCTAAAGTATCATTGTGATTTTTAACTTTGCTTCACAGTTTACTGGATTGAGAGATGAATAACAATATTGTAAAACCAGGCTTCAGAAGATGTTTGTATTTCCAAACACAACTGGCATGGAATGTGATTGACACTGTGCAATAGGCTGGAGCACCAATGCACCAAAAGGTGTTAAAAGGGCAGCTTGCCTCACTCAATTTTGAGCACAGTGATTGCTGCCACTGATGCTCCATGGGTATCAGATCAGTGACTTTCACCCCTGGATGTGTACTACTACTAGCAAAAATCAACTCATCATCCAAGCCTACTGCTCCAGTTTGGGACTATATCATGATTCTCTCTTCTTAGGACTGAAAAGAAAAGATTCTGGTTTCTCTGCTTCCTTGGTGTGAAAATCATTAGACAACTCTTTAGTATCAAACTAGGTAGGCCATCTAATAAATCTGCTTTAATAATTGCAGATATATTCTGTTGGTTCCACCTTCTGAATATGAATATATATTATATACATAAAACATATATATATATATATATATATACATATATGTGTGTGTGTGTTTTACTTCAAATTATTAAATATAATATCTAAATTCTCATTGAAATGGCTGTTGTGTATTTTAGTCATAAAAGTGGTATATGTCTATATATTAAGAATATATATTAATTTGGACTATAATAATTGACAAAAATTAAGGGCCCTGTAACAATAAAATATATGAAAAATCTGAAATATTTAGAGTTATAAGTTATGACTTGGAAATTCAGTAATACATCTTCCATTTAGTAAAAAGAAAATGGTTTTTATATTATAAACTGTCAATTTGAATAAAGATGACTTATAAAAATCTAAAGTAATTATCAAATTTGCCTATGTCATAATTATAGATATTATGATATCTATCTATTTCTAACTTTGAACTTTTGCCATATTCTTAAGCTAGTGCATAACTAAATTCATTTTTCTTTACCTATCTATATGTCTTCTAACTATTCATGCATTATCTATCTCAGTGCATCATCTATGTATCTGTTTATCTGACTATCTTCTATTTATTTACCCATTATCAACCTATCATTTATCTATTATCTATCTATCTGTCTAACTATAATTTATTTCTTACACTCTGTACTCATTGATTTTAAAGAATATGACTAAGTAATAATTTGTGTCCTATGGAAACATTAGCTTTTAATTTTTCTATTAGACTACACATGAAACATAAAAGTCTGACTTAGAGAAAGCCATTTTCTTGTAAAGATTTACAGTGTACTTTTTGTTTTGGATTACAGTTCACAGGTAAAATAGGCTTATGAAGCATAAGGCCCTAGGGATTTCAGTGCCCAGAATGAATACCACTTCCACCATCATCAACACCAAACATTCTACATTTCATTTTTATTTCAAAAATGGATGGGTCCAAAAATTTTTCTCTTTTTATAATTGTGCCAACTATTAAATCTTCAACAATTCATTTAATTGCTGTTATCCTCAATGATAATACTAACATTTATCTCACATTTATTTCAAAATTCAATTTGACTGCATAACAAAAGCAAAGCGAATTTTATATTGAGCATTAAATATACATTAATCTATAAATACCTTTTAGTCAATACACCAAGAATACATTAGCTTACATTCTTCCATATAATATTTATAATACCATAGGAAAATGTATGTTGAGGTATGTCAAAGTATTGAGAATAGAAATATCAAGTATAAAAGTAAATTGTCTAACATCCATAAAAATGTTAGAACATAATACTGCTCATTAGGCAGAAGAATGTGATAATAATATTATATAGTAAAGCTGTGTATGGTACTGCACATCTTTTTTTTTTATCTTTTATTTATTTATGTATTTTTTTTACACTCTAGATTTAATTCCCCTTCAGGTCCACCCTCCGACCGTTTCGTATAACATACCTCCTCCCCACTCCCTGTCTCTATGAAGATGTTCCACCACCGGTTACCCATTCCCCACCCCCACCCCAAACCACCAGACCTCTAAACACCCTGGGGCCTCCAGTCTCATGAGGGTTAAGAGCGTCTACTCTGACTAAACTCAGACCCAGCAGTCCTTTGCTGTATGTGTTGGGGGCCTTATATCAGCTGTTTATACTGCTTGGTTAGGGGTCCAGTGTTTGAGAGATCTTGGGAGTCCAGGTTAATTGAGACTTCTGGTCCTCCTACAGGGTCGCCCTCCCCCTCAGTTTCTTCCAGCTTTTCCCTAATTCAACCACAAAGGTTAGAAACTTCTGTGCATAAAATTAAAAATAAATACTTACTCAAAATAAATTTAAATTTAAAATTGAATTTAGAACAAATGATTTTTAAATCTTACAAAATAATAATTTTAGTATTCAATTACTACCTCATGTATACAGCTCAGTATTTTATCTTTTAGAACATATTGATATATAGACATTATTGAAATTAGAAACTGAAATCAGATGCTCAGGACCTGTAGTTGCATACTGTTGGAATCTGATTGATGTCGATGTAGGGAACTGAAATCAATAAACACATAAAACTATAAAAGCAGCACATATTTTCAAACACAGAGTTATATTTCAACTTTTACATTTTTTTTTAAGGTAGAAACACCAAAGACATAATTTATTTTGATATTTATGTTCCACATATCACCTTTTTTTAAGATTCTTTTTTTTGATACTTTATTTATATTTCAAATGTTTCCCCCTTTCCCCTTTGTAACCTCTCTATTCCCCCCCTTCCCCTGCCTCTATGAGAGTATTCCCCCATCCACCCACCCAGCCCCTCTCATCATCCCTTCTTGGCATTCTCCTATATTGGGGCATCTAAAACACTCAAGACCAAGGGCCTCTCTTCCACCTAATGGCTAACAAGACCCTCCTCTGCCACATATGTGGCCAGAACCATGGGTCCCTCCATGTATATTCTTTGGTTGGTAATCCAGTCTCCAGGTGGTCAGACCAGAGCAGTAGTGATATAAACTGCATGGTATTGGTACAGTGACAGGGAAGTAGATCAATGGAATAGAATTGAAGACTAGAAATGAACCCACACACTTATGGCCACTTGACAAAGGAGCTTAAACCATCCAGTGGAAAAAAAGACAGTATTTTCAACAAATGGTGCTGATTCATCTGGCAGTCTATACGTAGAAGAATGGGAATTGATCCATTCCTACCTCCCTGTACAAAGCTCAAGTCCATGAGGATCAAGGACCTCCACATAAAACCAGATACACTGAATCTAATAGAAGAGAAAGTGGGGAAAAATCTTGAAAACATGGGCACATGGGAAAAGTTCCTGAACAAAACACCAATGGCTTGTGCTCTAAGATCAAGAATCAACAAATGGTACCTCATGAAATTACAAAGCTTCTGTAAGGCAAAGGACACTGTAAATAGGCCAAAACGGAAACCAACAGATTGGGAAAAAATCTTTACCAACCCTAAAACCTATAGAGGGCTAATATCCAATATATACAAAGAACACAAGAAGTTAGACTCCAGAGATCCAAACACCTCTATCAGAAAATGGTGAACAGAGCTAAACAGAGAATTCTCAACTAGGGAAATTCAAATGGCTGAGAAGCACCTAAAGAAATGCTCAACATCCTTAGTAATCAGTGAAATGCAAATCAAAATAACCATGAGATTCCACCTCACACCAGTCAGAATGGCTAAGATCAAAAACTCAGGTAACAGCAGATGTTGGTGAGGATGTGGAGAAAGAGAAACTCTCCTTCATTGATGGTGGGATTGCAAGCTGATACAACCTCTCTGAAAATCAGTTTGGCAGACCCTCAGAAAAATGGACATAATACTACCTGAGGACCCAGATATTCCACTTTTGGTCATATACCTAGAAGATGCTCCAACATGTAATAAAGACACATGCTCTACTATGCTCATAGCAGCCATATTTATAATATCCAGAAATTGGAAACAACCGAGATGTCCCTCAACAGAGGAAAGGATACAGAAATTGTGGTACATTTATACAATAGAATACTACTCAGCTATTAAAAATAACGACTTCATGAAATTCGCAAGCAAATGGATGGAACTTGAAAATGTCATCCTGAGCAAGGTAACTCAGTCACAAAAGAATGAAGACAGTATGTACTCAGTGATAAGTAGTTATTAGCCCAAAAGTTCGGAATACCCAATAGTCACTTCACAGCAACCATTGGGCTGAGCGTGAGGTCCCAGATGGAGGAGTTGAAGAAGGGACTGAAGGAGCTGAGGGAGTTGGTAGTTACATTTTTAATATTACTTGAATACAACAGAACAATCATTCTTCTTTTAACTTTTAGTAAATTACTCAAATAATTATACAAAATATTCAGCACTTTATTAAAATATTAGCTTTGGAAGATGTGTTTGCCTAACTTTAGTATAAAGCATTTTGAGCACCTAATATGCATGAGGTAAGTTATTATATTTAATACAGAATGAATTCACTTTCTAATGGTATTTTCAACAGTATATTTGATTGATATTCCATCCTATGTTACAAAATATCTAAATTATGTATTAATTAAGATCATATATATATATATATATGATATATATATATATATATACAAAATTTGTCAGCTACCAAAAAATAAAACCTACCTGATAATTAAAAAGTCTGCCTGTATTCAATATACTTCCCAATGAACAAAACCATACCACATGTATTAATATAAACAGAATCATTTAAGTTTCCTAATTACCTAATTTGTATTTTATTTTCACATGATAACTATTAACCATATACCTTGTTAAACTAACAACTGTCAGAGTAATGTAATTTCCATGAAGTTCATGCCCAAGTAAGATATTAAAGTGAATCAAAGCTGGGTAAGGTTTCTTAGCTCATGAGTGATGAATCAGTTATGCACAAGTCTGGGTAAGAGAGATCCAAGAATATGGAACAGCTTTTGAAAAATATGAATATAGTTTATTTATATGTTTTTCTATGAAATGTATTGGTAAAAGGATGGAGATACTATAATTTATAAATCTAACACTTTTGTTTTTAAGGTTAATGTCAACAAAACTTTAGTCAAAATTTGAATGTTGTTTTCTCTGGAAACATATAAGTTCCTTAAGAAAACATATAAGAAAATTGGAAATGCTTTCCAAATATGTGCTTCATTGTGATGGGCTATTCATTTTGAAAATGAGGAGAGATGTCTGATCTGTTCATCATAGGATTCACTGTTACAGAAGTTATTTTCTCTGGTAAACAACAGGAGTCTAAAACAAGTCAACTACTTATCATCATCATTACTCTATAGGGAGATAAAATCACAAAATGAGAGAAGAAAATCAACCAAAGTATTTTCTAATTCTGCCTCAAACTGCCTAGCAAAGGTTTCTAAGATGTAGACAAAATAAATGGTAAGGAAAGAACACAAGCAATTTGAAATATCCTTGCTCAATGGAGTGTAGTGCATCTGTAGTGAGGAATGCTTGATAAGATAGGAATTTTGAGTTAGAGGGCTATAGAAAAGGCATGATGAGGACTATTAATTGAGGATGTATATATAAGACTACATAGGAATTCTTATTGACTAACTGAGATCCTCAATCACAGAATGAAGCTGTGAGTGAAAAGAATTAACTGATAGGGAAAGAATCATGGCTACCATGTTGAAAGTAAAATCATTCAGAGTAACATTCACACACTAGCAATGCTTTCCTGTCTTGATGAACTAAGACAAGATAAAGAACACATAATAATCAGAAAGCTGGTATTTCAGAGTTGTAGCTGAGAGATAAGAAACTTGCCTAGAATGAAGCAAATCCTGGAAGATGGTTGTAGAAATACAAGAGAATGAAAAAGCAAAAATAATAAGGAAAAAAAGGAGAACCTCAGAAATGAAAAAGAACCTTAAATGAAAAATATTTAGAAATTTTTAAGTTACACATACTAAATATGAAGCTATATTAAATCCAAATAAGCTAATATTGATATTTGCTAGACATTAAAGGAAAATACATCCATGAAATTTCAAGAGTATACTTGTCTGTACAAGACGAATATGTTGACATCACCAGTTGGCATGTCAATGTGGATATGTGAAAATCCACATGGTCCTAACCCTAGATGAAGAATTGAAGGACATCAGTGTCCATTGAGAGAGTAAGAATTGGCTTAATTTAAATGATGATTTTCTTCATACATTTTTCAATCTCAAGTGATCAGTTCTAGTTGCATGTGTAGAAAATAATGTCTAAATAGGCGCGTGCAGACACACACATACACACACACACACACATTTTATATATATATATAATATATATATTACATATATATGTGTATACATGTATATTCTACACACATTTAAATATATATGTGTGTATATATTTACACACACATATATATATACATACACATATATATATATATATATATATACATATACATATAAATCTGTATGTGTAGACCAATAAGTAAAAAAAAAAAAAGTCCTACTGGATCTATGGGAAGAGAACAGGAGAGTTGTATAAATTTAATGGTCATTGGTCACATATGGGCTTCCCAACTTTATTTTAAAAAGAAAATGTCAGTGACTGAGCAGAAATTCTGTCTAAAAATATGTTAATAACTTTTAATACATTAAAATATTTATATAGATTTTCTGAAAATAAATGTAATTTCAAATATAAAAAAATATTTAAATAATTAATATTCATCCTGCACAAACTATTCTAAAAATGAAAATAAACAAAACCTGTTCCAAATCATTATATGAGTATGGCATTACCTCAGTACTATATCTTGGTAAAAAGAACTTCAAGCTAAGAAAACTACAGTCATAACTGCTAAACATATAGCAACATCAGTACCCACTGAAATGCTGTCAAAGCACTTTAAGTACATTAATGGGTTCTTGCTCCATAGTGAAGTGCCATTTATCTTTGGAATAAAAGTCCATTCAAAATATTCATAGATAATAAATATGGTACGTGTAGTAACAGACAAAAGAGGATGGGGGTTATGGCTGATTTATTTGATATAAAAGAGGATTTGTAAAAGAAAACTCTCAAAACACTAGGTATAAAAGAACTATAATTCTGTTAAGTAGATATAGTGTTAAAATAACTCCTAATAATTTACTACTGTATCCACAGAACAAGGTATCTTTCAACCCTTATTGGAGAAGTTACTCCTTTCAGGAGGTTGTAGTTTATATAGAGATGTCCACTGGTCAGTTTGCAGAGAATAAGAGACCGGTAAGTTTAAATATGACTTAAATTTTCACATTTTTCACCATGTTCAGGTATCATTGGGCAGCAGAGGAGCAAAAGATTGTTTGAGACTCATAGGTGGTAGATTGCCTCAAAGAAACAGTGATGTTCCATCATATAAGGAGAGTTGCTCATATAAATTTACATGGATATTTGATGACATACAAAAGACCTCAAGCTAGAATAGATAGAATAGGATGTAGAAGATAGATATAAAATTGCATCACTAACTGAAGAACTGTTGCTGTTTATTAGCTATTGTAAGTGGGACAATATATTTCTTTAATGTATCACATTTCAGGGCAGTGTGGTATCACAAACTGAACTCTACAGTTAGGAAAAAGAAGACAACTTAATTCGGAAGGTATAAGAAGGGAAGGTATAGACAGTGTAGACAGGGAGGCATTGAAGAATGGGTTTGAGTATGATCAAAATATATTTTATGAAATTCTCAAAGATTTAATAGAAATATTATTTAAAAATAAAAAGGATTTTTAAAAAAAGCCTCATTCCCTCTTGCGTCCAAACTCCATAAGCAATAAAAATGTCTGTTGCTTGAAATTAACCAGTCTGAGTAATTGTAATCTTGGCTATTTAAGGCAATTAAATCTTGTTTGCTCCTTCACCTTTAATGCAGCAAATATACTGTTGTTAAGAGCCATTTATGTTCCTTTATGTTCAATACCTAGAAAATTCAAATTCACAGATATGATAGGAAAGTCACACCTCAGTCCTGGCATGCAAAGAAAGAATTGAGAGCTATAATTTAGTGCTTACTTCAAATGTGGGATGATCTACAGGATATGGATATGGACAGTAAAGGTGATCTTAAATGTATTTAATACCACTAAATTTTATATTTAAAAGTTTTATGTCTTTTGTATTTTAGGAAAATAAAACACATGATAAATAAGAACTCAGAGACTTTTGTAAGTCCGAATGGTGTAATTCTGAATGACTATAGAAAATGGGGAAAAGAAGGTGCAACTTCAGTCACATCTTATAAAAATGAGTCCTGGTTTCAAGAAACTGTGAAGAAAGTTAAGAAACTACAGAGTACCAATTAGAAACTTGATTACTTTCAGTTCATAGCAGAGACTTGTCAAACTCTTTGTAATATTTTGAATAGTAAGGATAGTAGGATAGTCTTTAGAGACAATATTTAAGCTCTATAAAATTTTTCTATACACTCACATATATATAGTGAGAGTTTATTAAGATGCCTTTTTAAGTAAATATGATTTCACACTGCATAACACTGTTATCAACATAGTTATAAGATTGTGAACTTAAGTATGAAGTAAATAAATTTATTAATATCTCTGCAATGCATAAGTAAGATTGAATTAATTCTCATGGACAATTGTAGAAAAATAAAGCTCTATGATGTTTGAGAGTGAAGAATATATAAAGTTACTGAAAGAATAGTTTACCAAGGCTTTTGACATGTAATCTAGAATCGGAGCCCTTCCTGTCATTGAGTCTTTAGTTGGATGTTTAATCATGCCCTTTAAAACAAGCAAGTATGGCTTTGAGAAGCATAGCAGAAAAATTATTGAAAGGCAGTTGTGGGAACCATCAATTTAAAGCCAAATCAGGAATGAATTATGTGTTGCCTGATTATTATCCATCGCTACTGGTTAATATCTGAAGTGAGGGGCCATTTGGCAAACATATCATTTTAGCTGTGGATTTTGAAGCATAGCTGGAAAATGATTTTTAAAAATTGAATTATATTGCAAGAAATCTTGTGGCTTTTAGAAGTCTGATAGGTATGATCAAAAATATCTGATATCTGATAAATTATATGAGTGTAGAGAAATAGTGTTGACCCCACATTAAGTTCATAAGGAGGCTCTAAAAGTAAAAGGGTAAATTGATCCTGAACTGCAATCAAAGCAATATGGCTTAAACATACAAAGAACAAGAGATGGCAGGTAGGACAAACATAGAGATTGAAAGTTGGTGATTTATTATACAGATGCCTCATTCCTGATTTCACAATTGGCATAAAAGCACGCAGATTTTCATCACATTGAAATCACAGTTGTTTGTATCATCTTAAAATTATTGGAATGTACAATCTTATTATTGTAATTTAATTAGATGGATTAGATATCCTACAGATATCAAGTAACATGATTCCTGATGGTTGGTGAGATAATTGAAGTAACAAAAAGTGAAAATGAAGCTAGAGCATAAAATAAATTTATTGTTGATATAAATGCCTAATAGAACTGGTAGGTGCATTTTTAAAAATGTCCAATGAACGCTCAAATTATAAATTATTGTTTTAGAATCATTTTGGCAGAAGATATTCGCTACTTTCCACTGGCAACTAAAAACAAACTATTGGCAATGTCTATCCTTATGGCTAGGGAAAAAGTGTGAGCTCTGTTTGAGTTACATACTTTCAGGATAGGCATTTTGTCCTTGTAATATATATAGGTGCTCTATACAAAACCATTTGAAACGAAGTTATTTTGAACACACACTGAATAATAACTGGTTATGTATGAATAGATACACTTAGATGTTATTTGGAAATGCCTGTAAACTAAACTTATACAGGCATTTATTTCTTACAGAGGCTGGCTTGATATCCAGGTATATCAATTCAGAATTGGGGGATCCACATAAACATTTAGGTAGATATTAAGAATTAGTTAAATTATAACTATGAGTTAATAAATTAAAATAAACTGAAATTTTCAAATAAATATAGAAATTGAAATTAAGACTATTCTCTGAAGAGACCCATAGTGACATAAGAAAGGATTTTACAAATGATCCCATTAAAGAATATAAGGAAATAAGTTTTATTTCTATAAACCAATAACATCTTTCAAGGTTGTTTTGGACTAACTGCTAGTTCACACTGTAAGAGAAGGGGTACAAAATTAACAATCCCCAGTATATGACAAAAAAAAAAATATCTTCTGAGCAACAAAACATTCATTCCAGTTGAAACACTGACATGTTTTATTAGTTATAAAAATCCATAAACATAAAAGGAAAAAATTTCTCATTTAACCACCCTGTAGTTGTGGATGAAGTACACAATGATAATAGTTGTTTTGTTTCTCTGAGTTCTGACCCATGCCCCTTGTTGAGTAGCCAATGACCTGACTAATGATTAGATAAATGGGAAATTAAAGTAGCTCGATGATTTCAATGATGCCTATAGATAAGCCTTTCTTGAATTCACTGGGGAATTCAACAGAAACATTAAAGAAGAAGATGGAATCAGTCCTTTAACAATTGAAAGGAGACGCATCATAGCCAGAGAGAATCTTGATACACTCTCTTGAGGTGCTCATCTGGAAATGAGCTTTGCTAGAGTGACAGCACTCAGTGGAAATTTGTCAAGCACAAGGCTTTGAACAAATAAAGAGGACAGCTTCTCCCTAAGAATTCAGAATTAAGTAATGCCAATTGTGATTGTATGAATCTAAAATCACATAACTATATAAGCAATACATAGTATATAATAAAAGCAAATATTTAAGAAATCATAATATATAACTTTTCAATAACTACTATTTTGTTTTGTGATGAAATTTCCAGCAGGTAACCTTCACGTTGTATAAACCTAGTACTACAAGAAAGTCAATGCTTCATTCATAAAGTCATATATATGATGATATGATAACCAGGAGCTTGATTTAAATATTCTCAGAATATGATATTAATATAAAATTACTGGCCAGAGGGAAAACTGAGTATACCCAACCATCAGCTATTTTTTATGTTTAGTCACATTGTTCAGGACAACTTCAGGGTAAAAGTGATTATACATTAAGGCAGGCAATTAAAAGCTCAAATTAGTTCTAAACATTTAAATTTATATAATGACTTTAGAGTATACTATTTAAGCCTTTCCTTTCTTCAAAGTATGCTTTTAAATAAATACTAAATATATAACAATGTTCACAAAAATATGACCATGTTGCTATAGGAAAGTCTATGTCATGGGATGGGTAATGGTTTATGAAAGAAAGATTAGTTCATTAGACCTGAGTCAGTCAAATCCTGTATCTTCACCAGAGAATCCCATCTTTATGATTAGGAATAGCTTATTCCTTTGACATTAGTCCTGAGAGCAAAGAAAATAAACACTAACTTATAGTAATGTTTTTATGTTGTGGATGGGTTGAAACACATGATTAGAGTTTCCTTACTCAATGTCATGCTATGGTATATGTTAAATGCCTAATCCATTCTAAACTATAGTATGAGTAGTTAAGTCTGTCATTCAACTGAAGCTATTGCCATGTCAAAACCATGGGCCAAGATCTGAGTTTTTAGAGCACAAAAGAACTGAAGAATGTGTTTCAGTCTCTTATTGGAAGGAGTAGATATAGAAACCTTTTGAACATGGGAAATTTGTGTGTTAGACCAGTATAAATAATTAATTTGTATCACTATTTTTTATGCTCAAAAGTTTATATGAAGTAATAAATAAATTACCCATAAGCACCATTTTAAGAAATGTGTTAATAGCTCAATGTAGCTTTTAAAACAGAGGGTTCATTGTAGTGCTTCACTTAGGGTTCTGTGTGGTAAAGTAGTAATGATCCATTCATATTAAGAGAGGTTATGCAGTATATACTTTTGGTTTCCACATCTCTCTGACATTTGTCTTACATTTGATGCGAAGGGAATGATTTGGGAGACTACAGAATAACCTCAGGAGCTCATTGATATCCAAAAATTGTTTTTTTCAGCCCCATGTTTTATTTTTCTAAACTTACATGGAAGTTGCTTATATCACTAGTTGGGCTTGCCAGTTGGTAACAGTAGTGGGGAATTCTTCAGATCCCTTTAACTTATTCTTCATTTCAGGTAAAACAGGTGAGATGACCTCATCTAGAGAGTAACTTTGCCCCAGCTATTACTGTGGTTCCTGAAATCTCAATGATTTTCTATTTATTATAGTCTGTTATTTGATCTGGGATAATATTTTTTTGAATACAACTTTGTTTATCCTTACAATTCATTTGCTAAAGGACATTTTTACCAAGCTTCTCTCACTAGTTCCAATATAACAATTAAAATTCATAAAAGCTGTTTTATACTTTTTTCATGTTTTCTATATGCTTCATAATTTTCATTAGCTTGTCAAAAGTACAAAGTTTCTGGTGACAAATGATAAGTGTAAAAATTCATTATTGAAATCAAAACTTATTCTTTTCATTCTGTCGGTGTTTTAAGAAAAATGACATATGATCAGTATGCTTGAGGCATTGTGTTCTATATAATTTCTAATACTACATATAATAAATAAACAAATTGATAACTTGTTGGTTGTATTTTATTAATTATGAACATATGACAACAATAAACTAAATGATATTCCAACTTGTCATATTATTATATTTTTTTCTATTTGTGAACACTAGATCTCAACTACACAAAAAAATTCTATGCTTTTCCCAATGGAATAAGAGATGTTATATCCTGTTCTTTTGCTCCTGCTCAGTCCCATTGCTCCTGCTCTCCTCCTCTCTCCACGTGCTCATGGCCTGCTTCTACTCCTCCGCTCTCTTCCCATGCCTCTCTCTGCATCTACTACCCTCTAAACTCCACTCTTCATGCCCTAAATAAATTCTATTCTATACTATAGGAAAAAAAACAGATGTTTTATTGTCCACCAATAATTTAACTCTTTGGTGGATAAAGAAAAAAGCTTAGATAATTTTTCCTATAAGAGAGAAAAATTATGAGTATCTCAAACAGGTATCTCAAAATAAATGTTTAGAAATTGGACTTGTGTGAGAATGAATTTGCATAGATTGACCAAATCCACATGAGAACATGATGTTAAATAATTATCAGGAATAACTCCACGAAAACAATTTTTAGTGATATAAAGAAACTTAGCTGAGTATTTAAAGCTTAACTAATAAGGATAAAATGGTACTTGTAAATAAATGTATAGAGCATTCATTGTAATAATATTATTATGTTATTGTTGATGCTGAAGATTGAATCTAGGATCTCCTACATGTTATATAAATTTTGTACCACTGCGGTGCAGCCTTGGATTCCCCAGAACAAGCTAAACAATTCTCAGCTCTTGGAGTCTTGATGAAATGTCATTCCTATCAAAATGTTTCAGTATGACCAGACTGTAATATTTACAGACTACCTTATCATTATGATTTAAATCTTAAGTTTTTTCTATATCCTATTAAAGTATATGTTTACTTAATTGAGGTAAATACGTATACTTTATCTTGTTAAAACGACTATGAAAGCTAGCCATGGTAAGGAATATTTATATACTAATATGAACAGAAAAAATGATTTAAATATATTAATGATTTTTCTAAAAGTAACCTTTTTTACTGGATATTTTCTTTATTTACATTTCAAATGTTATCCCCTTTCCTTGCTTCCCCTTTGGAAACCCCTATCCCATCTTCCTCCCTCTGCTTCTATGAAGGTGCTCCCCTACCCACCCACACATTTCTGCCTCCCTGCCCTTCCACCCACCTACAATGGTGCATCTAGCCTTCAGAGGACCAAGGGCCTTTCCTCCCATTGATGTGAGACAAGGCCATCCTCTGCTACATATGCAGCTGGGGGCATGGGTCCCTCCATATGTATTCTTTGGTTGGTGATTTAGTCGCTGGGAGTTCTGGGGGTCTGGTTCGTTGATATAGTTGTTCTTCCTATTTGGTTGCAAACCCCTGCAGATACTTCAGTCCTTTCTCTAATTCCTCCATGGGGACCTTGATCTCAGTCCAATGTTTGGCTGTGAGCATCTGCCTCTGTATTTGTCAGGCTATGAGAGAGCCTCTCAGGAGACAGCTATATCAGGCTCCTGTCAGCAAGTACTTCTTGGCATCAGCAATAGTGTCTGGGTTTGTTGTCTATATATGGGATGGATACCCATGTGGAGCAGTCTTTGAATCAACTTTCTTTCAGTCTGTGCTCCACTCTTTGTCTCTGTACTTCCTCCAGTGTGTATTTTGTTCCCCCTTCTAAGAAGGACCGAAGCACCCATAGTTTGGTCTTTCTTCTTCTTGAGCTTCATGTGATCTGTTAATTGTATCTGGGTATTCCAAGCTTCGGGGTTAAAATCTATTGATTAATGAGTGCATACTATGTGTGTTCTTTTGTGACTGGGTTACCTCACTCAAGATGATAATTTCTAATCCCAACCATTTGCCTGAGAATTTCATGTAGTCATTGTTTTCAGTAGCTTAGTAATACTCCATTGTGTAAATGTTCCACAACAATAATTTTTAAAATGATAGAATTCTTGTGTTCATTACTACAATAGATTAATTTCCTTGTCAATGGTAAATCTATTACACCAAGGAAGTGATAAAAAATAAATTATAGTTAATAGAGAAGAAAATGCACTGTTCTATATTCAAATGAGTTAGACTACTAAAGAAGATCCCATGTTCCCAATTTTGTCCCAAGAAAACCATTGGGAAACTACTAGGCTAATTGGCTAAATACAAACCTGTCTTTATTTGCAGCAGTATAGCAGGAAATGAGTTAAAACTCTTATTACTTATAAAAGTAGGTTCTTTTTCTAATACCAAAATAAGAAAGGTATCATGGAGAAACACTACAGTGCTGTACTAGTAGACACTGTCACTCTAAGCCATTAACAGAACACATGATATACAATCGGTTGGTTTTTGTTTGTGATTGACCAGAGTTATATATTTCTTTTTGTCAAATATATTTTTAGTAGGACAAAATATTGGTGGCTATATTTAACTGAATAATTTCACACATCATTGTAAATGGTTAAATGGCCATATCAAGCTTCAATATTTGTCTCTGAAGATGTGTTTGTATCTACTACTAACCCCTGTGTAGTCAAGATCCTTATTTATTCCCAATATTTTTTCTTAGAGACAAGTTAAATCTTGATGCAGAATTCAGTGTATATTTAAATAATTGTTCAATTCAAATTGGCTCAGGAGTATAGAATTCTTTTATATTACACATTTATAAAATGTGTTTGCTTGAAACCATTAGTGCTTAGAAAATATTGAATGTGGAGACATTTAGTCAATTGGTAATTATTTATTGGTTACCACCTACTTATTATGTGTGCTATGTATACAGTTAGACTTCTTTTTTTTTTCAATTTTTATTATATTATTTATTTACATTCTTGTCATTGTCTCCTCTTGGTCCCCCTCCAACAATTCCTCATGCCATTCCTGCTCCCCCTTACCTTGGGCCTCAAGTCTCTTGAGGATTATGTGCATCTTCTCACACTAAGGCTAGACCACTCAAACCTCTGCCATATTTGTGCCAGGGCCCTCGGACTGGCCCAAGTGTGCTCCTGGTTGGTGGTTCAGTCTCTAGGAGCTTCCTGGGGTCTGGGTTAGGTGAGAATGCTGGTATTCTTATGAGGTTGTTCTCTCCATCAGATTCTTCAATTCTTTCCTTAATTCAAGCATAGAAGTCCCCTACTTCAGTTCAATGGTTGGGCATGAGTATCTGCGTCTGTCTCAGTCAGCTGCTGTAGGGCCTCTCAGGGGACAGCCATGCCAATCTCCTGTCTGTTAGCACATCACAGCATCAGTAATAGTGTCAGGCCTTGGTGACCTCCCATTAGATATATCCCAAATTGTGCCAGTTACTGGAACATCTTTCCTTCTTTCTCTTCTCCATTTTTGTCCCTGCAGTTCTTTTAGACAGGAACAGTTTTGGGTAAGAGATTTTGATGGTGTGTTCATAACCCTGTCCCTCTGCTTGAGGCTCTCTCTGTCTATTGCAGGTGAGCTCTTTGAGTTCCCTCTCACTGATGTGGGGCATTGTGGCTAAGGTCACCCTCCTATTCAGTCCTTAGAGTCTCTCACCTCCTGGGTCTCTGGTACTTTCTAGAGGGTCCTCCCCCAACACACCTGCTGATGCTGCTTATCTCCATTAATTCTCTTGGCCTTCGGGGTTTCTCACCTGCCCTAACCCCCATATCTGATCCTGTTCCCCTTTCCCCCTTTTCTTCCCCTCTCCCATTCAGGTCCCACTTTCTCTCTGCCTCTTGTGATTATATCCATCCCCCTTCTATGTGGAATTGAAATATTCTCACTTGGGCCTTTCTACTTATTATACGTCTTATGACCTGTGGGTTGTGTACTAGGTATTCTGTACTTTTTGGCTAATATCCACTGATCAGTGAGTACACACATATGACCTTTTTAAGAATAAAACAGTATAAATTCTAAAATCACAGATATGAATTTATTTTTAATTAGAAAGACAATGCCATATAATCATAGTAAGTAAGTAAATAAAGTGGTTAACATACAGTTAAATATAAAATTAGAGCCAAGCCAGAGCAATCCAAACTAAGTGGAATGCAGCATAGTGTGTGTTTTTGCTATTAGATCTGGTCATTATGTCTAGCATTACTTATTCATCTCTACTTTAAAAAATATTCTACTCAGTAAGTCAGTGAGGAAGCCACACAAACTGATGACCATCTGTAGAAATACAGGACTCAAAACTCAATATCATGACAGCTATATAGATTCAGAGTTAATTAACCTTTACCTCGTTCCTAATATTTGCCAAGTACTTGTGCAAGAATGACCAGGAATACCATGTTGATTAAAATAACCCTGAAAAGTGTCATCATTGCCCAGGACATACCTGGAAGTTAAGTGAATTGCTTAGGGCCACAGTAGAAATTGATTGGATGCAGGAAGGTTAAGAGTGCTGCTGAAAAATAGAGTGGTCATTTAGCAAGTTGACTGAAGCAAAGTTCTTTTAATTGGCTCCTTAATTGCTTCATTTCTGTTTCTTCAATCAACAATTATTTTTAAAAAAAATCTTTAGCTTTACTTCCTTTCTTTTTTAAATGTATTAAGTGTTTTTATATCTCTATTTATCTATCTATCTATCTATCTACCTATCTATCTATAAATATATTTCATTATTCTCTTTCCTTTTTCTTTCTTCAGCTTACTCTTGAATTCATTAACCTTTTTTACTTAATTGTGTGTTTGTGTGTATATATATATATATATATATATATATATATATTCACACAAATATATTCATGGTCATTCTTACACAAGAATTTGGCAAATATTAGGAACAGGGTAAAGATATATATATATATATATATATATATATATATATATTCATATGAATTCAGTCCAATCCATATATGTATGTGAATAAGAGAACCTATGCACAAGACCCAAAGTTCCTAAACATGACCTGTAGGAGAATAGTGAAAAATATATAGTTTTTGTCTTTTCAAATTTAAACACTTTTGAAGTCATTGTCTAAATGCCATAGTTGATGTTAACACATATGTCTTCTCTTCATTTGTGCCAAAATAAATTGTCACAGAATTTGGCAGAGTTGAATAAATAATTAAATGATTCTTCAAGGTTCCTTCGTCACTTAAACAGAGTAGTGGCTCAGAGATACGTTTGCTTGTATACATATACAAACACTCCTCTGGAAAAATCAATATGTGGTTTGAGTGTGTGTGTGTGTGTATGTTTATAATAACAGTAACTCCCCAGAGCTGACAAGTAGAACTCTAACCTGATCAGTATATTTCACATTAATTATTAGAGACTCTAAACAAAGCCAATTGTACACTTACTTGTTTGTTTGAAAATCCTCTTAGTTATTCCACCAAGTTAATGAGGTTAATTTTTATCTTCTGCTTAAAAGAGACAAAGCACTTTGGTATTTCATACCAAGGAAGTCCCTGGTTTCCTGTGTTAGGTGGCCAATTTCTTATTTTCTAGTGCAGTTAATTTTTTGGTACTTTATTTACATTTCAAACGTTTTCCCCTTTCCAGGTCTCTCGTTTTGAATCCCCCTATCCCATTTCCCCTCCCCCTGCCTCTATGAGGGTATTCTTCTGCCCACCCACTCCTGTCTTCCCTCCCTGGCATTCCCCTATACTGGGGCATCTAATACCCTCAGGCCCAAGGGTCTCTCCTCAGTGTGTCAACTTTACTCGATCAAGAGATTCCAAGAGCCAACAAACACTCTCTGAATAGGTATTCTTAAGTGATCGATATCTCAATTAACACACAATCTTCAACCCCTGTATCAAAGGTGCATTGATACCAACCTTCAAACAATAAGGTCTAAATTTAATGAAAAGAAAAGGGAAGACAAAGCATTCACCCTCTGTCTTCCAATATCCTGGAATTCTAGCTTGATTGGCTTAGAGAATGACTGCTAACTGAAGAACATTTTTATCTGGGGAATCAGAGAGAAAATTTCAAACAAGATTCACATGTGAGTCATTGGATTCTACATGAAAGCTCTGTTTACACTCACTTATGAGTGGGAAATTACCATCCACTATCAGGGGTGTCAATAAAATGAAAACAAAAAGAAAATTGTTCTCCTCTGGAGATAGCATCACAATATTTTTGCTGACCTTGTATCACACATGCCAGGGCTTCTGGCATTTATAATTTGGGTTTGTACTAGAAATTCCTCTAATTCACAAGCCTTCAACACCACAAATTACAGGATGTCTTTGTGACACCAAAGGACTTTTTCCTAATAAATCCTGCTTGATCTTTTTGTACAACTCTGTCGTCATTTATTATGTCATTCTAAAGAGCTTAGCTTATATACGGAATAGCTACCAATAATGAGCATGTATCTCAAGCACTGACCTTTTGTCAACACAGAGATAAAAAATCTGCCATAGAGTTACTGGAATAATTAGGAAACTAATGACCATCATTGTGTATTAAAGACCAAATTAATGATATACCCTGAGGTCAAATCATGCACTACATTTAATGCTGAAACTGTGGCAAATGTGTCAAATTATCAACAATGCACCACCATCAAAGGGAGTATTTTCATTGCTATGAAGGTAATGAAGAAAAAGTTATTGTGATCTAAGAATGTGTGTACTAATCATTCATGTGAAATATAATTACCATTTAAGACACACAATTAAACCTGAAATACACCGTTCAAAGTATTTTCACATGATACTAACATTCCAAGAGATTAGAGATTACAATTCTATTTTATGGTGGAAATATCACAGATGAGTTAGAAGTTTCAAACAAGACCAGAATTGAAACAATTGATTGTATAATCTTTTTTCCCCTTAGAGCTATTTGATGTCTACATAATGGCAACCATTGGTAAATTTTTTCATGTCTTCTACCACATGAGTGCATATTGTTTCTTCCTTTTGTCTTTCTATACTGTGAGGATACATTTTTCCTCCTGTTTCTCACTTTCAGTTAGAAAAGCTCATTTCAATCTTTAATGATTTGTTATTGTAAATATCTAACATACTGCATGCCTATGAGAACATTTTTATTTCAACCAATCTACTGAGTGACATACTGGGGTTTCCATGTTTCCTGTAATTAGTCCTCTCTTTAAAGGTTTATATTACACACACTGTATATAATGGCTTCATTGAATCATGCATAATATTTTGTTACCTTTTATTCATAAATGATAGTCAATATGGTGTGTGGAGTGTGAGAAGTATGTTAGCAGACAATCATATTCTTACTGCTGTCAGGTTTATGCAGCTGATTTGTCATCTTAATTTCAATTGCAAACTCTCTCATTTGAATATACCAATTTTTGATCATATAGATGGTCTTTCAATTTTATTAATAACTAAAATAAAATTATGTTCCCTAAAGGTTTTTTATTTTTTAATCTTTTTTAACTTTGTCTTCCTAATACAGTGTGACTTGTATTAGATGATTGCCAGCCTAGAAATATACTCTCAAATGTTGATATTCATGACTCAATAAAAACCCCAATTTTCATTAAGATCTGAGGTTCCTCTGCTCTCTTTCATTATTGTACAGTTATACAATTCATCGCTCTTTCATTCCTCAGGTAAGCTAGCTAACATTATTCTTGTTGTGGGAAAGTTTTATTTTTCTTTTTAAATTTAATTGCTTTCTTTTAACTTAATCTTTAATTTGAGAATTTCAACAAGAGTACCATTTTTACATCATTTTGACAAACCTATACATTCCATGCCATTTATTTCAAATTCATGAAATCTCATTTTTAATTATTATTATTCACAATCTACTAAATTCTTATATTCTTGCTTATTATATTATGTTTAGGAATAAGCACTGGAACTGCATAGCCTGTCAGTATATGGTCCCTGGATAGCGCTGATTCTCCAACTTTTTGCAACAATGAATTGCATCTCTTCATCTATTCATGGGGCCTTGTGATATTTCCTACATTCATTTTGACCTGTCAGCTGGTGGTGTTAATGAGAAGGTTTTGTTTAGGTAACAATTAGTGTTGAAATTTTACTGGAGAATCTACCATCTCATATAGATAACAGTAGTCATACAGGTCTTCTAGATTTAGCACATTTTCTCCTCCTCTTTACAAAGATTCCTGAGCTCTAGACATTAAGAGGCACATTGTTGAGGTACCAGTTAAGGGTAAAAATCCTCCAGTCAATGATTCTCTGAGTTTTTACCAAAACTCTTTTCTATTTTATGTGTGCCACAAATATAAGTTTCTTTGATGAGGGATGAGAATGATTCCTATTTATGAGAATAAAGATATAATTGAAAAAAAATTACGAAATTACATTAATTTAGAAAAATAACATTATTAGTTTCTTCTCTCATATCTACGACCTCTTTATTCATGAATAGTAGGCTAGGTTTACAATATTATCTGTGAATTTCCTCCCTTTGAGTAGGTCTTAGGACCAATTAGAAAATTAGTGGTTTGCTCCCAATAAAATTACAGCCATTTCACTACTAGTAGTTTCTCACTAGGTTGGTCATGTTTGCTCTTCATAGATTTTTGACTCTGTGTATGAGTACTTAATATTTTCTCTTGTCAGTTTGTGTAAGAGTTTTAGGTCATAGGAGAGTCAATCCTCAGGGAGAAAGATTCCTTGTCAATTCCTCTAAATCCTATATATGAAAAATATACTGTCATTAATAGTATTTTACATTCAATTTGTAGGAGGCAACCAAGCACAATGGCAATAGAGGATATTATTTGGCAAGTCTCTTGGGTCCTTGTGAAAACAACTCAAATGAATTCTTCTATATGGTATAATTATATTGAACTCCACCCACACATACAAACACACACAATGTTTAGTCATTGAATAAATGTGTCTTTATTTAATCTACCAAATGTCTATTAATCATATATATATAGTTAAATATCTTTTGTGCTGTCCTTTTTATACTATTAATTGTATTGGTTCTTTATAATCTTTCATCTGAGAGAGGGTTTTAGTGGGGTGGTTTGAATATAAATTCATTCATAAATATAATACAGTGTTTGAATTTTAATGACAATTATAGCTGGTAGAAAAAATTCACAAACTATACACACTTCTTGGTTCAGGAATATGTGTTAAATATAACCAAAAGTGTCTAAGTAATTTTGTCAGGAAACATCACATGACTTAGAAAGTACATCAAAACAAACAAAAGTTATGAAGAAATTCCATTTGTAGTCCATATGTAGCTCACTAGCAAACAACTAATATAGTCTATACTGCTCATGTCATATAATAGTTTTATATTAAATAATAGAAATAAATGAACTGAAGAAAGATTGCATACATCATTTAACGTCACTATTTATTAATATAACATCTACAATCTGAACAGTTGTTGAGTCTCTTTCAAAAACCCAAAATTATAGCTGATTAAATCGTATATATGTCACCTAAAATTTGCTATATCTTTTGGATCTTATATAATAAGAAACTTGACTAAATTCATCTCTTCCAGTTTTTATTGCCTTAATGTTTTACAGCAAGTCAGTGTGAACACAAAAAGAACTGCTCTCTTTTCTTATGTGTAAGTTTTAGAAAGATTATGAAGTTTCAAATAAAGACATCCTTTTCAGGGTATAATACTAGTGGAAAGATCTATTTGAAAAGCAAAATTAATCACATTCTGAAACACACTCTCTGCTGCAATTAATAATGCATTACTTTATGTGTGCAAGCCATTTACAGAATATTGTTGACAAGCCATTTCTTACATGTACACCAAAGTCAAGGAGTACATTGCTGCAGAATAACAAACTCTCTGTGATTGAAAGGATACACAATTTAATACTTAAAATCTAAGTAATGTAATAAAACCATTTACCACCATGACCAATTCGATACTTTTAAAAATTATTTTTGAAATCTTAAAATACACATTTTTTTATTTTAAATTATAAGTTCCATATGGGGTAGGTTATATAAACCTTCATATAACTATGTATATGCATGTGAACATATACACAAACTAAAAATATATATATATATATATATTTTTTTTTTAAAATTCCACTACAAAAGTTTCAACTTTCTTTCTTACAATTATCATTTGGAAAACTCAATGCATATTTCAATTTGAGATAGATGATCATACACTATGTTCTATTGTTAAGGTTTAATTTCAGAAGGCTATTTAATGAATAAACACCTCCTATGATGGTATCCTCCTTTCAATAAAATGTAAGATTCTGAAGAAAATATCAAGATATTTTGTATGAGCATCACAATCACAATAATTCTTAATTTTTAATACATATTATAAATATAATATAAATAAAACATATTATAAATATTATAAATATATAATAATTAATAACACAATTATTAAACAATTTTATCATATTATTCTTAAATAGTTTAAAATTAATTTAGATAGTAATACAACTTCATTTAGATTGCCTTAATGTATGTGCATATGCACCCAGACACGCGTACACACACAGACACACACACTCTCTCTCTCTCTCTCTCTATATATATATATCTATATATATATATATAGATATATGAGAGAGAGAGATAGATAGATATGCTAGCTTTTTATTCCTGTCTGTTCCCTGTCTTATTTTTCTCCTTTCTCCCAGTCTCATCTTGATTCTCCTGTTCCACCTCCCCATTTCCCCATTCATAACAACATGATCCTATACGTAGATATTCTATTCCCTTTCCAAGAAAGTTTTCTATGACCTCCTCAGTCTCTTATTCTATTAGTAACCTCTGGTTCTAAGGATTGTATCTTTGATATCAATGATTTTTCCCATTCTGTAAGCTGTTGCTCTGTCTGAATGATGATGTCTTTTGCTGACCAGAAGCTTTTCATTCTTATAAGGTCCTATTTATTAATTATTGATCATAGTGACTGTGTTAAAGAAGTTTTTTTCAGAAAGATTTTTCTTGCATTGAAAACTACTCTTCATTTAATCTTCCATCAGTCTCAGTGTGTTTTATGTTGAGATATATATTTTTAACTGTCTTAATATTTTTTACACTTCAGTCATTATCTCATTCTCACATTATCGCCCTCTGACAGTTTCTCATCCCATTCCTTCTATGCCATATACCTCCCGACTTACCAGGGCTGCCCACTCCCTTGGGCCTCAAGTATCTCAAGGGTTAGGTGTGTCTTCTCCCACTTAGGCCAGATCAGGCAGTCTTCTGCTGTATATGTATCAGGGGCCTCGGACCTGCTGGTGTATCCTGCCTGATTAGTGGCTCAGTGAGATATCTGGGAGGTCAAGGTTAGTTGAGACTGCTGGTCTTCCTATGGAGTTGCCCTCCTCCTCAGCTTCTCCCAGCCTTCTTCTAATTCAACCACAAGGGTCAGCAGCTTCTGTCCATTGGTTGGATGTAAGTATCTGCATGTTTAGCTCATTGTTGGGCCTCTTTGAGGGCATTCATGCTAGGCTCCGGTCTTTAAGCACACCATAGCATCAGAAATAGTATCAAGCCTTGGAGACTTTCCTTGAGCTGGATCCCAATTTGGGCTGGTCAATGACCTCCTTTCCCTCAGCCTTTTCTCTGTTTTGTCCCTGCAGTACTTTTAGACAGAAACAATTCTGGTTCAAGAATTTTTAACTGTGGGATAGCAACCCCATTCCTCCACTAGATTTGTAGTTGAGTTTTATGCAGGGTGATGAGTATGGTCAATCTATTTGGAATTTTCTACATGAAGATATCTGGTTTGACGAGCAACGTTTATTGAAGATGCTTTCATTTTTATATTGTGTCTTCTTTATCAAAAATGAGGAGCCCATAGATGTTAGATTTATCTTTGATTTTCCAATTTGATTCCATTGGTTGACATGTTTGTTTTGTAATCAACACCATGTTGTTTTTATTACTATAGTTCTATAGAAGAATTTATGCCAAGAATGGTCAGAAATGGTGATAACTCTAGTTGTTTTATTATTCATGTTTGTTTATCTATCATGTATTTTGTTGTTGCTTTGTTTTGCATTTTGTTTGTTTGCTTGTGTGTGTGTGTGTGTGTGTGTGTGTTTGGGTTGGGTGTTTGTGTATATGTATATTTGTATTTTTATAGATTTCTTTATTTTTACTACTCATTTGACTTTTAATTATGTTGTCTGGTTCAGAAGCAATCTACTATTGACATTATTTAATTTTCTTTACGAGATTACTATAAAATGACCACATATTACCATCCCATTCCCTTCCTTCAAACTCTCCCATAGACCCTTCCCCATTCCTTTTCATAGCCCCCGTATTCAGATAGGAGAACATGGATTGGGGTCCCAGGTGTCAGTTTGAGAAGCTGGGGCCTAATCAGGGTCTTTGGCTTGATCCATGCTACAACAAACAAAACCCAATGTTTACTAAAACTTCATGGGTTTTAGTGGCTCTCTGATTTCCTTCAGTTTGCAATTGCTGTTTGTTTCAATTAACTACTTATTGAAAGCCCAAGCAGCAATTCCAGACTCCAAGGAAGTTTTATATATTTCTTTAAAGGGTTATTATTTTTCCATTTAAAGACCTCTATCATATTCATAAGTCTATTTTAAGGGCTTTGCTTGTTCTTCAGTTCTGTTGCAATACTTAGTGTCTCCATCGTAATATTCCTGATCTTTAGTGGACATACTTATCTATGCTATTATTGTGTTTTTACATTGGCACCCAGATATCTGGGATTGAGAAATTATTCTTGTAGATACTGGTACCCGGTCTTGCCCATGTTGAGCGTATGTAATGTTCGTTGGTTTCTGTTGTCTACATTGCTTCTTAGATGAGTATAATGGTTGTGTATTGACTAGTAAGAAATTCTTCCGCACTTCTGTTATTGTGTCGATTTGAGTTTCTGGGTAAAATGTGATCACAGGTGTCGGATGCTTACACTTAGGAAATGAGATAATCTGGAGTAGCGGCTGAAAGGATCTATCAAAAGGGAAAAAGCAGGGTAAATTACAAGGCCTACTTAGTCTCCAGATAATTGGGACAGAAAATGAAAACAGGTCACAATCTAATCAGTAGTCAGCTAGAAGTCTGAGGATAGGGCTGGGGCATTTGATATGAAAAAGAGAAAGACTAGCAAAGCTCCCCTGCTTTCCTGGCCCATTTTTTTTTCTCCTACAAGCTTGGCTAATGGGTTTCCAGAGAAAGCCTGCTGGGTTTGGGGGCTGAGCCAACAGGATGAGTATGGAAGTTTGGAGGATCAGATCTCCATGATCTGCTGGAAAGGAGAACAGGGAAGAAGAGGAGGTTACAACAGGTGATCTACTACAGAGATAGGGGTGATACTGGAAGATTGATTTGTAGGAGAGAAGAGATGAAAATCTATAGTTAGTGTACTGTTTCCTGAAAATAATGGCCTATTATTTACCCTGGCATGAAATTTATATTTTCAAATGGCTTCAAGGTCTTGTTACATTGTAATACTAATTCATAATCCTAATAGAATCGCATTTTGCTACTTGGTATTTTCAAATTTATGTTTTATCATGTTTGTTGTGCAAAAAAATGTTATTCATTATTTACATCTATGCCAATATGACAGGTTCTTATTTTACATACATGATGTTCAAGATTGAACAAAGCATAATTAAAGTGATTACACTCAGAAAT
>JADRCH010000040.1:11369700-11387200 GCA_019843965.1 Rhynchomys soricoides | reverse complement strand
GACTCTTCATCCTAGAGAGCCCTCTGCTGTGACAGTTTGGTCCATGATCTTTATCTCTGGTTTAACAAAATGAAACAGATGACCCAGGGTTACAATCTCTCCATGAAGATAATCATTAACAATTCATGGGAGAGTGGCCTCATAAGGTCAGTGGTATGCTCATCTCAGATTTCTTCACATCAGTGCACAGAATCAGGAGGTAATTGAGCAAGTTAGTGCTGTCCTTTCAGCCCTGAAGATTTGTTGATTGTTGGTTGATAAGAAAATGACACTGTGGGAATACCATGTCCTTCACAGAGTTGCCCTGTGCATATGAAGACTGCACTGCGTATCAGACCATGTTCCTGGGAAGATGAAGACAAGTTTTACAGATCCTGTGAAATCTCTTTGCTTTTAGAGGATGAATTACAGTTTTTACTACAACAGTGTAATAAGCTAATAGCTTTGAGGCAAGTAATGTATTTCAAAGGTCAAAAGAGCTACTGAGGTCTCTGGTGCCTCTTTTCTTACCTTTATTAAATATTTTATTACTCAGGATAATAACTTGAGCTCTTTGCTGTTGAAGAGGGCCTTAAAATTCAACACTTATGCCAAGGACAGTCACATTTTCATACAGCTACATGGGGGCAACAAACTAAAAACAGCATTTTCTACAGCTAGTTTAAATATGGTTTTACAACATTCAGTAGAAATTAAGCACAAGCATTTGTATTAAATTTGTTGCATAGATAAGTATCTCATTAAAAAATCTATAATATTTAGAAAACTTATTATCAAGTGGGTTATAGTGTTTATTGCCCCATTAAGGGAATTGAGCTAAGGTGACTACCATGAGTTTAAGGCCACTGAAGTATATAGTGTGTTCTGGGTTAGTCTTAGCTGTCAAAATGTCACTATATATAGAAAATGGTCAATAATGATGATTATTTTGCTGATGTTGTTAAAAATAGAAATTAAATGCTCCTCAAAAATGTGCTGATCATGTATAGGATAAATATAAGTGCATTTCTGCACATATATAAATAATAAAAATATTAACACATGCACATACCCATATAAACATATACAAAATATTTAATATGAAATATAAATGTAAAAATTAAGATTTAGAGTTTTATTTTATTTTTGATAGACATCTAAAAAATATTTTCTATTCCTTATTCATGGTGAATGGATTATTGTTAAACATTTTAGTAAAAGGTAATAAAAGACTGGCATATGTTCAGGGGTTATTTTTGTGGAGGTTTCAAGTATATAGAATTATTCAAAACTATATTTTGTCTTTATTAAGCCTATATGCTTTCTATTTAGAACTGGAGGTAGCAATTAGTCTATCCTTCCTAGACTGGACAACCAGCATATTCACTTCAAAATTTGCACGTTAAAGTGTTGATTATTTTTAGGTCTTTAAGAGAGAAATTTCCTGAATGTAAAACTAGCCATAATCTTATAGATTTACATACACTTTAAAGAGGCTCAAAATTGTGAATAATTAAAGGGTTTGAGAGTGAATGCTCTAAGAATAGCAAGGAAGTGAACATATAGTCATTGGCCTTAAAAGAATGTTCAGGGTGCTTATGCAATCCAACGAGAATATTAATGAAACTATGGTTATGCTTGCTGTTAGTGCAGAAAGAAACATTAGCCAAACCAAATAAAATTACTTTAAGGTATAATACTTACACTGAAAATATCTTTTACAGTTATGTCTACAATTAAAGCATTTTCATTATTTAAAATAGAATTATAGAATTTATCAATTCATACAAATTTTAAACAAAGTATAGCAGCATCTAGTTTGAGGAAAAAAACTGTCTTAAGTTAGTAAGTAATCATTTGTCTAAACCAAAAGCAACATAAAATATCTAGCATGAAGTGACTTTATAACAAATCTCAAACAGATTTACTTAGTCACTTATTATATAAATATATGAAGAGTAAACAACAAACTACAGAATGAAAACATAGCAATTCTTTGGGTTCTTCTCACTTATTTAATTTCCCTATTGTTTAAATTTATCTATAAAATACTCATACAAATGCATTCTTATATACCATCATTAGAAAGATAACCCAAGACAAACTCTATGAAATGAAAAAAAGTAATTCTCCAAAAACCTAAAATTAGAATTATCATATAATTAGAGCATACTGATCTCAGATTTACATCTAAACAAATCAAAATCAGCACATAACAGAGACTCCTTTACTATGACATGAATAACAATATTAAAAATGCAATTGCAAGTTATTCAATCAATACAGATGTTTATCAGGAGAATAATAGCTGAGAAAATGTAGTATAGATAACCACTTGAGTTTTCTTCAGCCTTAAACAAGAACATACTTATTAAAGTGCTAATGACCCAAAACACTAAGGTGGCTAAGAAACTTGTGTTGAGATCCTCAATTATTTACTCAATACCAACGGACCAATAGTCATTCCTGAAATAATATGTATAAATCTCATGTTATTGTGTTCAAACAGGAATAATCACACACACACACACACACACACACACACACACACTCGTGCATGCGTGCGTGCGTGCGTGCATGTGTGTGTGTGTGTGTGTGCCTATGAATATATAATGAATTTGATGCATTTCTGGCTGCAAAAGTATTCCATTACATATGTTGCATCACAAAACCTCTCTGTAATCTTACTTATGAACACACAGAATATATTTTACCATCACATAAAGCAACAAAAACAAATGCTTATTAAAATGATTTGTCTCATAATTAAGAGTTCTATATGTTGTAGATTTTAGTGGTATAACAGTATATACGATTATTTCTCCACTTGTAATACCATAATGGTTTGGTTTTAAGAATCCAAACACTTTAAAATTCACCCACCATCTTCTCCAAGTGACTAATATAATCTGTGGACATTTTGGTTCAGCTCTTTGAGTTGCTTTATTAGTTGCTTTGTTGTTCTCATGATAAAATATTTGCCAAAGTAACTTAAGAGAGGGTTTATTTTTCTTGTGGTTTTAGAAACAGGGGCGGTGGACAGTGAGAGGAAGCTTGGTAAAGTTGAGCTAAGGCTAGAAGCCCTGTGGTCCCTAAAGGGATGGTAGGCGCTTTGCCTGCTCCAGGCACCAGGCCCCTGTCACTTAGCTCCAGCCCCTAATAGAGATATTTGTGACCATCAGTCACATAGGGGCAATATCCCAAGCTACATGTAGATGAAGCATCCCTAACATCTCAGACCAAGCCAATAGAAAGCACCTACTATCAGACCCCAACACATCCCAAAACTGTATATAAGATCCTATCCAATAAATAAATAAATAGATAAATAAATAAATAAATAAATAAATAAATAAATAAAGGTGTTTGAGAATCATTCCATCATCTGAGAGCATCTGTCATAAGACCTGTAAAACTGAAGAGAACTGTTCTCGGGAAAACTTTCGCTACCAGAAGCTGCCTGCATGTCCCTTGCTGGCAAGCCAGCCTTCAGCCTGCTCAGCTCAGCACAACCAGTGTGGCATCTTGGATCAACAGCAGTAAGAGCAGCAGTGGTAGAGGCAATTCCCCCTCCTGGCTTGCACCCTTTCCCCTTTGCTTGAAATCCCCCCCCTTGCTGGGTTGGAGATATCTGTGGATAGCTCTAGTACATGGGCCTATAATAGTTCCCCATGGCATGTAACATTGAAACATAAATGTGAGGCAAGTGCTGATCACATTGTCTGCATTTAGGAAGCAGAGAGAGAGAGATGAATGCTGGTTTCTCCTTCCTATTTTATCTAATACTCGAAGAATTGATCTTCCCATTTTCAAGATGAGGTTTTCTTCTTTATTTGAACAATTATGGGACCTACTTGATATACCCACATGTGAGTTTCCTTGTTGAATATAAATCTACCTTTGTTGACAATGAAGGGTAATCATAACAGTTGCTGCCCTGAATTTCAAAAAAAAAATTCATTTCTGAACTTAACTTGGGAACAGAAATAATTCCAGCCATTTCGAAGGAGCCATTAACCCACTTCTACCATTTATACTAGGTAGTTATAAGAGATAGCATTCTCAGCATCAGCAGGTAGAAATTGAAAACAAATGCTGCAATAATCTGAAGATGATCTATAAACCAGTGTATAAAATATTGAATCAAGATTTGATTCTTTATGCAGAAATTTCAAAAGAACAACCATGTTATCAGCTCACAAATGTTTTAGTCATATGTGTATATAGCTTTAAAGTAAATCCACATTTATTATCTGCAAATGTTTTATTTGTGTGTGTGTGTAAGTACACACAACACAGTTAAGTGAATCTACATTCTTGGAAACTATCTAGAAGTTACTCAGACAAAAAGAAGGAGCAAATATCTCCCTTACCCTTTACTTATCACAGTACTAAGAAGCACAATGCCTGAAGAGTTGAGTTACACATCTAGATTCGATGTCTAGCACAAACACTGACTGCATAGTGACCTTAGTATGGTTAACCTGAATAATCTTGGTGAAATTACCTCCATAGCACACATGCTAATAGCCACTCTTGCTTCTTGCGTGTAAATAAAATAAGGTAATTAAAGTGAAATTTAGTGTAGTTTCAGTTCTTGAGCATCTCTTGTTGTAACAGAGCTGGCACTATCATCATGTAATTATCATTGCGTAGCATTTGCTTCTGGCAGACACATGTCACAGAAAATAGAAATTTAAAAAGACACTAAAATTATGTAGAAACTCTCATTTACTACATAAGTAGAAAATGACAACTTTGAACAGTTGGAGAAAACTCAAATATTTTTCCAATCTCTTTGCAAAATTCATGTTAACAAATTTGATGTCATAAGCATAATATACTTGGTTAAAGGGGAGCTGAAACCAAACAAAGAGAATTGGAATTTATTTGTGGATCTCCTGGTTGAAAACCAGAGTGAAAGAAAGCAATGTTAATGATTCAAATGTACATATTTATATTCATTTTAAACCTACAGATATATCAAATATGTATGATTTTTTTCTACACATAAGCTTACATATGATCCATACACTTAAGAAGAATTAGGACAGAGTTTTTCTTTGCTCAAAAAAATTCTTATTTCTAGTTGGCCACCAGATAGCTTAACATGCTACTAAGTCTCACACATAGAAAATTAGATTTTAGTCCCTGATTTTAGTGGGATTGCTTCTAGTTACTTTCCATTTAGTTTGATGTTGGCCACTAGTTTGCTGTATATTTCTTTTACTATGTTTAGGTATGGACCTTGAATTCCTGATCTTTCCAAAATTTTTCCCAGGAAGGGGTGTTGAATTATGTCGAATGTTTTCTCAGCATCTAATGAGATGATCATGTGGTTCTTTTCATTGAGTTTGTTTATATAGTGGATTACATTGTTGGATTTCCATATATTGAACCATCCCAGCATCCCTGAAATGAAGGCCACTTGATTATGATGGATGATCATTTTGATATGTTCTTTGATTAGGTTTTCAAGAATTTTATGCAGTATTTTTACATCAATATTCATAATGAAAACTGGACTGAAGTTCTCTTTCTTTTTTAGGTCTTTGTGTAGTTTAGGTATAAGTGTAATTGTGGCTTCATAAAACAAATGAGGTAGTCTTCCTTCTGTTTCTGTTTTGTAGAATAGTTTGAAGACTATTACTATTAGGTCTTCTTTGAAGTTCTGATAGAATTCTGCACTAATCCCATCTGGTTCTGGGCTTATTTTGGTTGGGAGATTTTAATGACTGCTTCTATTTCTTAAGGGATTAGAGGACTATTTAGATGGTTTATCTGATCATGATTTAACTTTGTTATTTGATATATGTCTAGAAAACTGTCTATTTTATCAAGATTTTCCAGTTTTGTTGAATATAGGCTTTTGTAGTAGGAGCTGATGATTTTTTGAACTTTTTTGGTTTCTGTTATTTCCTTGGTTTCTTGTCTCCCTTTTCTTTTCTGATTTTGTTAATTTGTATACTCTCTCTGTGCCCTCTGGTTAGCCTGGCTAAGGGCTTACCTATCTTATTGATTTTCTCAAAAAAACTGGTTTTGATGATTCTTTGTATAGTTCTTTTTGTTTCTACTTGGTTGATTCCAGCTCTGAGTTTATTTCCTCTGTCTACTCCTCTTGAGTGTATTTGCTTCTTTTTGTTCTAGAGCTTTCAGAAATGCTGTCAAACTGCTAGTGTATGCTTTCTCCAGTTTCTTTTTGCAGGCACTCTCAGCTATGAGTTTTTCTCTTAGCACTGCTGACATTGTGTCCCATAATTTTGGGTCTTATGTGCCTTCATTTTTACTAAATTCTAATTTTTTTAATTTATTTCTTCCTTGAACAAGTTATCATTGAGTAGAGCATAGTTCAGCTTGCATATGTATATGTGCTTTCCATTGTTTTTGTTGTTATTGAAGACCACCCTTTGTCCGTAGTGATCTGATAGGATGCCTTGTAACATTTCAATCTTCTTGCATCTGTTAAGGCCTGTTTTAGGACCAATTATATGGTCAGTTTTGGAGAAGGTACCATGAGGTGCTGAGAAGAATGTATATTCTTTTGTTTTAGGATGAAATATTCTATAGATATCTGTTAAATCCATTTGGTTCATAACTTATGTTAGTTTCACTGTGTCTCTGTTTAGTTTCTGGTTCCATGATCTGTCTTTTACTGAGAGTGGGTTGTAGAAGTCCCCCACTATTATTGTGTAAGGTGCAATATGTACTTTGAACTTTAGTAAAGTTTCATTTATGAATGTGGGTGCTTCTATTTGAAGCATAGATGTTCAGAATTGAGAGTTCATCTTGGTAGAGTTTTCCTTTGACAATATGATATACCCATCTGTTGGATTAAGTCTGTCCTGCATCACCTTCGTCCCAAGGCTGGGGCCACTGATGGAGGTAGGATGTGGGAGTTTTGACTACATTTACTCCATGCTGGCTCCAGGCAGGTGTCTGGCTATAGAAAGCTGCTGGACACTGCTCTGGGGGTGGAGAGTGCAGTCTGTGGTCCCAGGTATAGGTACAGCTGGAGCTGGCTCAGGGCCTTGAACCTGCACAGAGGCTGGGACTGTCTGATTCTCAGGCTCTTGGGCACCCAGGCATCTCTGGATGCCTTAGAAGAGCTGAGAATGGAGTGGGGGCCCACAGACTAGATCTATTTCAGATCCGAGAGAAAAAGAGAGGAGCACTCTGGCTGAATCCTTCAGGGATGAGTCCTTAGCTTGTCAGCAGGCAGCTTGACTTGGTGGAGGCCATGACTGGGAGCAATGAGAGGCCTTCTGCAGGAGCCTAGGCAGCAGACTCTGTAGATGAAGGCCTATTCTATTGCTCTCCAAAGCAGATCCCTATGAAAAGAGACAGTCCACGGTTTTAAGGCATTTATTGTCATGGAAGAGATTGATGAGTAAAATTGTACCCCACTTTCTCTGGGCAAGCATGAGGTTAAATACCTTTTTCAGAGAGGACAGTCTGGGAATGGGTGTTTATTGGTTAAGCCTCCAGGCCTTTAAATACCTCACCAAAATGGATATCCGTCTTGAGGCTACATGACTAGAGGTCACATACTCTACCTGTGGAGGGGCTTGTAACATTGCTCATACATGACTGATGGCCACAGGGTTGCAGCCTACTGTCAGGAGCCTGGTGTCCAGGATATAGCAAAATGACTACTATCCCTTGTAGTGTTGTCCCCTCAGGGTCACTGGGCTTTCTAATCTTAGCACAACCAGAAAACAGCATTTCAAGGACCTACATCCATCCTTATCTTTTTTGATAACTTCTGGTTGAAAGTCAATTTTGTTCTATATTAGAATGGAAACTCCAGCTTCTTTCATGGGACCATTTGCTAGGAAAAATTGTTTTCCAGCAATTTACTCTGAGGTATTGTCTGTCTTTGTCACTAAGGTACATTTCCTGTATGCAACAAAATGCTGGGTCTTATTTATATATCCAGTCTGTTATTCTATGTCTTTTTATTGGGAAATTGAGTCCATTGACGTTAAAAATATTAAGGAAAAGTTATTGTTGCTTCCTGAAATTTTTATTGTTAGAGGTGGATTTATGACTATGTGCTTATGTTCTTTTGGTTTTGTTGAAAAAGATTACTTTCTTGCTATTTTTTAGGGTGTAGTTTTCCTCCTTGTATTGGAGATTTCCATCAAATTTCCTTTGTAGAGCTGGATTTGTGGAAAGATATAGTTTCAATCTGGTTAGTCTGCCTAATCATTTAATATAGTAGTTGAAGTCATAGCCATAGCAATATGGCAACAAAAGGAGATCAAAGAGATATAATTTGGAAAGAAAGAAGTTAAAATATGACTATTGTCATATTTTGGACCCCAAAAATTCCACCATAGAAATCCTAAACCTGATAAACAACTTCAGCAAAGTGGCTGGATATAAAATTAATTCAATCAAATTAGTAGCCATCCTCTACTCAAGGGATTAACAGACTAAGAAAGAAATTTGGAAACAACACCCTTCACAATACTCCCAAATAACATAAAATATCTTAGTGTGATTATAACCAAGCAAATGAAAGATCTGTATGACAAGAACGTCAAGTCTCTGAAGAAAAAAATCAAAGATCTCAGAAGACAGAAAGACCTCCCATGCTCATGGATAGCCAAGATTAATACAGTAACAATGCCCATCTTGAGAAAAGCAATCTATTGATTCAATGCAATCTCCATCAAAATTTCAACTCAATTCTTCAAAATGTTAGAAAGAGAAATTTCCAAATCACTTGGAATGACAAAAAACCCAGGATAGCAAAAACTATTCTCAACAACAAAAGAGTCTCTGGGGGAATCAGCATACCTGACTTCAAGCTGTACTACAGAGCAATAGTGACAAAAAACTGCATGATATTGGTACAGTGATAAGCAGGTAGATCAGTGGCTTAGGATTGAAGACCAAAAATGAATCCATATACATTTGGTAGCTTGATCTTTGATAAAGTAGCTAAAACCATCCAGCTGAAAATAAACAACATCTTCAACAAATGGTGCTGGTTCAACTGGAGGTCACCATGTAGAAGAATGCAAATCTGTCCATTCTTATCTCCTAATACAAATCTTAAGGTCAAGTAGATCAAGAAACTCCACATAAAAGCAGATACACAGAAATTAATAGAAGAGAAAGTGGGAATAACCCTCTAATATAGGCACAAAGGAAAATTTCCTGAACAGAACACCAATGCTCTAAGATTAAGAATCCACTAATGGGATCTCATGAAAGTGCAAAGCTTCTGTAAGGCAAAGAACACTGTCAATAGGACAAAATGGCCACCAATAGATTGGGAAAAGATTTTTACCAATCATACATCCCATAAAGGGCTAATATCTAAAATATACAAAGAACTAAAAAAGTTAGACTCCAGTGAAATAAATAACCATATTGAAAAATGGGAAGCAGAGCTAAACAGAGAATTCTCAACTGAGGATAACTAAAGGCTGAGAAGCACCTAAAGAAATGTTCAATGTCCTTGGTATTCAGAGAAGTGAAAATGAAAATAACTCTGAGATTTCACTTCACACCAGTCAGAATGGCTAAGGTCAAAAACTAAGGTAAGAGCAGAATGGTGGTGAGGATGAGGAGAGAGAGGAACACTCTTCCATTGTTGGTGGGATTGCAACATGGTACAACTCTATAAATCAATCTGGCAGTTCCTCAGAAAATTGGACATGGTACTACCTGAGGACACAGCTAAACTACTCCTGGGCATATACCCAAAAGATGCTCCAACATAGGACAGGTTCTCCACTAGGTTTATAGAAGCCTTATTTATAATATCCACAAGCTGGAAAGAACCCAGATGTCCTTCAACAGAGGAATGGATACAGAAAATGTGGTACATTTACACAATGGAGTTCTACTCAGCTATTAAAAACAATGACTTCATGAAATTCTTAACCAAATGGATGAAACTACAAAATATCATCCTGAGTGAGGTAACCTAATCACAAAAGAACACACATGATATGTACTTATTTATAAGTGGATACTAACCCAAAACTTGGAATATCCAAGATATAATTCACAGACCACATGAAGATCAAGAGGAAGGAAGACCAAAGTATGGGTGCTTTGGTCCTTCTTAGAAAAGGGAACAAAATAATCAAGGAAAGTGGAGGGTAGGACAGACATGGGAGGAAGGGAAGAAGGGGTGGGGAAAAAAGGGAAGAATCAGGTACTGGAGGAGATGGACAGGGGGCCAGGAAATTGAACAGAAGTATGTAGCTATGGGGCCTGGGGAAGGGGGATAGCAACCCAAAAGTCCCAGATGCTAGGAAATTAAGAGCTTCCCAGGACCTCACAGGGATGACATTATTTGAAATACCCCACAAAGGTGAGTGAGGACTTGTCAAGACCATATACAGAGGTTGGGCATGGCCTCCCAGTTGAGGGATAGGGTCACCCACCCATTTCCAAATATTTAACCCAGAATTGCCCCTGTCTAAAGGAAATACAAGGACAAATAGTGGAGCAGAGACTGAAGAAAAGGTCATCCAGAGACTGCCCTACCTAGGGATCCATCCCACATGCAGACACCAAAACCAGACACTATTATGGATGCCAAGAAGTGCTTGCTGACAGGAGCTTGATACAGTTGTCTCCTGAGAGGTTTTGCCAGATCCTGACCAATACAGAGGCAGATGTACACAGCAACACATTGGACTGAGCATGGGGACCCCAATATGGAAGCTAGGGCAAGTGCTGTAGGAGCTGTTTACAACCTCATAGGAAGAACAACACTATCAAACAACCAGACCCCCCACCAAAGTTCCCAGGGACTAAACCACCAACAAAAGAGTACACAGGGGGTACCCATGGCTCCAACTGGACATGTATCAGATTATTGTCTTATCTGCCATCACTGGGAGGGGAGACTCTTGATTCAGTAGAGGCTTGATGATTCAGGATAGGGGAACAGTAGGCCCCTTAGGTAGGAGTGGCTGGGCAGGTGGTGGAGAACCCTCATAGAGTCAGGGTAAGTGAAGAGGTGATACGAAGCTTGTGGAAGGAAAACTAGGAAGGTGGATAATATTTGAAATGCAATAAATAAAATAACCAATAAAAAATGAAAAAATAAACACAATGACTTCATGAAATTCTTTGGCAAATGGATGGAACTAGAAAATGTCACCTGAGTAAGGTAACCCAGTCACACACACACACACACACACACACACACACACACACACAAAACACATGGTATGAACTCACTGATAATTGGATATTAGCCCACAAGCTTGGAAAACCCAAGTTACAATTCACAGACCACATGAAGCTCAAGAAGAAAAACCAAAATGTGGGTGCTTTGGTCCTAATTAGAAGGGAGAACACAATATTTATGGGAGGAAATATGGAGACAAAATGTGGAGCAGAGACTGAAGGAAAGGCCATCCAGAGACTGCCCCTCCTGGGGATCCATCCCATATACAGTCACCAAACTCAGACACTACTGGATGCCCAGAAATGTTTGGTGACTGGAGTTTGATATAGCTGTCTTCTGAGAGACTCTGCTAGAGCCTAACAAATACAGAGGTTAAAGCTCACAGCTAAACATTGGACTGAGCACAGGGGGTGCCCAAGGGATTAGTTAAGAGAAAGGACTGAAGGAGCTGAAGGGGTTTCCAACCCCATAAGAAGAACAACACTATCAAACAACCAGAACCCCAGGGTTTCTAGGGACTAAACATCCAACCAAATAGTTCACATGGATTTACCCATGGTTCCAGCCCCATATGTAACAGAGGATGGCCTTGTTGGGGATCAATGGGAGAAGAGGCCCTTGGTCCTGTGAAGGCTTGATGTCTCAGTGTAGGGGAATGTCAGTGTGGGGAGGCAGGAGTGGATGGATGGGTGGGAGGGAGCACCCTCATAGAAGCAGAGGGAAGGGAGATGAGATAGGGGATTCCCGGAGGGAAAGCCAGGAAAGAGGATAACATTTGAAATATAAATAAGTAAAATATCCCATTATAGAAAAGAAAAAAAGTTATTTAAGTATTTTTAAAGAAAGAAACATATCTAAGGTTTCCTCAAGCAAAGGGGAGTTTTATGGCTATCTCAGTCACTGTCTTGAGTTCCCTCTCCAGTTCTTTTGATAATGTTGGAATTTAATTCCCACACTTCTGAAAAGAAAATACTGATCAAAGTCTTCTTCCTTGTGTTGTTTTTGTAAACAAATTAGTGCTGGTAGCCACTCTTCCTCACTTAGAGTTGATGCCAACTCATGTGTTGTTAGTCTCTAGAAACAAAAATGTTTCTTCCTTATTCCTAATCCTAAAATAATGCTCTTCAGAAATGAAACTTTTTACAGGTTTAAATGAAATTAATTTCTCAGTTTCCCAAATGGATTATCTTTCCCACTTTCATATCACATTTTATGATCAGATCTTCTTGTAAGTCTTCTGTGCTGACACATTCTCCCTTGTTCCTTTTATGATAGCTATTTAAGAACTTAGGCAAAACGCTAAGCCCTAGGTTATACATTTGAATCCTGCTCATCAATAGCACAGCAGGAAAATTCAGTTCAGTACCTTAACAAGATGATGAACTTTATAAACTGATTATACCTTTGCTGAAATCTTAGCTTAATTCACTGAGATGTGAATTCACTCTGTGTTCAACTTTTCTGGTTCTCTTTTATGACAGGTCAATGATAAGGAATGTATCTCTAGTAGGAAGAAATGCTATAAAATGGTAGATCTTTGTCTTCTTGGCTAGTTGTTTGCCATTAGCCAGCCTCAGATTTTCAGCTATTTCCCGGAGTGTTAAATTGGTTCTAATTTTCCTCTCTTAGCTTAAGGTTACTACCAATCAGGTTTGTGGTTTAAAATGAGCATTCATCTCACTTACTGATAGGATTCTGCTAATATAGAGGCATTTGTGTGTGCAAACATTACTGAAACTTTTACCTTTATATATTCCAGTTACATGCTTATGCCAAATATGTAACATAGTAAATTTTGTACTGTTTCTGGAATATTTTTTAACAAATGCTATGTTTCAATTTACTGTTTTTAAAGTACCTTACAGTTGACAAGATTCTACATTTTCACAGCAACAAAGGATTTACAATAATATGTTATTTCCTTGCCAGACTTCAGCAGGTTGTAAACTCTTACTGGGGATTATTATTATATAATTATGGCAATATAATTGCTCTTTTAGATTAAATAATAATCTTTTATTTTTACAATGATAATTACATATTTTAGTACATATGTTAACAGAATAGATAAAATCTATCACAAAATCAATAAAACACAAGTTTAAAAAGTAAGAAATTAAAAGGAAATTGGGTAAAAGTATTTTTGTTCAAATGAAAAATCATAGTAATCTAGTAGAATTTTACTTTGAATATTGCTTTGTAAACAGAACTATTGTAAGTGTTAGATGCCAACAGAGGATGTATATGGTAAGTTTAATAAATGGGTATAATTTGTTTATATCCTGGCAACCACAAATAAGTATCTGATCAAAGACCCTATATACATTAGAATTCTAAAGTTTGAAGATAAAAATACCTAAAATGTTATGTTTAAACTGTATTTAAAAATTTACAAAAAAAAAAAACCCAATTCTATATGCATGATCATTAAAGCAAAAGACATAAAAATGTAAAACCTTTAAGGAAAGATAATAGATAAATATTATCCTTTGCGCTATGCCATACTAGATGGGACACTGTAAGAAAGTGCAATGAAGTTGTGTGCTAATGTTTTTTTCCAGCAAAACTGGATAAGAAAGATAACATTTATATTGGAAAAAGAAAGAAAGAAGGAAGGAAAATTTGTTAAAACCACCATAGTCCCTAGAAAACAGAATCTTCCTCAGAATTTAAAACCATAGTATATAATTGATCAGTAACTTGATTCACCTCATATTAATACAAGTTATATAATATAATTAATAAAATAATAAAAGAAATTGAAGCAGAAAAACTATGAAATACTTTTTAGCACATATGTATAAAAAGTATTGTATTTCTTAAAGAGGTGTAAGAATGTAGAAATGAATGAGACACAGTACATTCTTGGGTCAGAAGACTGACTATATGTCAGTTTGACTTCAATTTGTTTATTGACTAAATGTGGACTTAATTAAGATTGCTTGAGGAAAAAAAGAACACACATATGGTCAGAGCAGCACAGGAAAGTGTATATGATTAATTCTTCCTGATTTCAGTAATGCTTTATAAAGTTACCCAATTTAATGTTCTGAATTAATCTACACATGTGTGAACAATGTTAATATATTAATTAACGTAAGTAAGTGGGGGAAATGGCAACTTTAAAACACATGGGCTGACTTTGCTTTTTTAGTTAGCATTTATATTCTGTGATAAACACCATCACCAAGAGTAACATAGGAAAGATAGAGGGGTTTTTTTTTCTACATCTCTTGTGTCATGCACCATCACTGAAGGAATTTAGTTCACCCTAATGTCAGGAACTGAAATAGAAGCCATTGATCCTTTTGGCTAGCTCAGTTTGCTTTGGAATGGCATGAACTGCTGTGGTCTAATTCCTACCACATCAATCACTAATCAAAGAAATCCCCTATAGTTTTGCCTAAAGTCAATCTGATTGGGACCATTTTCTCAATTAAGATATTTCTTCCAGGATGTGACTAAGTTTGTGCCAAGTTGACAAAAAACAAAACAGGATAAAGACCTCTGTGGACTTAACATAAAAATATATTACTACTAAACTATAACTCGTTTTCTTGTTTATGTCAAAGAAAAATTATTATTATCTTGATATAAAATTCATTCCAAGTTTTAGAAGTTCTAGTTTTTAAATATACAAACACTACAAAGTTTCAGTTTCTTGGTTTTTTGTTGTTGTTGTTCTTGTTGTTTTGGTGGATCCCTTTTTTTTATTATCTTCAAATGTTCAGCAACTATTTTCAGTATCAATGTTATCCTTGTATCTTATTTACAAACATGAAATCTAGAGACTCATATTCTGACAAAGTTTATGTTTATGTTCTTTCCACTAGATTAGGTCAACTCATAAATGTATATAAATATGCATATACATGTATGTATATATGTATGTATGTATGTATAATAGATTTTCCTTTATACAGTGTAATCTGATAACAGCTTTCCTTTCCCTAACTCCTTCCAGATTGTTATATCCTCAAAAATACAAACCACACTTAAGGACATCCTCCATTATGCCCAGCAGTAGTTCACCAGTAAACAAGTGGCATTTTTGGAGGACATTTAGTTTTGTTTTGTTTTTAATGCTTTGTCAGGGCACTTCTTCCTTTAATCTTTCTGATATTATGTTTTCCAAGTTTGTTTCTATGGGTTTTATGTTTCTTCTAATGTGTATGACTCTGTATGTGCATGTGTATCTTGGGCTTTTACTTTGGTTCTTTTATTTTTGTTTGTTTGTTTTGCCCAACTCATACTTAACCAAATTGAAGACGAAAATATCGTCAAAATCATTTCTGACCAGGCATGGTGATACACAACTTTTATCCTAGAACTACACAATTAGAAGTAGGCATATTTCTTTGAGTCTAAGGCTGGCCTGGTTTAGGTAGTACGTTTCAGGTCAACCAAGGCTGGGTACTGAGACTTTGTATCAATAAAGTCATCAAACATGAATTACTTTAGTTCAAATATATGAAAATGATACACTAGCAAACAAAAATGTTCTACAGACACAAGATGGAAAGGTAGTAGCACTGAGAGCTGTTACTATTTTTAGTAACCCAGGACATTACTTGTGTATGAAGTTTGTTCTGAGAAACATTTAAATATTTGCATTCTTCTACATGTTGACCACCAGTTGAACCAGCACCATTTGTTGAAAATACTGTCTTTTTCCCACTGAATGTTTTCAGCACCTTGGTCAAAGTTCAAGTGACTATAGATTTGTGGGTTCATTTCCAGGTCCTCAATTCTATTCCATTGACCTCCCTGCCTGTCACTGTTCCAATACCATGCAGTTTTTGTTTGTTTGTTTGTTTGTTTTTTATCACTACCGCTTTGTAGTACAGCTTGAGGTCAGGGATGCTGATTCCCCAAGAAGTTCTTTTACTGTTGAAAATAGTTTTGGCTATCCTGCTTTTTTTCTTATTCCAAATGAATTTGAGAATTGTTCTTACTAGGTCTATGAAGAATTGAATTGGAATTTTGCTGGGAATTGCACTGAATCTGTAGATTGCTTTTGGCAAGAAGGCCATTTTTACTATATTAATCCTGCAAATCCATGAGCATGGGAGATCTTTCCATTTTCTGAGGTCTTCTTCGATTTCTTTCTTCAGAGATTTGAAGTTCTTGTCATACAGATCTTTCACTTGATTGGTTAGAGTCACACCAAGATACTTTATATTGCCTGTGACTATTGTGAAGGGTGTCACTTCTCTAATTTCTTTCTCAGTCTGTTTATCCTTCCAATATAGGAAGGCTACTGATTTGTTTGAGTTAATTTTATATCCTGCCACTTTAATGAAGTTGTTGATTAGCTGTAGCAGTTCTCTGTTGGAGTTTTTTGGTCACTTAAGTATACGATCCTATTATCTGCAAATAGTGATATTTTGGTTTCTTCCTTTCCAATTTGTTTCCCTTTTACCTCCTTTTATTGTCTAATTGCTCTAGCTAGCACTTCAAGAACTATATTGAATAGATAGGGAAAGACCTTGTCTAGGTGCTGCTTCAACTGGTGGTCAACATGTAGAAGAATGCAAATAGATCCATTCCTATCTCCCTGCACAAAGCTCAAGTCCAAGTAGATCAAGGACCGCCAAAAAAACCCAGATACACTGAATCTAATAGAAGAGAAAGTGGCTAAAAGTCTCTAACACATGGGCAGAGGTGAAAAGTTCCTGAACTTGCCTTGTGCTCTACGATCAAGAATCGACAAATGGGACCTCATGAAATTACAAAGCTTCTGTAAGGCAAAGGACACTGTCAAAAGGACAAAACAACAGCCAAGAGATTGGGGAAAGATCTTTACCAATCCTATGTCCGATAGGGAGATAATATCCAATATATACAAAGAACTCAAGAAGTTAGACTCCAGAGAACCTATCCAAAACTGGGGACCAGAGCTAAACAGAGAATTCTCAACTGAGGAACTTCGAAGGGCTGAGAAGCACCTAAAGAAATATTCAACATCCTTAGTAATCAGTGAAATGCAAATCAAAACGACCCTGAGATTCCACCTTACACCAGTCAGAATAGCTAAGATCAAAATGTCAGGTGACAACAGATGATGGTGAGGATGTGGAGAAAGAGGAACATTCCACCATTGCTGGTGGGATTGCAAGCTGGTACAACCACTCTGGAAATCAGTTTGGCAGACCCTCAGAAAATTGGACATAATACTACCTGAGGACCCAGCTATACCACTCCTGGGCATATACCCAGAAGATGATCCAACATGTAATAAGGACACATGCTCCAATATGTTCATAGCAGCCATATTAATAATAGCCAGAAGCTAGAAACAACCCAGATGTCCCTCAACAGAAGAATGGATACAGAAAATGTGGTACATTTACACAATGA
>JADRCH010000040.1:11229386-11369600 GCA_019843965.1 Rhynchomys soricoides | reverse complement strand
AGATGATCCAACATGTAATAAGGACACATGCTCCAATATGTTCATAGCAGCCATATTAATAATAGCCAGAAGCTAGAAACAACCCAGATGTCCCTCAACAGAAGAATGGATACAGAAAATGTGGTACATTTACACAATGGAAAACTACTCAGCTATTAAAAATGACTTCATGAAATTCACAGGCAAATGGTTGGAACTTGAAAATATCATCCTGAGTGAGGTAACTCAGGCACAAAAGAACAAACATGGTATGTACTCACTGATAAGTGGATATTAGCCCAAAAGTTTGAAATATCCAAGGTTCAATTCACAGCAAGTTTTGGAGTGTGTGGTCCCAAATGGAGGAGTTGTAGAAAGAACTAAAGGAGCTGAGAGAGTTTGCAGCTTCATGGAGGGATCAACAGTGTCAACTGGCCAGACCTCCTGGTGTTCCTGGAGACTGGACCACCAACCAAAGAATACACATGGAGGGACCCATGGTTCTGGCTATATATGTAGCAGAGGAAGGCCTTGTTGTCTATCAGTCCCAGAAGGGTTCCTTGAATCTGAGAGTGTTAGGTGCCCCAGGATAGGGAAATGCCATGGAAGGAAGACAGGAGTGGGTGGGTGGGTGAGTAATACCCTCATAGAGGCATGGGAGTGGGTATGAGATAGGAGGTTTCTAAAGGGGAGACCTGGAAAAGGGAAAACATTTGAAATGTAAATAAAGTATTAAAAATTAAAAAAGAAACATTTAAATAGGCAATTGTTTACAGATATAATCGTTTTTATTTACACAGGATTCAGTGGAAGCTGTGTTGCTTGGACTATGAACAAGGCAGTGCTCTCCCCTGATATTTGAGAACTCTGGAAATCTGTAATGAAGAAGAAAATGTTAACATGTGTAAAACCATAAGGATGTTTAAGGTTATTTTTATTAACTCAGAATGTGGGAAACAACTTGAGGGAGAAATTTAGTGAGTGGCTTGGGATTTTATTTGGTCTTGTTTGGTTGTCTTTCAGCATCAAATTTCAGTTTCTTTAAAACTCCCAAACTCTATTTTGATGTTTGAAGAATCTGAAAAATATTCAAAGCCTTTGAAAAATATCAGTAAATTATATAATCTTATTTCACAAAGGAAGAGTCAGGACAGAGTTACCATCAGATCAAAGCAAAATTAACATCTCATGGTTTAAAGCTCAGTGGCAGACATCAGGGACTCAGGATCTTCTGGGCTTTAAAGAGCCTAGGCATTTCTACCTCTCTGACTCTATACCCATAACTTACACAACTTGTGTAGTAGGATCAAGCCAGTTTCATTCTATAATTGCTGCTGTCCTTGTTTGTCAATGCATGACACAGATACCTCCAAAATTGCAGGGACTTTGCTACTGGGTTACACCTTCATTGATAACATTTCTTGACTCTCATCAGAGACTTTGACCCTACAAGGTGGTCCTTCCTGTTTGTTTTTTACTGCAAATAAGTTACCACCTTCACCAAAGGCCTCTCCTGGCCTTTTGAAGTTCTTAGTTTCAGGTGCTCTATATGACCCATTCATGAGTTCAAAACCAGAGCATCCTAGGAAACTTTTACACATTACCAAATTTGGCTGTCAGCAGGTGGTAAAGCCTTGGCTACAGCTATACCAGAGCTTGTTAGTGCTAACACTGAGGAAGATTTTTGCCTCAGTGATACTGGTATTGTATTTAAATCTTAATTAAAAATTTTTTCAGCAAAAAGAATTACATCATCTTTTGCTTTGCTTATATATTTAGGTGTCCATTTTTCTGGGGTGTTTTGTGTGAATTTTTTATTACATTTGCTTATTTGTTTGGGAGAAAGCGAACATGAAACATGGACTGGGTAAGTGGGGAGGAAGGGAGAATCTAGGAGGATTGGGTAAAATCAATTTAAGGTCAAAATACATTGTATGAAATATTTTTTCATATAAATAAGTAAATGAATATTTTTAAGTAAAAAGAATTATATCACCTTGCCCCTCACTCTTGTCTTTAAAGCCTCTCCCAGGAACCCTTGCTTCAAGCTTTCCTACAAGGCTCCCAGCTTTCAAGTTCATAGAATCATATTCTTTGATTTTTATAATATATATATCATATATATATTTTATATATATGATATATCATATATATATATAATCACATATGTAAAATAAATATAATCTTCTGAGTCAGTTTTGGTTTTGTGTATATATGTTTTCAAGACTGACAACTTTTTATTAGGTAGCCAGTAATGAAGATCATCCCTGGGCAAAGCTCTCTCTCTCCCAGAAGTTAGGTGCTCTGTCTAGGGTAGAAATGCATCCCTTCTGTGATTGCAAATCTATTGATATTGATATTGTTCAACTCTAGTTTATGCATCCATCTCTAGTGGAGACTGTTTTACAACAGACTTCCTGGTATTTTTACTCTTACAATCTTTCTATTGCCTCTTTCAAGATGGGACCAGATCATAGAAGTAGCAGATTTGATTAAGATGTATCCTATGGCATGTCAGGTCTCACTTAAATCTTTATAACTACTACTACTACTACTACTACTACTACTACTACTACTACTACTACTTTGTCATTTCCCAGTTTCTTATCCCTTTCCTCCTCCCCTTGTCTCCAAGATGATGACCCTCCCCCCCCCGCCAGTCCTCCCTACTCCTCAGGGCCTCAAGTCTCTCAAGATATAGGTACATCTACTTTCACTGAGGCCAGGCCAGGCAGAGCTCTGCTGTATATGTATTGGGGACCTCAGATACTGTATGCTGCCTGGTTGGTGGCTCAATGTCTGAGGGATCTCATGGGTCTGGTTTAGTTGAGACTGCTGATTGTCCTATGGGTTTTCCCTCCTACTCAACTTATTCCAGCCTTTCCCTAATTCAACCACATAGGTCCCAGATTTCAATATAATTGGTTGGGTATAAGTATCTGCTTCTGTTTCAGCCAGCTCGTTGTTGGGTCTCTCTGAAGATGGCTATGCTATGGACTCCTGTTTCTAAGCACACCATAACATCAATAATAGTGTCAGGCCTTGGAGCCTCCCCTTGATATGGATCCCAATTTGGGCCTGTCACTTTCCCTCTGTCTCTTCTCCAGTTTTGTCTCTGAAGTTCTTTTAGAAAGGAACAATTTTGGGTCAGATTTTTTAACTGTAGGATAGCAACCCCATCCCTCTGCTTGATGACCTGTCTTTCTCCTGAGGTTGATTCTAAGAGTTCCCTCTCCCCACTGTTGGGTCTTCATCTAAGTTCCCTCCCTTTGAGTCTCTCATCTCTCATCTCCCAGATCTCTGGTAGTTTCTAGATGGTGTCACCACTGCCACCACACAAGGTTGCATATTTCCATTCATTCTGCTGACACTCAGGGCTTAACCAACTTTTCAGTCCTAGATGATGAGAACCACAGATTCATTACTCAAATTATACAGTGTCCTAGATGTAATCTTAAGGGTTGTTCAAATTTCCCTCAGAAACTTCACACTCCAAGTATCCATTATCTATGCTGTTCTTGGCATTACCTTCTGAGTTTCCACAGTACCTTATTAAGTTATGAATGTTCAGTAATTTATTTTCTATTCAAAGTACTAAAGCCTTTCCACAATCATCCCTAAAACATGGTGATGTTTTTCACAGAAATAGCTCACAAATCAATTTTATCATTTTTAGGGTTTCTATTGTGATAAACTCCATAAATAAAGGCAACTTGAGAGAAAAAGGCTTATTTCTTTATTTACAGCTCTAAGGAAAGGCACCATAAATTAAGAAAGTCATGACAGGAATTGAGATCACATACTTGGAGACAAGAATTAGAGCAAAGGCCATGGAGGAATACTGTGCATTATATGTCCCTAGGATAGTTGAGTTTGCTTTAGTAAAATTCCCAGAACCAACTGCCCAGAAATGAGCACACACAATGAGCTGGGCAATCAAACATCAATTATAATCAAGAAAATGACCTATAGGTAATTGAAATGAAGGTATTTGATAAATTACGATAACCTCTTTCTAGTAATGTCTAAGTTTGTGTCATATTGAAAAAATATTTCAAAATTTGCATTTGGATGATTACTAGTACAACAATATATCATATTTGTCTTACTCATTGGAATATCTATGAACTTCTATATTGCACTTAGATTTATAGCAGCATTGTTTGAAAGTCTATCATTATTTTTAATACACACTGAATATAGACTTCTGTTATGCTTCAATATGCGTAGAAACAATCTCTTCTGAAAGTATTATTATTTCAGCATTACTTATTAGTATTTTTTAAATATTGAAGCATGGTTAACTTTGCAAGTACACAAATTGTATATATATACATATATATATATATATATATATACACATGCATACATATACCTATAAAGACACAACACATTGTGAAGACATCTTTCTTAAATTTATAATATATTATGATACATATAACATAGATATTACCTAAGTAATATAGATATAATCTTCCTTATATATAATATATTATCTAATATTATACATATTATCTATCTATATATGGATAGAAAAATAGACAGACATATAAAATACAGAAGAAGAAAATTCAGACAAACAGATATATTTCTTCACATAGCCCTTATTTTCTGTATTGAGAATAATTACATCCCCTTTTCTATTAATATTAATATTAATAATATATTTATATAATATATTTATATTATATATTTCTATATAAATATATTTTATATTAATTATATATAACTATTATTAATACAATTAATATTAAATATAAGCTCTGAGATTACTGTAGACTGAAGAACTACTCTTGTTTAATTAAACTCTGATCCATTTACTTTGATTAACAATTTCTCATTTTATGAAGTTTGTAATCATTACTTTTTTCAGCACTTTTTCTTGTTTTTGAAGGTAAATATGTTTGCTTTTATCTATGAGATATATTTCTTGTATATATTTATATTGTACAAGTATGTCACATAAAATGGGATTATAGAGTAATTTATACTTTATATAAATCTATATTAAATAATTTTATCTGGTTTATTTACATGGTATATAGTTTTGTTCTGATTTTCATAATTTATTCAAACATTATTTATTGTTATATTCAACATGGGTCTGATAACTCATGTATATTTATATAAATCACTCTTTCCTAGTTTTTATTTCTTTTACATTTCTAGTTTTTTGTTTATTTTTTGAAATAGGCTTGTATTATGTAGCCTTGGCTAGTCTTATATTCACTATGTAGAACAAACTGACTTTAGATTCACAGAGAACAACCATCTTTTCCTCCGGAGGTAGAACACTGGATATGTGAAGAAGTTTATCCAGTATTTTCTTGATACTCTACTTCTACTCATCTGACCTTTTAAAGCAACTGATTGGCAAAATTGCCCTGTGCACATTCATTGGAGTTCAGGTGATTGGATCTTTTAAAACTTAGTTTCTAGTGTCTGTTTTTAGGTAATAAAATTTATATAATGTATTCACTCTGTATCTGAAGAGTTGGTCTCTCTGTGTTATACCAGTTCTCCAGTACTATTTGTGTCATACTCCAACTCCAAAGAAATGCTTGATTAACTAGCTGGAGAGCTTATGTTGTATGGCATTGTGATTAAATTTACATTAATGAGACTATTTCCTGTCTAGCTGTTATACATAAAAGGAAGGTCAATATACAGTCTGTCATATAATGAAGACTGCAGAGTTACCTTTACTTAACAACAACTTACCTTTACTTTTTACTTCTTTTCTGAGTATTTGTGCAATTGCCTTTGAGAATTTTGACAACCTGCATATGTTTAACATCCTTATCTTCTACAAGTACCTTCACATACAGAACAAAGAAGATCATCATGTTGGAAGTATATAATATTGAAATAACTGTTTTGTGGAACAGTGTAAATTTTTTCCTGCTATCCTTATTAAATATACACTTTAATTGAATTATATTATTTTCCTCTTAAACTTTCTTCTCTTCACGTCCTCTAATGTGTCCTTTCTTCAACTATTTCCAGAGCCTGCCCACTCTCAACTTGATTCTCTTTTCTTTTATGATTATTATTATAATATATAGAGAGACACAAATCTATAAATATAACCTGTTTAGTCCCTTTTCCTTGTTTTTGTATACATAATCTCATGACTGACAACTTTGTATTTGATTACAAATAGGAAAGTTCATCCCTGGGAGATACAATCTAAAGGTGAGAGCCTATGGTATTGTTTCTGTTCCATATTGACATGTCTATTGATACTTTCATTGTTATATCTTTTTTTTGAAGCCATTTCTAAGAGAAAATTTTCAAGTCTTCCTACTATTCTGGCTGCTACAGCCTTTGAATCCCTCCTCATAAAAGCTCTGTGACCCACAAAGCCAATAGATATGGTATAGATGTATGTATTTAAGCATGCTCCCCAGGATTCCATCTGTGCAATTTGTTCAGTTGAGATTTTTTGTGATTGTCTCTATTTGCTATAAATAGAAGCTACTTAGATCAGTGGTGGTATATATACTTATCTTTGGGTATAAAGATATGATTTAGAAAGTAATAAGTCATTATGCTGGTCTAACAACAGTGTGATGGTAGATTGGTTTTTAGGTTTTTCATCTAACAACTTGAAAATGTTTCTTGTACCAGGCTCCTTGCTATTGAATGGACCTCAAGTCCATTGGGCAGCTGCTAGTTATCCCCGATATTACACCTTCACAGATACTATGCCATACTAGTCATTGATTTAGTTCATAAATGTTGCAACTGGGTAAGACTATTAATTGTTTCTATCTGTGGTCAGTTTACATAATATTTTAGACCTAGTTCAAATCCTATGTCCTAATTTTATACATATATCTAATGTATCTTGATCTTATCCATAGCCACTCTCTCCTCCATCTCCCCCATGGGTTAATGAGATATTATCTATTATATCACAATCCCAATTTCATTCCACCCTTTACTTTTTTTTTATTAATTTCACAGCCCCCTGAATCCAACTAGTCCTGACCTTCTAAACAGGGGAATAGTCATCCCCCAAAATGACTCCAAGTCATCAACTGTTATTAGCTTCTCAGATTGGAGTGGTTTTTGGATATCTTTCCTGAATTTACTAGAATTTTAATTACATTGTTCATGTGGAGGCTCTGTAGTAACTACAGTTGCTGTGAGTTGATGTGTATAACTGCCATGTCATTTCACAACACATCTCGCTTTCCTCTAGCATTGATATTCTATTTGCTCACTAATCTGCTATGTCCCCTGAGCCTTGCTGGGTATAGCCAATGATAAAGATGTCAAAGAGTTTGCAGAAAAATGGGTGGAACTAGAAAAGATCATCCTAGATGAGGTATCTCAGATCCAATAGGACATGATTGGTATGCACTCACTAATAAATGGATATTAGTCAAAAATACAGAATACCCAGGACACAATCCACAAAACTCAAGAAGGTTAACAAGGCAAAAGGCCCAAGTGGGGATGCTTCATTACTACTTAGGAGGGAGAATAAAGCAGAGGGTAGAGGGGTGGGAGAGGGGAGTGTGTGCAGGAACTGTGTGGGAAAGGGGAGAAGGGGAACATGATCAGGTATTGGGAGGACCAGGAGTGAATTCCCAAGGGCCAGCACAATGAATGGAAATATACAACCTTGGGAGGTGAGAGGCAAGGTGACACTCTAGAATGTACCAGAGACTTTGGAGGTGAGATAATCTCAAGACTCAAAGGGAGGTACCTTTGATGAAATACCCAACAGCGAGGAGTGGGAACTTGTAGGATCTACCTCCAGTAGAAATACAGGGCATCAAGTAGAAGGATGGTGTTGCCATTCCTCAACCAAAAACTCTGACCAAGAATTATTTCTGTCTAAAGTAACTCCAGGGATAAAAGTGGAGAAGAGACTGAGGGAAAGGAGGTGAGGTCCAATGACCGGTCCAAATCGGGACCCATCTCAAGGGGAGGCTCCAAGACCTGACACTACTACTGATGCTATGATATACTTACAGACAGGAGTCTAGCATGGCTGCCTTCTGAGAAGCCCAATAAACAGCTGACTGAGACAGAAATAGATACTTACACCCAACAAATGGTCTGAAGTTGGGGACCTGTGGCAGAATTAGGGAAAGGCTCGAAAAAGCTAAAGAGGAGGGCGACCCCATAGGAATACCAACAGTCTCCACAAACCTAGACTCTGGAAATCATTTAGACCCTGAGCTACCAACCAGGCAGCATATACTAGCTGGTCCTGGGGACCAGACTCATATACAGTGGAGGACTGCCTGGTCTGGCCTCCATGACAAAAGGTGCACCTAAACATTGAAAGACTTGAGGCCCCAGGGAATGTAGAGTCATGGCAGGGTTTTGGGACATATGGGTGTGTGGGGATGTCCTCTTGGAGAAGGCGAGGAGAAATGGGATGAGGAAATGCTGGAGGTTGGACTGGTAAATAATGACTGGAATGCAAAAAAAAAAAAAAGGATTAAAGATAATAATAATTTCTTTAAAAATCCATCTACAGCCCAGAGGACATAATCAGTCTCTGATTTTAAACAGTTATAAGTCTGTGTATTATCCACTACCTTCTGAAAGAAAAAGTTTATCTGACCAAGGTAGAGAGTGACATCTACATGTATAAACATAAATAATTTGAAAGCAATTTGGCAATATGACTATTTAGCAGAGCAATATATAAATTCTTTCTTGGAGCTACAGCTTTCTTAGCTTTTGTTTTAACAATTTTTATATTCTCAGACAAGAATTTACTCCTCCTTCAGGAGACTTTTATTCTCACAATTTATTTCCAAGAAGAAAAGTTTTCCAACACTATTACTTTTTGGACTTTCCTTCCTGTGAGAATATTATCTTTTCACTGTTGCTCTTCATTGATGTCCCTGTTATCACTGTAAATAGTAACTTTAAACACAGTATGTACTTTGCCATCCTACCATGACTGTTCTAATGTCTTATCCATTGACATGATGTTCACCTGGTTTTACATGCTACATGATAATGTTGCCTGGGTAACTTCTGAATGCTTCTCATTCTATACGTCATTTGTAAAACCAACTTAGTGGTTAATGTTTCATGAGATGCTTATGAAAGTATGAAAAACTGATATTAAGAAAGTTCTTTTATATGAGAGGAAGAGCTTAATTTAGTAAAATAAGACACATTAATGTGTTTGGTGAGGAAGCATGGTAGGCCTTAAACTGCACAAACACTATATAACACAACTATTGAGGTAGCGACTGAAAATTGTATTAGAAAAGAAGCTGGAAGATTAGTGAAGCAGTTACCAAACATCTTAATGCAGAAAATACCATTTTATCAAAATAATCAGTTACACATTCTTTTAGGTTTATGAGTAGATTCTTGGGCATAGTCTGATTATGTATATTATTAGCAAATTATTTGTTTTGTTTTAATTTTAAATTTCTATAGTCAAAATTTTTGTCTCATTCTTGTAATTATCATGGAAAGCAGAAGCCTTAGATTTCTGTTCATTCTGTTTATTCCTTCTATTTGTGAATTTACTTGGCTCATTTGTTATTTTTTAATTAATCACTTTATTTATTTTTATTTTGAATGATATCCCCCTTCCTGGTTACTCTCTCCCAACAAGACCCCTTTACCCACCCCTTTCCCTCTCCCCTTTCCCTAGATGAGGGTGTTTCCCCACCCAATCACTCACTCCTGCCTCACCACTCTAGCATCATCCTCTATGCTGGGGCATCAAGCCTCCACAGGACCAAGGGCCTCTCCTCCCATTGATGTCAGATAAGCTCATTTTATGCCAGTATCACAGTGCCTTTGTTCAGAACTAGAAATGCCTTTTATTTTCTAATTTCTAATTTGTAACAAATGAAAAAATTTGCCATTGGAGATGATTGGAAAATAGATGTGTGGAATATCTCCAGTCATATAAAATCTACTTAGATAATGAAATAAAACAATTAGCTGAGTATAAAGTAGGAGAAAAATTTCACTTACAATATAATTTGAGCACTTTCTGCCAAGAAACAAGAGTATAATGTAAAAAGTTGAAATATGTAGACTTTATTACTTGAGTTAAGGAATTTATTCCTCAATTTACTGTGTATATATTGAGTTGTATGTGTGCACACATTTGTGTCTGTGGGAAAATGTAAAACTCTGAATGATGCAAGATACTTCTCAGTCTATAATAATGGGCAGGGGGACACTTTCCAGAGGTGGTTTCACTTGATAAGCACACTCTACAAAGGTGCTCAATTTCAAGGTTAACAAACTTCCCTCATATGCTTATTTCTAATATCGATCTTATTTCTAACTTTGTTATTTGACACAGAATTTAGCTATGTACTAGAACTGCTCAGTATGCTCACATAAAATAAAAATAAATTATAACTATTAGACATCTCGGGGCATATAGGTTTCCTATATGTCAGAATGTACTTTACTCTGATGGCCTGGAGCACTTGACACTTTCATTTTGTTGGACTTTTGTCGTGGGTGAATTATACTGAATTCTTACTCCTTTTCTCTACATTGTATATATTTTTTTTCTCCTTGTCATTTGAATTATAGTCACCATTGTAGAGATTCTGTCTTTTGTTATGTACTGTAATACTAAGTGCAGGCCTCCAAAATCTGGTTGTCTCAGAAACTAGAGAATTTACAGGAAAACTCCATGTTATTTCTGACTGGTAAATAAAGATGTCAATAGTTAATAGCTGGGCAAAAGAGACATAGACAATTTTTAGGGTTCTTGGTCCTGGGGGTTCAAAGCATAACTATGAGGGAGAGAAGGTGAGAAGGAAGACAATGTTACCTTGGGTTAGGAATCAAGAAAACATGGCCCTGAGGGCTGGAGCTAAGAGCAGCCCAGATAAAACACAGTAGGTAATAACTAGGAGTTATGAATAGGACAATAGAATGTCTTAGCATAGAGGGTAGATATGTGTCCAGCTTTTGTGCTGTTTAAAGGTTATTATACATATAAAGGTTGTATATGACTTTTATCTGAGAACTGAATGTTCAAGGCTGGGGAGAAACTGTGGATTGAGATTAAAAACTTCTACAACACACCATGGTAATATTTCATGACAATGAATTGTTACCACTTAATCTTCAATATTCTAAAAAAAAATATGTATTTCTTGCTCTGCTCTAACCATTCCTTTTAAATATTTGACAAAAAAATTTAGCATTCATATTGCTAAAAATCCAAAATCATCAGTCATTGTGTTTTACATCTGTTTTTGCAACATTTCAAAAACATGTTTAATCATTGTCAATATATTTTATCTGGTTTCAATCATTACTTCTTTATGTATTGATCTAGCGTACCTTCATGTTAATATAAAATTCCATCTATGATTTGTTTTGTACACAAAAGAAAATTTATTAATACTTAAAAGAATATAAAAAGTAACTTTGACCCTGATCAAAAAAATTGCATTATAGCTTCATAGTAAAACAAAATATACTTAATTTATTAAATGATAATATTAATAAAATAATTATGATAGATTATCATCCAATAGACATTACTATTTAGAGCATGTGGTTTATTTTTTTCTCCTATTTCAAATTAATTTTACTTATTAGTTTACTATCTAGTGGTTTTCCTTGTTGTATTTTTAAGAGAATTGGGGATATCTGAATGAGTCATGATGTGTCATTTGGAAGTCCTAGAGGATAAATATATCTTTAAACTTACTTGAAAACATTGCAATGGGTGAAAAGATCTTAGAAAGGGGTAGTAATTTAAAAAGAAATCTGTCTAGGTATGCCCTCTGAGTAGTTATGTGACTGTCCATGTGAATGCTGGTGATACTGTTTGATCTTTTTTCCCTTATGTAATATGTTGGAGACTTAATCTCTACTCAAAAACGATAAATGGATTATTTTATCATTAGAACTTTGGTCTCAAAAATCGTACTGTCACTGCAAGGCACTAATTATCAGAAATGAAAGTTCTTATAATACTGGACTCATTCAGTTCTTTCTGTTTCCATATCCCTAGGCAATATCTTCTCCTGTGTTCCCATTTAAGAAAAATGTTTCTCAAACATTCCCTGATAGTCACACTTCCAAACTTTCATATTCACTACACAGCCAGTTTATATTAATTCTCATACCATTGAAATTTACTTCTGATGTGGAAAATGAAAATTTGTACATTTTAGGTAAATAGCTTAGATGACTACGCCACATACTGAAAAAATTAAAGTTTTGAAATATATTATTTGCGATTATTATGAAGGGTGTTCTTTCCCTAATTTCCTCCTCAGCCCATTTATCATTTGTATAAAGGAAAGCTACTGATAACAATAAATTTTGTTAATGAACATGGAATAGAATCTTGTTCTGTATATAGTATTTAATATCATTTTAGAGTCTATTGATACAACATACACCTTTGTTTTTCTTTCATGAAGAGATACCTAAGCTTGACTTGTTCTGTTGTTGTTTTATTAGATAAAGACTTCTCCAATTCTAGAAAGTGAGAAATGTTGTTTAAGGAGAGGAACTATACAGAACTCTCAGAAGTCCTTTTACATTTCTCTTTTGGTTTTAATGTTTACTTGTATCCCTTGGCACATTTGCATGCTGAGACAGGTGAATAAAATTTTCAGATAGAGATTATAATTGGAAACTATTCCCCAGCAACAGGGTTGAGAGACCAACATCTGGACTCCGATGTTAGTTTTAGCACTATTTGTAAAAAAACAAAGAGAAGAGAAGAAAAGAAAAGAGAAGAGAAGAGATACCAAGAAAGAAAGAAATAGAAAGAAAGAAAGAAAGAAAGAAAGAAAGAAAGAAAGAGAAGGGAAACAACAGAAACTCATTAATAATTTCTACAATTGTTTCAACTGTTCCATCAAGGCAGAGAGTTTTTCTTCATGGAAACCCCACTGCAGATTATTATAAACATAATATATTCTCTTTTGCCTGTTCAACATCTTCATGAAATGTGGTAATTCCCTTCTGATATATTAAGTTACTTGTTGGTTGTTTTTGTTTCCTCATTTGTTCTTTTGAGATTTGTCCTTACTGTGTATGTTAGTGGACTTGACCTTATGCTGCTTCAGAACACTCTTAAACTTTCAGCAATCTTCCTGTCTCAGCCTGAAGTATTCGGATTTTATGTGTCTGTCATTATGAATGGCTCAGTTCGCTTTGTAAAATGCAGTGTCACTTCTTTTCTTATATTCTTTAAAAATCGCTGTCTTTCACAAAATATAAAACTCAAAATATTGCTGTAGAATTAAATAATGTTCTTAAATGTTGCTAAAACAATCAGTTAAGGGTAACTAAAATAAAAATTTTGTTGCAGCCCATAACTACCTTATTTTGTCTCCTATCTGTTTTGTGGCAGTGTTGGGAGCTGAAGCTGAGCTGAAGTCTTCATGCCACTCCTGGGAACCTGACCCCACCAAGCTTGGCACAGCCTTGCAGTACCTTCTAAGAACTGGTCACAATTGTTTGGGGATTAATTGTTCCCCATGCTCTGGGAACTGGCCGTTCTGAAGATCAATGAGCCAGAGTGACCAGAAACCACAAGCTCCCTGCTTCCCATTCCTCCCTTTGCCTCATTCCCACCCCTCCCTTTGCCTCACTTCTGCTTTAAAAACAGCCTATGTTTCAAGAATAAATGAGACCTTGACAAGATTCTGCTTGGTCTCGCTCCTCTTTCTCGCCTGTTTTTCTTTCAGGCTTGGTCCCCCTCGACCCTACGAATAATGAGGTCCTGCAGGGCGGGACAAGTGGCGCCCAACATGGGGCTCGAGGTACGGATCTCTGACAGACGGACCCCAGCCCAAAAGAGGCATAGCGCCAGCTCCAGTGTAGATTGAGGACACTCCTCACCGCTCATGAGAAGTTTTCGTCCTCGGTAAGTGATTCCGTCCGTCTCATATAAAAAATAGGCCAGAAACTCACTAAGGAAGCAGTCTTCATTAAAGACTTAAAAGGAACACTCAGGGAAAGAGGAGTTAGAGTTAAGAAAAAGGATTTAATTAGATTTTTTTATATTTTTTAGATGGGGCTTGTCCCTGGTTTATAATAAATGGTCCAGAGATCCACAGAAAAAAAAATGGCAAAAGGTTGGAAGAGATCTTAATGAAAAATTGGAACGTGAAGGACCGGATGCTGTCCCTGCCACCACTTTTTCATATTGGGGACTGATCAGAGACATAGTTGAGGCTGCGTCTTCTGACCCTGACAAACAACAATTACTGCCAGTGGTGGAATATTGTCTCCGCCCTCTGTCCCGTGCAGGATCCTTGGCCTCCCTCCCAGAAAAAAGTTCCAATACACAGGCCCCTTCCAAATCTTCCTCGGTGGTCATTGATATGTTCGCTCCTTTGAACTCGGGACTCCTCCAACCGAGGCCCAGGTGTCTGGAGGCCAAAGCCTTCCCTCTGAGGCCCCCCTACCCTTCCTTGATGGATGATGACCCACCTTTAACATGTAAGTCCCCCCTTAAAATTCCTACCTCTGTAGTGGATAGTAACTATATTGGAGAAATCTAGCTCCTGGTCATTGCCCCTCCACCTTCTTATTTTTCCTACCGCCTTTTCTCCTACTGGTTTGCTTTGGCAAGTCAAGCCCTTATTCTGGGTCCATTTACCAGCATCCCCCTCACACGTGCTGCCCACCTACCCACTTCTAGTGGCTCATCTTTTAAGGCTTGGTAGAGAGGCTGCCCTTAAGCTCTTTGGAAAAGATCCTGATATTATAGTCCTCCCTTATAATGCCTCACAAGTCCAGTGGCTTATCCAAAACAAAGATGATTGCGCCATTAATTGTACTTCTTTTCAAGGCACCATGGATAATCATTACCCTGCTGATAGGTTAGTTCAGTTTTTACAAAAAACGCCAGTTGTTTTCCCTAAAAGAACAAAGACTTCCCCCATTGTTGGAGCCATATTAGTTTTTTCTGATGGATCTTCTTCAGGCATGGCTGCTTTTAGTATTAATGGAGTGGTCTCTCGCTTTATGATAGCCTTCCTCTCTGCACAACTTGTTGAATTGACAGCCATTATTAAAGTTTTTGAGATGTTACCAGATGTGCCTTTTAACCTTTATACGGATAGTGCCTATGTGGCCTCCTCTGTCCCCCTCCTGGAAGTTGTTCCATATATCTGCCCCTCCACCAATGCCTCTCCCTTAATCTCCAGACTACAAAAATTAATTCTTGCCCGTGCGGCCTCTTTCTTCATTGGGCACATTCGCACCCATTCTGGATTGCCCGGACCACTGTCTGAGGGCAATGATAAAGTAGATCAAGCCACTCAGATAATTGCTTCTGCGCTTTCTGTTCCCCCACTCGCTGCTACACAGCAGGCCCATGACTTACATCACCTTAATGCCCATACTCTGAGGCTTAATTTCAGGTCTAACAAGAAACAAGCATCGTTCCTCCCTTTGAAGATGTTCCCTCCGTGGCTTCTCCTCTAGGCCCTGCTGTGCTTCAGTACTGTGAGAAGTCCTCCTTCACCACATCAACTTTCTAACTTTACATGTGTAATTCTTAATGAGGCAGGAGATATAGCTAATTCAACCTCTCAGCTGTCTACCAATATCCCGTGGGGCCCTTTACAGGTTGATCTATGTGTGCTGGCCCTTGGGGCTCATGACTATTGGGATTATCGGGACTTCTTTGTGCCACAACAAAAGCCCCCCAATCCTGTCTCACAGACGGTTTGGCTCCTGGGATGTGGATCTCAAATGAAAAGGTCCCTCTTACAAATGGTCCCTATATATATATGCCCCGGGGGACATCGAGACCACTCTCTTAACACAAAGTGTGGTTTCTCTTCTGATTATTACTGTGCCTCCTGGGGTTGCGAGACCTCTGGAGACACTTATTGGAAGACCTCTTCCACCTGGGATTATATTATCCTAAAGAGAAAAAAATCCTTCCAGATACAACCTTGGTACTGAGCCCCTCCCCCTCAAAGGGGAATGTAAAGATCAATGGTGCAATCCTCTTTCCATCGTCTTCACTGACGCTGGAAAAAGGGCCTCCTGGGACAATTCCAGAGGTTACGAATGGGGATTGAGACTCTATATGTCAGGGTGTGACATCGGCCTCACATTTAAAATTAAGCTCATAAAGATACTTCCACGGGGACCTTCAGTAGCTGTTGGACCTAACATAGCCTTACGCCCTGGCCCAGACAGTGCCCCGGTTGGGCCTCCTAAACCACCAGCTGCCCCCGGGTCGACCTCAGTCCCTTCTGCTACCACCCTGTTTCAACCCACCCTTCCTATGGGGCCCCCCTCATCCGCTAATGTTATTCTCAAGTTGGTCAATGCCTCTGTTGAGACCCTAAGATTCAATAACCAGACAGAATATACAGAATGCTGGGTCTGCTGTTCCCCTCGCCCTCCCTTCTACGAGGGGGTGGCTATTCTTGGTGACCCCCTCTACACCAATGATACCAACCTGTTGAGATGGAGCAATACCAGGAGTCATGGATTAACCCTTTCCCAGGTCTCCGGATTGGGTCTCTGTTTATTGGTCCCCAAAATGGTCCCTCCTTATCAGTTAAAGGAGATTTGCAATCAGACAATTACAGTTAATACCACTTTTCAATATATCCAAGCACCCAATAATATCTACTTTATTTGCTCCATGGGACTCGCTCCTTATGTAGTTTCTGCTTCTCTATTGATATATAGGGATTATTGTGTTTTGGTTATTCTTCTTCCGAAGGTCACCTTTCATCATGCAGAAGAGCTGCTTACGTTTTGGGAGAGGGGTACAATTCGGTCAAAAAGAGAGCCCATTACAGCCATTACATTGGCCATTCTTTTGGGCCTGGCTGGTGCAGGGGCAGGAACAGGCATAGCTTCTTTAGTTACTTCCACCCAATAGTATAACCAACTTTCTACAGCTATTGATAATGACATTCGCGAGTTACAACAAGGGTTAAAATACCTTAAAAACTCTGTAGAGTACCTGTCAGAGGTGGTTTTACAAAACAGAAGAGGACTAGACCTCGTCTTTTTACAAGAAGGTGGCCTATGTGCCGCACTTAAGGAAGAATGCTGCTTTTATGCAGACAAAACAGGGCTAGTTGAAGACAGCATTGAAAAAATAAAACAGAGCCTAGAAGAAAGAAATAAAAAGAGAGAACAGAACGAAGCTTGGTATCAAAACCGGTTTTCCACCTCCTCCTGGCTTTCTACGTTGCTTCCCAGCCTCCTGGGACCCTTTGTGGGCCTTTTATTGCTTTGTGCGTTTGGCCCTTGGGCCTTTAACAGACTAACTAATTTTGTTAAGTCACAGATTGATTCTGCTCTCCACAAGACCATTGCTGTTCATTACCATCACCTTAGTGCTCAAGAATCCACCGAGGATCTCCCCCCTGGTCCCTCACCCAGTGGCCTACAGTTCTCAGTCCTGGCAAAAGAAATAGAGACCCTCTGGTACCGCTGGTTGTTGAAGCTCTCCTAAGGTGGCTCTCTGAGACTCCCAACGACCCCTTCGAGGCCATAAGCTGTGGGACCAACCAATGACAGGCAACTCATCGCCGCCCCCTGGTCTGTGATGCCAGCAATGGGTGCCACTCACATAGCCTAAGACAGTAGCCTCACCAACTGTCATGATGGTCATCCGATGATGGGAATATTGTGAGTCCATTGTCTGGGTTGCCCATCATGACCTCAGGAAGAGGACCATCTCATTACAACTTGAGGCCTAAGGCATGAGACCTAAGACAGGTGGCCCACCAACCTCATTTTTACTAAATACAGAAGGGGGAGATGTTGGAAGCTGAAGCGGAGCTGAAGTCTTCATGCTGCTCCTAGGAACCTGACCCCACCAAGCTTGGCACAGCCTTGCAGTACCTTCAGAGAACTGGTCACAATTGTTTGAAGATTAATTGTTCCCCATGCTCTGGGAACTGGCCGTTCTGAAGATCGATGAGCCAGAGTGACCAGAAACCACAAGCTCCCTGCTTCCCATTCCTCCCTTTGCCTCATTTCCATCCCTCCCTTTGCCTCACTTCTGCTTTAAAAACAGCCTATGTTTCAAGAATAAATGAGACCTTGACAAGATTCTGCTTGGTCTCGCTCCTCTTTCTCACCTGTTTTTCTTTCAGGCTTGGTCCACCTCGACCCCACGAACAATGAGGTCCTGCAGGGCGGGACAGGCAGTGTAGCATCCAAGATTAGTCTAGTCTTCTTCCATGCCTTCTGTAATGATCTGCGGTTGAGTGCAAATGAAACCTGTGTGTATAATAGAATATTGTTCTCATAACTTTGATAATAATCAATTAACTCTGAGCTAACCAACAACAGGACTGCCGTGGAGGTTGTGTCTTAATGAGATGAGCACTGAAAAGTAAATATGGCCTTTCCAGAATACAGGAATGTATTTACAGGATTAAGAGCCTCTTGTCTAGCTTTAAGGAGACAATGGACAACTGATTAGGTAACTGAGAGCATAGTTGGACAGGTGAGTATGATACTGAACAAAACTGATTAGGTAACTGAAAGCATAGTTGGACAGGTGAGGATGATACTGAACAAAAGCTACCAACCAGGGAGAGTGTAGGGCATGGATTTTGCAAATGTGCAGCTTTGTCTTTATGTGGGGCCCCTAACAAGTGAAGCAGGGACTGTTTCTGTTCCTGTTCCCTGTCATTGCATCCCTTTCCCTCTACCTGGACTGCCTGTTTGTGCATCAATGGGAGAGGATTTACCTAGTCCTGCTGGATCAGATGTCCAGGGTGGTCTGGTATTTTAAGATGTCTCCCCCTGAGGAGAAGGGGAGAGGGCAATGGTGGGAAGGATTAGTATGGGTGGGACTGTGAAGAAAGGAGGGAGGGAGCTATGAAAGGGATGTAAAGATAATAAAAGTAAATTTTTGAAAAAAATAAAAAAGGAAGAAATGAAGAAATAATGAAAGAAAGAGAGAAAGAGAGAAAAGAGAGAGAGAGAGAGAGAGAGAGAGAGAGAGAGAGAGAGAGAAACCCACCTAGAAGGGGAACAAAATAATCATGAGAAGTAGAAGGAGGGAGGAAACTGGGTGCAAAGAACAAGATGGAAGGGAAAAGAAGAAGCAGGATCAAGAATGGGAAGAGAGAGGAGGGACACCCAGAGGACCAGGAGAATGAATCAAAATAAGTAGCAGTGGGGGTTAGGGAGGAGGGAGGAACCTCTAGAAAGTCTCAGAGACCTGAGATGTGAGAGGCTACTAGAACTCAACGGGGATGACATTATTCAAAATGCCTAACAGTGGGGAGATAGAAGAAGAAGAAACTACTTCCAGTAGATAGACATGGCCTCCAGTTAAGGCAGGAGACTACCCACCCATCTTCAAAGTTTTTAACCCAGAATTGTTCCTCTTTAAAGGAAATGCAGGGACAAAAATGGAGCAGTGACTGAAAGAAAGGCCACCTAGTGACAGGCCCAAATTGGTACCCATCCCACAGGCACACATCGAAACCAGACACTATTACTGAGGCCATATGTTTTGTGCAGATAGGAGCCAGGCATGGGTGTCCTCTAAAAGGCTCTACCAGCAACTAACTGAGACAAATGCAGATACTTAAAGCCAACAATTAGATTGAGGTCAGGAACCAACATGAAAGAGGTAGAGGAAGAACTGAAGGAGCTGGAGGAGATTGCAACCCCATAGGAAGAACAAACTGTGTCAACTAACTTGGACCCCTCAGAACTCCCAGAGACTAAGCCAAAGTCCAAGGAGTATACATGGGCTGATTAGTGGTCCTAGGGAACATATTTAGCAGAGGATGTGCTTATTCCTGTGGAAACTTGATACCCCAGGGAAGAGGGAGGCTGGTGGGGGTGAGGTGGAGATGGGTGGATTCATGGGGTAGTACCCTAAGAGGTGGGGTGGGGAGGGGTAAAAAACTTGAAGATGGGGGACTAGAAAGGAGGCAATTATTGAAATGTAAATAAATAAAATAATTTAGTAAAAAATGTCATCTCTTTGGCAAACCTCATGAAAATGTCTTTACTATTTTTTGGATGTTATTAGTTGCTTCACATCTACTTACCTTACAGTGTTTATTGAGGTAATATCATTTAATATACAGATTTATAAGAAATAAAAGCATATTAATTTCATTCTCACTAGCTATCAATGAATGAAAGCATCAATGAGTAAGTGGTTTTCTGTCATTTCATAGTGTATTTATTGCTGTCTTTCAATGTTGTGTATTGATTTGTCATTTTGCAATACTTTGAAAACCATGGTGTAAAATGTATTAAGTATGCAATGGTTTAAGAGTCATTTGTTATTTTAGTAGTATACTTAATAGAAGACATCAGGAGAGTGTATTTATTTTAGAAATAGAGGCAGAAATCTATGTCATATGTAATTTGTGTATTAGTGTAAGGAATTCTATAGAAAGACATAGAAGAAACAAATGGAACATAGATCAATGCCTGAGAGAAATTATTATTAAATAAAATTCTATTTCCTTAATGGTACTTCCTATGATACTTTACTTATTATTGTAGAAACATTATTTGTGAAGATAATTATAAAATAAAAATATTATTCATCTCTCTTTCAAAATTAGTAGCACTTGCTTAAGTGAAGGCATCATTAGGCAGGGCCTCACATCATTCACCTGTGCTCAAACTATCCATCTCATATTCCAGCTTAGTAGTTTAGAGTTTATTTCTGTATCTTTCTATATCCTTTCTTCCTTCCAAATTCTAGTGTTTTAACAAGTCAGTGATTAAAATCATTTTGGTCAGCACCCAGACTATTTCGAACATCTCATACACTGCAAGTGAATTTTTGCTATTCCTATGCCACGTCCCACAGCCCTTTACTGCAGAAGGTGACTTAATATTTATCATTACCATTATCAAAGCCATTGAGTGTTCCAAGATGAGACTGAATAATACCAATTGAGAACTGGGAATCCTTTAAGCATTATTTAGTTTAATAAGGCAGAGCCTTCATTTTCATACAGATAATACTGTAATAAAAGAGTTCAGCAGAAGTTTAACTTCTTGTATAAGGTTACATCATTAGCCTGAGGCAAGAATAGGACTCTGCGTTTGTAAAATTGTATAGTTTTCCTTCTCATACTGTTATTGCTATTGGTCTCCGGGGACTCTCTCAAAAAAATGAGATACCAGCAGTATGAAAAGAATGTAATATATTAATTATTATTATTATGCAGGGCTAATGTAAGGTAGAAATAAAAAGAACTATGCAAAGTATGAAGTTTATATCTAGTGTAACAGGAGCAGTAGAATGTGAGCTACATTAAGAGAAAGTGGCATAGAGATGAAACTTTGAGGAACTAAATTAAAGTAGGATAATGAGTGGAAAGAAACACAGAGGACTATGTGGAGGTAGAGGACAGACAACTTTGGTATAATTAAATTCCTTTGGATGCACCAATATTGAAATTCTAAATACTGTTGTCGGCCTGCAGATTCTTGTGGAAGGCTAGGAAAGTAAATTACAAATGTTTGAATCAATTTTAACTTTAAACATAGTAAGAACTATTATTTCCATATACACTTTCCTTGATCTAACATTCATTGTGGAAAACACAATAGTATATTGGAGCCAGAATGGCTGATATCCAATGCTTCAGGTTTGAGAGATTTTCTGTCAGACAGATCGATAATGATAACCGAGGTATATGCAGAGAGGTTTGGTCATTGCAGTCCCACAGCCTGCTGAAGTCACAAATCCTATCACTTTCTGTTGAAACAACTTTTAGGTCAACTAGAAGAACAGCATTTCACTGCACTGCTGTAAGTTTTCTGGCTTTTCTTTTGTTTTCTTTTTCTCCTTGGCAATATAGGCATGCAAGAATAATACACTTAACTAAAGCACCAGCCATATCTACTAGAAAGTTTTAAGTTATTAGAGGAACTCACTTGAAAAGATGTTAGCCTTAATGTTGAATCCTAGGTTTATTTTTACTATAAAGAATGATAAAATAAGGAATAATGAAAACAAAAACAATAATGTACATGACCCAGTACTGAAGGAGATGCCTGTAATACTCAACTATATGATTCTGATATCCAACTGCCAAAAATAAATCACTAGATATGTAACAAAATGAAAAATAAAAACTATGATTTTATGGGTTATTGAAATTAAAGTTACTAAATAAATACAGTATGTCAGTGTAAGTGTGTGTGTGTGTGTCTGTGTCTGTGTGTGTCTGTGTGTGTGTGCGTGCCTTGGAGACAGGGTTTTTCTATGCAGTCAAGTCTTGTCTAAAATGCACAGTTTGTATGTATTGCTGGCAAGGGAGCTTTGAAACTCCATGTCCAGCTAGAATTGTTATTAAGGATATACACAAAAGAAAACTATAGCTGGGTTCTCAGATAGTATTATGTCCAATTTTCTGAGGGTCTGCAAACTGATTTACAGAGTGGTTGTACAAGATTACAATCTCACCATCAATGGAGGAGTGTTCCTCTTTCTCTACATCCTCAACAGCATCTGTTGTCACCAGACTTTTTGATCTTAGCCATTCTGAGTGGTGTGAGGTGGAATCTCAGGGTTGTTTTGATTTGCATTTCCCTGATGACTAAGGATGCTGAGCATTTCTTTAGTTGCTTCTCAGCCCTTTGAGTTTCCTCAGTTGAGAATTCTCTGTTTAGCTTTCTTCCCCATTTTTTGATAGGGTTATTTGGATCTCTGGATTTCTTAGATTTGCTTTTCCTCCAAAAATAAAACAAAGAATTATAATCATATTGTTACTGCAAGTTCTAAAAAGTATCCCCAAATATACTGACATTGTAACAACATCATGACGTAAATATTTTTTTTTTAAATTGTAGAGAAAATAAATGTATTATGTCAGTAGTGGTACTAAGTTCTTGACATATATTGAGCATAAGATTAGGACATGAGCTAGGGATTTGTAAAGGATCTCAGGTAATCCAGGCTGATTTCAAACTAATTATGTAGCTAAGAATGACCTTGAACTCTGGATTTTCCTGCTTCCATCTTCCAAGTGCTAGGAGAAGAATTCAGTATTATGAAATGAAAAGTAGAGCAAAGTGTTTATACAGAGCATAAATACTTCCATTAATATAGTCCTGAAAATCTCAGAAATTCTTGAGTTAGAATGAGGACAACATATAAAGGACCATCCCTGAAAACATATTCATAGAGATAGCTGTATGTGAATGGAGTAGGTAGGAAGTATATAAAACTTTTATGTATATATGTATATACACATGATTTTGTGTATATATGTTCTTCTATGTGCATTATTTAGTATATATTACAAGTTATTAATATATTTTATAAGTGTAATAGTAATTAAAAGAATCCATGAATTTAAACAAAAGCAAATGGTACAGGAATTATGAGATGGGTGGGAAGGAGGAAAGAAAAAGAGAAAATTGAGGTAATTTTATAATGAGATGAAAAATTGAAATTATAAATTTATTGTAAAACACAGTGCTATTTTTCTCAATATTACAAAGCTACTTCATAATTTAGTTATCACAATTTTAATATCAACATTTTATTCAATGTCACGTTATGAATTTGAATGTCTGTGTTTTATTATGCATCTTTTCCACTTGACAAGAGACATATATGACCTGCTTATTCTCCTTTCCCACCTTCTAAATGTGACATGAAATCATGAACATATTCTGATAATTGTATCTACTAATATTACTATACAGACTTAAGAATTATCTGTACCTATTTTAGCAAAAAAATTAATCCCTAGGAAAGACATTATTAGAAATGTATTTGCAGCAAATAAATAGTAGATGATCTGACTTTTACAATAATATAGAATGAATTCACAACCAGGTCAAACCCATTCTGAATCAGAACCCTATTATATCTCACTTCTCTTCCACAACATCACATAATTCCAGAATATCATCTCAACTTAAAGCAAACACATCGAGGAAAAATAAGGCTTCAGTGCCTTTAACAGTTTTACAGGAGATCCATACACACTATACTCAAGGAGAACATACCTTACCTAGTGCATGGAGCACCTTGTTTTCCAAACTGAAAAAAAAATGAATATTTAACAATAATGATTGTAGAGAAGTTTAATTATATCATGTAAAAATAATCCAAATGATCCGATGCAAATGCTATAACTTTGTTTAGAAAATAAATTGGATTAGTTAAATGAACTCTGGCTTCCATGCTCTTTCAGACATGTGATCATATACATTTTATAAGGATCTTATCAAATCCTTACCAATTTTTTTTAGTAAGACATGCACAAAAAAGTTTTAGCTTAATCATTTAATATTAAACTACTGTATCTATATAATGTCTCACATACAGCATTTTCTATTGATAGATAATCTGTATCTAAGTCTTTTTTTGCCCAAAATTTTGGGTTTTCACATATGAAGCTTCTTTTAATGTATTTCCTAATTTTCTAGTTATTTTATTTTATTCATTGGCTTACTTTTAAAGAAAACCTAGAAATTATTTTAGTGAGCTATTTCTGGGAAAACTGATGAAGAAAGCAAATTCAGTATATTACATCTGAAATCTTGGTTGTGAAGTCATTTGTAACGAGATAGATAGCTTGGGGCATTAAGTTAATATGTTTGACTATAACTTTTTGAATTAATAATGAAAAATCACAAAGGAAACTTCTAATTTCAATATCTTTATTTAATTATCTTGTTCTACGTTCTAACTGCAAGATAGTAATAAATAGTAATTAAATGTGGTACTCAGAATAAACTTTACAGTTAAATAATTTTACTACCAGAAGCTACCATTACATAGTAGCCAGTCATAATATATTAGATCACTTTGAACAGAAAGACAGCTGGGGTTTTTTTGTTGTTGTTTGTTGTTTTTATTTGTTTGTTTTTTGTCTGTATTCTAAAGAGACAAAAGAAATTGAGTTGTAAGGGTAGAGAGGTGGGGCCGATTGGGAGGGTAAGAAGCAGAAGAAACCATGATCAGAATATATTCTATGAAAAAAAAAATCCTTTATTTTCAAGTAAAAGGAAAAGAAAAAATTCAGGACCTTCCTCAGGGTTGACAACAAATGCCTACACTTGCTGTGTTATCTGACTAAATTGGTTTGTTTTAAATATGTGTTATTGTATTTTTTCTTTTTTGAACCTAGGATAATAGAGATTGTGTGTTTTTATCACAGTATATGCAGTTTCAATATTCACTAATGTGTCTGTTCTATCTGAAATAAACATTTCCTCTGTTTTGTTTTGTCTTAAACTGATTAATTCCCTTCCGATAAATGTTATAATTACTGCTTTAGAAGTGTTTGTTTCATTTTTCTCTATTTGTCTTCAAATGCTGTCTATAAACAACATTACATTGTCAAAATAATATCAAATATAAATATTGAAAAAATATTTACTACAATGTATTTTATATAACTTACCTCTATATATGCCATTTTAAGTTCCTCAACATAATATCTTTGTATTTCACAAAGCACATGAATCTTAAGTAACAGAAGTTAAACAAACAGGAAGAAGCTTCTAATTAACTTTCAAAATTTGTAATTTTTTTGTTTTGATTTGATGTGATTATTTAAACCATTGGTTTGCCTTTGCTTATCCATCACTATTAATATCTGTGAATCTGTCTTGTGTCCTTCATCTTATTGGACATTCTGTGAAACTGACATATTCACTTTGTCTCTGATTGGATTCATTTGCCAATACCACACCCCTTTGTCATCACAATTATATTCTCTCTGTGTATCTCTATTTCTGTGTATTTCTGTGTTTTTATAACTTCGTCTATGACTCTCTTTCTTTGCCTCTCTACGTCTCTGTGTCTGTCTGTCTGTCTCTGTGTCTTTGTCTCTGTCTCTGTATCTCTCTCTCTCTCTCTCTCTCTCTCTCTCTCTCTCTCTCTCTCTCATTGTCACCACAATTGAATTCAGGGCCTTGTGCATGCTAGATAAGTACTCTACTTATGAGCAACAACATTGCATCTCAAGTTTTTGTCTTTTAATCTTAATTTGGATTACTAAATCTCTCCAAGTAGGACTCAAATTGAATCATGTCTCAGCTGCTGAAGAATATGTCATTCCAGTCCAATGCCATTAGGCCCTGATGTAGTAAATCCTATCCACTTATCTTGCCTTTTTTTTCAATATTGATAGATATGGATATTATGGTTATTTTGTCTTTTATGTGAGTTTGAGACTCAGTTTGTACTCATTCATAAAATATATATCTAGATATTTTGCTGGCATTATATTGATCTATAAATAAAATTGTCAAAAATATATATTTGTAATTTTAAATTTCTCTATAAGTAGGCTATGGATATCCCTACTCATTTAGAAATTATAAGATTTATTTCAACTAATCATTTTAGTTTCCTTAATATATATTATAGATATTTCAAATTTATACCTAGGTAATTCACTTATGATGCTGCTTAATTTAAATAGTAATATGAATTTTGTCAAAAATTCTACTCCTTAATTTCTGGTGTATATAAAATATTCAACTACATATGTTATTCTTTTAATATGCTTATACTATGTATTCTCATACTTAATTCCAGAGAACTTTTAAAATCTTTTTGTTACATATGCACTATAGATATGTACATACTTGTAATTCACAAACAAAAGTGGCTTTTTTTCTTCCTTTCAGAATATGTGTCAGTTATATTTTTTCTACTATTCAGTTAGCTAAAATTTCCACTTCCACGTTTTAAAGCAGTTGTGAAAGGTTATCTCTCTTTTCTTTTCTGCTATTCTTAGCAGAAAATCTTTTAGGTTTTCTCTGCTAAGAATCATGTTTACAGTCAAGCATTACATTCCATACTTATTATACCAGTACTCAAGAGGTAGAGGGAAAAAGATCAGCAGTTGTAGGTCATCCACAGCTGTATAAGGAAGTTCAGGAGAGCCTGAGTTTTATTAGACCTTGTTTCAAGAAAAATAATATTTTATATGTATTCTGAAGGAAACATACATATCAGAAGACTAAAAACTAACATCCACAAATGAAAGAAAGCATCTAACATTTGTTTTCTGGACCTTAATTACTTCTTGTAGAATGATTGTTTGTAGCTTTGGCAATGATATACCCATCATTTATTTTATATTTCTTAAAAGCTGGGTTATATTCCATTATATAGTTGTATTACATCTTCATTTCCTATACTCTAGATGATGGACATGTAGATAGTTTCTTTTCCCTGGTTGTTGACTAAAATAGTGATGGACATGAATGTGCAGGTATATCTGTAGCAGTTTAGGTGGTACTTAGGTGTATGCTCATGAGTGTTATAGGTTTATCATAGGGTACATCTATTCTTATCTTTTTAAAGAATCTCATGACTGACTTCTAAACCAGTTTGCACTCTTATATTCCAGAATTTTTAACTCACTTATTTTTATTTTTTCATTCTTAGCCTCCTCATCTCAAGATCAAGAATCACTGAAGAAGATGGGGTAGAAAGATTGGAAGAGTCAAGTATGGTGCATTTCTACAAGTAAACAGTATTTTCTGGACATTACATCTATGTTTTACTAATGAACACAGCAGTAGTGACAGCATGAACAGGACATGGGTAATATTAAGCCAAATAAAATCCCAGTACAGCAAGGGAAGATGAGCACAAAGTCATTCCTAAGGAATTATTGGCAATTAAGTGCTGAAGGGAGAGTGTAAGCCACTGTGTTTTAAAGATGACTCCCTGGGACACAGTGGAAGACCACACATCCAAGAGAATAAAGGCACTAACAACTGTAGTTGGTGAACTGTAAGTTAAATCAAAGATAAGTAGGGGAGTGTGTGGTTCTGACAGGATTCAGGGAATCTCAGCATAATGTATATTTTATGAATTTCTCAATGCACTAATAAAAAAATAAAAAAGAATAAAAAAATTAAAAAACAAAAATAAAAAAAAGGATAGCCATGTTTGTATCATACAGGACTACAAAAGAACTTTTCTTTTAAATGATAGTACAAAAAATACAAGCAAAAAAAAAAAAAACAAATACAAATACAAAATCACATTGCCATCACTTTCTGTTGTTGTTGATAATGATGATTTTTTCTTTTATTTGTTTTCTCAGCTTGATGTGTTCCTTTCTCACTGTAGTTAGCAGTTTTCCTTAAGTTTTGTTTCTTATCATCACGACTCCTTCATATGCTATTTCTGTCTATGTCAATATGATCACTTAATTTTTTAAAACTCTTCTTCGGTATGTTCTGAGATGGATTGCACTTACTCATTCCAAATGTGAAACTGTATTTGTTTGGAATTTCTGCTATCTACAAGGTATTATCCAGTACCCAAACCATATATTTGTTCGGTTTTTATTTTAAATTTTAATACCAAAATACAAATATGGACAGTAACAACATTAATTATATTATTGTATTTTACTTATGACTATTTCTATTAATTAATTATTTTCTTAATATCCCAAATGTTGCCTTTGCTCCAGGCTCCCCCTCATAGATTTCTACCCCCATCTCCATTCTCCTTCACTTCTGAGAGGATACCTCCCTGGGTATCCTCCCTTCCTGGATCATCATGTCTACAGGATTAGGCGCATCCTCTCCACTGAGGCCAGACAAGACAGTCTTTTGCTACACATGTGCTAGGGGCCTCAGATCACCCTTTGTATGCTCTTTGGTTTGGTGGCTCAGTCTCTGGGAGCTCTTAGGGTCTATGGTATTTGACAATGTTGATCCTCCTATGGGATTGCTATACCATTCACTTCCTTCAATGCTTCCTCTAAGTCTTCCATAGAGGTCCCTGACCTCAGTCCAATGCTTTGGCTCTGAGTGTTTGCATCTGTCTCAATCAACTACTATAAAGCCATATTAGGCTACTGTCTGCAAGGAGTAATATCATTGTTAATAGTATCAGTAAGTGTCAAGGATTGTGTCCATCCATGGACCAGTCATTGGTCAGGCATTTTTGTCTCTGCTCCATTTTTGCCCCTGTATTTCTTTTAGACAAGAGCAATTTTGTGTCAAAAAAATTTTTATATGGAGTCTTGTCCTCATTCCTCTACTGGGAGTCCAGTCTGATTACTGTAGGTTGTCTCTTCATGTTCCATATGCCCACTGTTAGGCATTTCAGACAAGGTCACCCACATTGAGTTCTGAGAGCCTCCTGTATCCTAGGTCTATAGGCCTTTCTAGAGATTCTCCCCATCGCTACCTTCAGCAGCTAATGACACCTATCTCCTGTTCTAGTAACATACATTAGAAGGGGTAAAGATAGATAAGAGTGAAAACATTCTTGTTTATATTCATAAAAAGTCCCATACATGTATGATCTTACCTTAAAACCAAAAACTTTTCATTTCTTAGAGGGGATCTTCCCTATCTTGTCTTCATTTTTAGGTACTTATAAATAAACATGTGTTGAAAATTACACTTCCAGTTCATGACTATACCTGCCTAATATTCAGATGGACATATTTTTTTCCCTTAACATTTACAGAATGGTTGGTATTTTTGGAAACAATGAAAACATTTACATCTATGAGAACAAAAGTGTCTCCTCATAATGTCAGAAACTATACCCATAAAGTCTCAGCGACAGAACTGCCTAAACATAATCTGACAAGGATAAAAACAATAGACATACAAAAGCTGAAAGGAAAAAATGCAAAAGGCCAGAATCACATACAAAGACCTAATGTAACTAAAAAACAAAAAAAAAAAAAAAAATGAGAGCAGTGCAAATAGTCATTTCCATTGAAGAGCACACCAAGTGTACACCATTACAATATGGCATCCTCTAAAACATGAATAAAAGTAACAGTATACAGATAGAACTGATTATATAGAACAATATATGTATATGTATATATACATGTAACAATTAATAAGAGCAGAGGCTACAAACTTCTAAGAGAGAAAGAAGATGTATGGGAGGGATTGGAAGAAGGAAAAGGAAGGGGAGGTGATATAACTAAATTATTTCAAAAATAAAAGAAAAAATAAAAATAAAGATTGAAGGGGGCATTTAGGAATCCTGATTTGGGAGATTATTTCAGGTATCTACATGGGAGGGTGAGACCTACTTGGAATCAAATGAGCAAGTTTGGAGTAAGTAGTGACTTTTCACAGGGAAATCCATGAAACAAAATTAACTGAGGGAGATTACAACAATTCTAGAGTAATGAGTCAATATATTTGTGCTTCTTTCAGATTTAGGGAATATTTTAAATTTACATTTACTTTTTCTAAAACATATATGTTAACACAAATTCAATATTGTATGTCTAATAAACTTTTTCACCAATTTCAGATAAAATCATGGAAGTTATGTTCAAAATATAGTACCAGACTTCACATGTGCAGGTGTATATAATCCTCATGAACTGTTATTTGATTGAATAAGTGCCACATTATTTATCTCATTAGTTGAAAAGAAAGGCTTAAAATAGGAAACAGATAATTTAAACATTATTTTGATGTGTAACGCAGCAGAGAAGGTTTTTATTTTAATTTTTCAGTACTCATAGGACAGTGTGTTCTTATCCTCAAATCTGGAGCTGCCCACAAGGGATTTGTGATTGAGAGTCATATATCTACAACTGGTTCACATAAGATTGGGATCAATGAATTGTACCTCAATCCATTCATCGTGATTACCTTAGTGATTAAATAACAAAGTGGTTCCTGTTTTCAGTAACCTGCTGCTTAAAAATAAAGTAATATTTTTCCTAGAGGTACTAAGGTGATCTGTGTGACTACAGTGAATACATTTCATAGCACAATGTATATAGAAATTGAAGACAAATGTATTTTCAACAGAAATCTGTCATTTAACCTTGTGGTACATTGTGCTGTACATGGAGTATCTATTGATTATGGTTTTATATAAAATGAGTGTCAATACACACATATTTTTTTGTCACTTGAAAATTCAACAAAATATTTGAAACACCTAATTAGGTTGTCTAAATCACTGAAATATATTTGTCTTTTAATTTAACTTCTATCTTTCCTCCTTCTTGTATGGAAGGAAACATTTGACAGTGCAGGATGAACTGTACTAGATAATACACAACTGTTTGTAGTTTGTGAAAGGTTTAACTGGGATTTTTTATATCATATCTGTGGACAATGGAGAGCTTGCTTATTTTTCTTACAAGATCCAGATGAGATGTGGGATTTGTAATATATATACTGGCAATTCTTTAACTGCATTGAATGAATAATGTCTATCTTGCCCTCTAAAACAATGTGGAGCAAACAGGTATTTTTTTCCTCTTCATAATTATAACTGTAAGTTACTGAGTATGCTGAATACTAGAAGGTAGAGTGTATAGAAAATATTTAGTTAACCATGTCTTTATATATGAAAACCACATCTTTATGTATCATGACATATGCTCCCTCACCCACCTACCCACTCCCACCTCACCAAACTGGCATCTCCCTACACTGGGACATCAAGCCTTCACCAGACAAAGGACTTCTCCCATTGATGCCAGACAATGTCATCCTCTGCTACATATGCTACTGGAGCCATGGATCCAACCATGTGTACTCTTCGGTTGCTGGTTTAGTCCTTGGGAGATTTGGGGATTCTGGGTTGGTTGATGTTGTTGTCCTTCCTATGGTGTTGCAAACCCCTTCATCTCCTTCAGTCCTTTCTTTAACTCCTCTATTGGGGTCTTTATACTCAATCCAATAGTGGGCTGTGAGTACCTGCCTCTGTATTTGACAGGCTCTGGGAGAGGCTCTCAGAAGACAGCTTTATACTACTCTTGTTAAACTGTAGTACTGGTGCTTTTGAGATGGCTTAGAGGGTAAAGGTGGAAGTTACTCTCAAAGGTTGTCTTCTGAAATATATAAGTGCACTGTGGTTAGGTCCCTCTCCAAATACATACCAAAAAAAATAACAAATCAATGGAAAACATTTTGAAATGTAAACATTATTTACACAATGGAATACTACTCAGCAATTAAAAACAATAACTTCATGAAATTTGCAGACAAATGGATGGATCTTGAAAATATCATCCTGAGAGAGGTAACGCAGTCACAAAAGAATGAACATGGTATGTATTCACTGTTGAGTGGTTATTTGCCCAAAAGTTCAAAATACCCAAGAGTCATTTCACAGCAACAGTAGGGTAGATTGGGAGGTCCCAGATGGAGTACTTGGAGAAGGGACTGAAGAAACTGAGGGAGTTTGCATCCTCAGAAAGGCAGCAACAGTGTCAACTGGCCTGACCCCCTGATATACCTGGAGACTGATCCACCAACTAAAGAATACACATGGAGTGTCCCATGGTGCTGGCCACATATGCAACAGAGGAGGGTCTTGTTATACATCAAGGGGAGGAGAGGCCCTTGGGCCTGAGGGTATTAGATCCCCAAGTATAGGAGAATGCCAAGGAGGGAAGACGAGAGTGGGTGGGTGGGTGGGTGGGGGAATAACCCAATAGAGGCAGGGGAGGGGGGAATAGGGAGGTTCCAAAGGGGAGATCTGGAAAGGGGAAAACATTTGAAATGTAAATAAAGTAGAAAGAAATAAAATGTAAAAAAACAACAACAACAACAAACAAAAAAACCACTGAGGGTTTTATAGCCAATAGTTTGAGAATATGGATGATATTTGCCTACTTGTCAACTTTTCATCTTAATTACTAAGCATTGTGTGTTCATTTTCTTAGCTAAGGGTTTTGCCTACCTGAAACAGGCAAGCATTGGAAGAAGAACATCTGTAGGGCAGTGGTCTGTGGCAGGCAGTCTGGCACCCAGTCAAGCACAGGCTTAAACTCTGGGAGACCCAGTGGAGATACCAGGAAAATGTTTGTGACAATGCTCCTTGAAGGCTCTTGTCAAACAGCTACAACCTCCACAACCCCTGTAGGGAGGCCTGTCATGTGGGATTCATCAAGTAGGAGCAACACCAAGCCCTCCCACATGCAGATAAGGTAGCCCTAAACTCCCAGACCAAGCCTATGGGAAGTACCTGTTGTCAGACCCCTGACCTATCCCAAACAGTATATTAGACCATCCCAAACTGTATAGGAGAAATCCCCATCCAGAAGGAATAAAGGTGTGAGAACTACTCTATCGTCTGAGTGCTTCTATCATAAGCGCTGTAACACTGCTGCTTGGGAAGAGGTCTGCTCTCCAGAATGCCACCAGAAGCTTCCTGTACTCCTCGCTAGTCAGCCTCTCATGGGCTCAGCCTGGCCCGACTCAGCTCAGGGCAGTGGGCACAGCTTCTTGGAGCAACCTAGGCAGCAACTGCAGAGACTGAGGTGGAGATGACTCCAGTCCCTGTTCTCACTCTCCCCTTTGCCTGAACCGTTGCACCAGGCCAGGCCAGAGATCCCTGAGAAAAACTCCCAGCATGTTGGCCCACATCAACATCATTGGAGGAAAAGTCTCCTCAAGATTTTCTGCAGTCAAACCTCTATGGAACTATGCTGTATTAATATTGATGTGTTAGGGTCCTACCCTGCGTAAGTCAGTCCAGGTTGCAAGAAATGTAACTTAGCCTTAATGAGCAAGTCAGTAATAACATTATTCCATGGTCTACACTTTAATTGTTACTTCCGTGTTCTTGATATAACTTCCTTTCATATTAGGCTATAATCTGTAACCCTTTTCTCATTTTGGCATGGTGTTTTATAACAGCAAGGAAAGCTAAGACATATATTACTACTAAATTTATTACTAATACGATAAAGTAGAAATCTCTGATTTTTTCATTTACTGTTATATAATATAGTTACATATGAAGGAGAAGCATCAAACAATAACAAGGGGAAAATTTTTAGAATACAGAACTAAACAAAAATGAAAGGATAAAAGTTAAGACTGAATGGAACTTGAAAACACATAAGAAACTATTGAATGTTGGTAAAATTCCTAAGGTAGATACAGGTAATTAAGGTTTGTAGATAAAGTTTGAATAGGCAGGCATATGTGTTCATAAATATATGTACATGCATATGTATATGTATAATTAAACAACATGTGATCATTCATATTCCCTTACCTCTAAGTGATCTAGTGTATATACTAGTGATTGAGCTATTGTTTGAGTTAAAAGAATATTTGTTTATTAATCCATTAAAAGAGTTCTGCATCTATCCTTACTCTAACCAAAGGAGTGTGGAAAACTGTACTATGCACTACTTTATATGCCAAAAGTTTCTAACATATACAAAAACATGTACAAGGTTATTTTAGTACTAGTCCCAAACATAACTGTAGGCACTTTGTGTTTTAAATAATCATCCTGAAACCTGGACATGATGATTACATTCAGTATAACCACTGTTATGCTTCTGAAAAGTTATCTTTAGGAAGATAACCTCTGGTATAACACTCTATGTAACAATTACAGCATATTGTTATTCTCCTTATCTCTTATTCCTGTAAAAATTGAAATTAACAGGAACTGCTATACTCATGCTAAACATTTATTACTGTATCTCCTGTTAGTCTATAATGCTGGCTTTTCTGCAAGTACTATGGTAACATTGAAAACACATCTCATCTAGATAGTAAGAAACATCTGTCTTTCAGACCACACTGAGGATATTAAAATGTCCATTCCCAAATCAACTCTCAAGTCTAACATGAAAGTATTATGATGTCATAAGGCAAAAACTCACTGCTATCACTCTTACTCTAGAAATAATCCTTTTTCTTCTAACTCTCCCCATTTTCTCTGGTTTCTCAGTCTTCGAGGACACCTATAGCTGTGAACTCTATTTTTTGTCAATTGACAATAATAATGGTCTTTCAGCATCAAGTTGAAATTTTCTGCTGTAAAATGCTGAGCTTCCATTTCTTTACTCTTAGTAATCAGACTGGAACTTACTGACTCTCAGCTTTCTGTACTGGGGTCACTACTTCTGGTTAGAGAAAGTGACAGCCTGCCTAGCAACGAATTTAACAGCTCTCACAGGATTGTTCTACTCTCTTTGTCTTTTGTGTCACCTCTCTTCAATTCTCCAAACCATTTAAGTCTTTCCTGTTAATCAATGAACAATAGTTCTTCCGTTTATCCATTGTTGTTTCAAATTATAATAAATATTGATGTAACATGATAGATGGTATTGATATATATTTCTTATAACCTTCTTACTTGTGATTAAAAGTTGAGTATAGTTCCTGTATATCATACGATATGATGTACCATATATCATTTTAAAATCTTTTTAATATGCTCTATAGGAACATAACTTTATCAATAGTCTACTAAAGACCAGTTCTGTAAAAGAAACTACAATGAAGGGAAATGTCTTTAGATATAAACTATTTATTTGTTTTAGTTTCAATATCTCCAGGGGTACATTTATAAAACATCATTTCTCAGTATTAGATCATAATGAAATCATTAATATATTAATTATTTTATCAATTCTACTGAAGAATTATGCTGGAATCTTTTTTTTTTTTTCAAGATCTGCCCACACACCCTACCCACCTTTCTGTCTGCAATTCAAGTACTGTCTGTGTTGACATACTTTTTGGATGTGTGATCTTTCATTGGAGCTTAGTAATTTATAAAGACCTTAAATAAAATAAAGTTTACCCTCTTTCAGCAGTTATTAATTCACAATAATTTCTAAATAAATCCCCATCAGTTAGAGATGGGAATCAATGTCTACAATTCTTTGTTTTTTATTTTTATTTTTTGATGAAAATTTTAGGTTTATTTGAACTGACTATAGCAGATAATAACATAAACTATATATATATTTTTTCAAAAACATCAGCCTAGGAATATCAGTGATGATGTAATCTTTGAGGAAAAGAAGAGCCTCTAACCATTTCATCTCAAGGGAGCACCTCTTTCTGGTGCAAAGTTGAATGCTCTAAGCACTGTTGGTGTGAGGCTGCCGTCTTCTATGCCCATGTATCTTGCTACACCTTAGCCAAGCTCCTAGTTAACCTCAGAGGCAGAAAAGTTAAAATTAGTTTGAGTATTTAGATCTTATAATTTAAATCACACCATCTCTGAAAAGATAGTTCAACTCACTTTAATGCTTCTAAAGTGATTTTTATTTTTTACTTTTTAAAATTTATTTTTAACTGTTGTGGATGTGTGGATGTGCATGAATGTGGGTATTTCTGAAAGCTTGAAGAGGGTGCTTGCTCTGCTAGAGCCTGACATGGTGGACTCTGGTCCTCTGCAAGAGCTGTGTGTGCTCTTTACTGCTCAGCCATCTCTACAATTCCTATGGTCTGATATCTGCCATTCTTTGCCATACAGGAATTTTGTGTTGCTTGAATTTGTATAGGTCTCTTCCATGCTGCTACAAATGATGTGAAATCATATGTGCAAATATCCTACTACACAGAGAAAATACATTTTTGTTGTAATTTACAACTTCTGATTATTAAAGCCTTTCTACCTTTTATTCTAAGAGATCACTGAACCTTGGGGAAAAAGGGTATACTATAGATACCCCCCTTAGTGCTGAGTATTATTAAGGCTCTTATTCACTGCAGCTGACCTTGGAAAATTTCTGTGTTAAACATCATCTAGTGAAAAAAAAAAGAGCTCTTCTGATAAGGGTTGTGCATAGAAGTACACACTAATCTATGTGTTTAATAAGAAGTCATTAGGATTTTTGCTTAATACTTTGTCCTAGACTCTCTTCAAGGAACTAAGACATTTGTAGCTACAAGTTCTTGGGCTGATAATGATGTTAAATATGAGTTTCACCTTGTGGAGAAAGCATTGAGTCCAAATCAAAAAGTAGTTGGTTATTCCAATGACATCCATGGTCTTATTACATCAGCTGGTCTTACCAGAATGGTTAGTCATTATTGTAGATCTCAGAGTTCATAGCGGGATAAAATTGATATCACATTTCTTCTCAAGTAGTTTTTGGAAACTATATCTTACATTTGTACATTAAAACTAACCTAAATTTATTGAAAGGAATTTGTATATAACATTACAAATATTCTGAAAATACATGATAACTAACCAAGCAGAATACAGACCATATTTAATAATAGCAACTGACTTGTAGATAAATATTGTAGTTCTAAATTTTCTATTATTATATCTTTATTGTGTTTTAAAAGATAAGCTTTATATTGTATTTTTCTTTGCACTTACAATAAACAATACAAAAGAAAATTTTGTTTATCAGAATTGTTGATCACATCCAGTGCTTTAACATCATCTAATTCTAATATAATAGTTCTTTTTATGTGTGAATAATTGACAGGTCTTTAGAAGTAGTAAACTGTATTTCTGTGTATGTAATGTATATTTATTTACATAGGATATATATAATTATTTTATTTATCTTTATTGTCTTTAATCAATTGACTAAATTCCAGTGAAATATCAAACACATAAAAGTCTGTCACCACAGTTTGTCCTTAATGAATTTTAAAAACATAAATGCAGACACAAAGTAGGGTAGTTAGGAAAGGTGGATGGATTTGAGAAAAAAAGATTCCAGCACAATTATGTGGAAGTGAGAACATAACAAATAACATTTTATAGAATTCATGGTGAATTCTAATGAGAAATGATGGTTGCTAAATATGTACTCAATGATTTTAAAATAAAAGAGAATAAATGCTCCATATATAAAGATATTTCCCATTTGTAGTTTGTAATACACACACATACACACACATATATACACAAAGATAAATATTTGTTTCACATACATCTATTTGCATGTATTTGTATGAAAAGCGAACTGTTCAAGTGTGTATATTTAGAACTATTCAATGTAGAGTATCAGTTCATCAAATGGGAACACTATATTGTGGAATCGTAAACCAGAGAATGCATAGCCACAAAATTTTGATAGAATTAAATAATTTAACAAAAAGAGTTTTAAGTTGAATTGTGTTTACTGTTAAAAGCAGTAAATTCCTGAATCCTATCAGAGTAGGAACCTTGGAAGAAACTAACGAAATATAAATGAAAATGTTTGATCCTAAAGTGGAGGGGTAAAATGAGTCTTTAGGCAAATAGAATTTGTGATAACATTTGAAGAATGAGATTTGAGTTAGTCCAGCAAATACTGAACAAAAATAGGTAATGGCTCTGAATCATCAATGCACAGGAACAACACACATGAATATTATGTCACCAAGGAATAAGAGGTGTTACAGAAGGTAAGTCTTGACTGAAATTCAGTATGAAGTGGGAAAATTATAAAGGAAATAACTATAATACTTCTAAAATCCAAATATTTTGAAATTTATTTAAGTCTAAGATTAAGGCAAAAACAGATAAGGTCATATTTACTATAGCTAATTTGATTGTAGTGTGAAGAATTAATTAAAAATCAACCAAAAGATTATTACACTAGTTCAGGAAAGAATTGCTACTCAAGAAGTAGGGTAGAGAAAATGAGAATGAGAAAACTTGGTGGCAGTTAGGTTAGGTAAATGAGGTGATCCTGGCAGTCATTCAGTGGAGAAACTATAAAGGAAAGCTGGATTATAATGCCAATTCTATTGAAACTTGATATTTGAATAAGTAATTAGCAGCACCATTTTATAAAATGAAGATAAAGATAAAGAAAATGACTTAATTATTGATAAGTATACTAAGTTGGATATACATTTTGGTTTAGGAGAAGGTATCACAAGTGCTGAGATCCACAGTTTTAAACACAGGACTGAATTTGCTGGATGAATTTGCAGATCTTGGTAGTGGCAGAAATTAAACAAAATCTTTAGAGACATTATTTGTAGACATGGAAACTTAAAACCATAAGTAATTTAAAATTATTAGAAAAGTAAAATATTGTTGATTGGACTACGTATACCTGTGAGGATATAAATGCATCACCCCAAGTACTGATTTTTCTTAGAAACATTTGTTAAGGAACATGTTAGCATTATGCCACATTTTGCCATGGAAATTTGTAGCAGAGAATATTAACATTTGCTAAATATGAATTAATTTTTTTCATTTCTTAGTCAACTTACTGTTGGAATCCTGTATGTTAAGGCAGAGGCCCAACTACACAAAAATGAGAATAGCTGGGTTTATGAAACCAAACTTTAAATAGCACATTCTACAGAGATATATTAGGGACGATTGATGAACTTTCCCTATGATAACGAACAATTGTATTTAACATCAGTGACCTGATGTTGGTCAACTTGGAAAAGCCTATGAGAAGAAAAATTAAACTGGAAAAGTGTTGCCCAGAGAATATATGATTCTTGCAGACAATAATGAACAGATCTGCCCTTGAACAGGCATGCTAATCCTATGAATACTAGGCTTTGGTATACCTTAAACAATTACAGTTTAAAAAATCATTTAAAGTACTGCAGATATATTTCCAGAAAACAGTAATTTACCAAACAATAAAATACTTTTAGTTCACCAAAATGTCAATGGTTTACCTATGCCTGACCTTCCATTCCTCTTTTGGATTGGTTGAAAAACATCAGAAAATGAGAAGAATGATTCTTCTAAGTGTGACACTGGTCAAGACATTATAGTAAGTCATTGGTTTTATCCTCTGTCCTAATTTTTATTTCCTAATTCTTCCCTTAGATACAAAAAACACACTTTTATAGTAAACAAGTGATGTTGCATTCCTATTATGTAAATGGAATGAATCATCTAACTGATATTAAAAAAAATAACAATGTAGATATCCTCATATACCCAAGCTGTGGGTTGGAGTAAAATATAAAGTACTTATCTGCTGATTGTTTACAATATTCTTCCTTCCATTTACTGATTTGTGAAACATTATAGATGGAAAAATACTATTAACAAAATCAAAGACAATTTCAGTTATCTCCAATGTCTTTAGAGTTCCAAACCATGTTGTATAAAGCAATATCCATTAAAATGAGTATTTAGTATTTTCTTCATTTGTTTTCTATTAATTACTAATTCTTCTCTCATGTATTACATCCTGAATGCAGTTTCCACCCTCTACTCTCCTCCAAGATTCTCTCCCTACCTTCACTATTCCCCAGATCCACTATTCATCCATTTCCCTCAGAAAAAATGCTGGCTTCCCAAGTATACTAACCAGACTTGGCATAACAAGTTATAAGACTAGGCACATACCATCATATCAAAGCTTGTAGAGACAACCAAATAGGAACAAAAGGGTCCCAAAAGCAGCCAAAAGAGTCAGAGATAGCCTCTGTTCCCTCTTTTATGAGTCTTAAATGAACACCATGCATATATGGTAAAGATCAGACTGATACAGGTTGCATGATTACCAGGTCAGTATATGTGAGTTCCTGTGAGTCCTGGTTAGTTGATTCTGTGGGTCATGTTCTTGTGGTATCTTTGACTACTCTGGATCATACAGTTCTTCCTACCCCTCTGTGATGTAATTCCAAGAGCATTGCATGTTTGTCAGCAGATCTCTGCATCTTCTCCTATCAGTTACTGGATGTAGCCTCTCTGATGAGGATCATGCTAGACTCTGATCTGTGAGTATAGAAGAATATCATTAAGAAATTTTTATATTTTATTTTTTGCCAATTATGTTTGTTTTTATTTTAGGTCTCTGGGTTATCAAGCACTGTGACTACACAGTGTCAGTCTTGGTCTCCCTCTTATGGCATCAGTCTCAAGATCAGCTATTGGTTGGCTACACCCACAAATTCTAGAGGAACTTTAAAAATGTCTTGCTTTTTACAAATTCACATATATTGTGCTCAAGAACTCAGACCCAAACATATGTATTTTCACAAGCCTCCAATCACAAATAATGATTAGCAGTAGATTTGTATTCATGAGAAGAACGACTGAGGAGTTACTTCTTTTATTCCTATTAAATCAACAATTGAAAAATCTTATATCCTTTATATGACTGAATTGTATGAGAATCATAAACACACAACAGAAGCAATCATAGAGTTTCTATAAAACTCTTGTCTAGTCACCTCTCACAAACCTGCAGATAAATTGGTCACAGCCAGTAAAACAAAACTGATAACAAGTATTGACAATATTTTCTTTAGGATTTTTTATTATCATATTTTCATTTTTATTTGTAGTATTTCTTATCTGAGGTCCTACTGAGACCTTTACATTTTATTTACTCTTCTTGCTCTATGGGTTTTACATTTTCATCTCCTTTACACTTTGGAGAATAAATAAGGTTATTTATGTAGAGTGTACTTGAAATTTTGTTGCTATTTCTATCATTCTCAGGTATATGGCTATAGTCTGGGGAGATGAATGTCTCAGAAATAAAGCTTGAACCACTTTGGAGTTTATCAGATGTGCAAGCTATATGTACTTGCATCACCTTGATGGAGAGTGTATGTTAGGTTTATCTCTGGGAATTATTTCAAGTTACACCCTGTTTCTATTCTGTATTCCTGGATAGAAGCCACATTTCCTTGTCTTCACTTCCTTGAGGGTTCATTGCCTATGAAGTCCTTCAGATTCTTTCTACACGTGTTTATTCCATTCCACTTATGGATTTTCGAAATCTCATATGCCATTATAAACACAGAGGAGTTACATTTGTATACAATCTAACAATCCATTCATTGACTTTGTTATCAAAATTTCTCCAAATATATACTTTGCTGGCTTTTCTATTCTAATAAGCAGAAGCATCATGTTTTATATCATTATATTAATAACTAGCTTGTTTTCAGATACTGTAAGATATTCTAGACTTGCATTTGTTAGATGTTTGTAGCAAAAAAAATATTAATTAATCAAACAAGTACAAATCGCTTAAGGGAAAAATGGCTTATGTTGTCCATGGTTTTCAGCTTTTCTTGAACATCCAACATGACAGAGGCAGCTTGGGACAGAGGGGTGAGGCAGCTGGTCAGACTTTGTCTGATGTCAGAAAGTACTAGATGAAGTTTAGTGGTATTCAACTTATTTTTCTCTTTTGTATTTACTCTAAGACCATAGCCTATGATATGGCATTAACTCATTCAGGATTCAGGGTAGATCTTTTCTCTTTAATTAAACCTCTTTAGAAATACACTGAGGGAGAAGGCAGGCTAATATTTGGATGTAAAGTGGAGGAATAATTTTTTTTTTGAAAATGTAATAAACTGTGTGGAAGCTCCAGAGCTGTGTTTGGGAGGATTCAGTCCAGGTTGATTGACCATGAAAATAAACCATAACAAAGCTAATAATCTCCTACCAAGGCCTAAAAGAATCCAAAACTCTTCTCTAGTTAGTGGATCTTATAGAAGAGTGGTACTGAGGTCCACAAAGAAGTCTTTGGTTTTCTGAATACTGGAATGTGCAATCTTTGATAATATAGCAAATATACTCACGTGTATATACATATAAGTAACCCTTTACTTTTTACATTTATATATACTTCAGGGTAAAAGTTCAAAATTTCATGACCAACTCTAATACATTATCATCATTCACTTCTAGAATGACAAGTTAATAAACTGTAGTACAGTATACATAAAAATTTTGTTTTCTTTCAATTTTACAGTCTTCCCTGTTCCAAAATCACTTAAGTCAGCTTCATTACTCCAACTTCTTGGAATGAGACATCGTTATTATTTTCATATAGGTAGACATTTTTATGAATGCATTCACCTCTAAGGTCTTCTTATCTTTATATATTTACCAATATTAATGTTAAACATTAGCCATATAAAGTATTATAAACTTTAAAAGTATAAAATATTTTATATTCATCACTATAATATCAGAGCAATATACAATCACTCTAAAGCCATGCTATGTCTGTCCTCTTTAATACATGTCATTTTCTAATCTCTTTCAATCATACTTTTAACTATCATCAGTGTATATCCTCCATCAGAATATCAAATAAATAAATTATATAAGTTCTTCTAATAATTTTCCTTTATTGCACAATGCAGATTGGGCATTGATTGATACTTTCATGGACTGATAATTTTTTTTCCTTTTTATTTCAATAATGTTCTTTCCTGTGGAATGTAGGCATCAGATTATTTATTGGCCCTTAATGAAAATTGTGCCTGCTTTCATTGATGCTGCTTTTGTAAAGTTGGGATTGAAACATAAGACTAACATGTGGATGCTTAGTGTGGGATTCTATCACTATATTTATTACTAATCTATGTTTAGTACTTAGATATAAAGCTTCTATTAGCATTCATGCTGTGTGTTTTACATGGACCCACTGTTCAAATATATTGAGAAACTGCTTCATATGTTTACATGTGATTGCTGGATTACAGAGAAAGATGAAAGACCATGTTGAATATGAAAGAAAAGATTATAGCTATTATCACCAACTTATTCTATCTTGAAACATATTTGATTCTAAGAAATTATAGTATGATATTGTTTTTGGAATTTAGTTATATTTAATGAAAATAATGCTGAAAATTATTGAATAAATGTATATGCTATGTAAATACTTGTGAGGTTCTCTTTTTATTTTCAAATTATATTTTTTACTTGTTTGATTTTTAATTCTTTCATTTTGCAAATACTTTTCCAGTCTATGTATGTGCCATCCCCGATTCTTTTAATACTGACTTTTAATAGTAGTAACTTAGTAAGCTAGACTTACTGTTTCTCCTTTTACATATGATAAATATAATATATTAATCTCAAATGCAATGTGATATAGGATATTTCATTCTCTAATGTCTTTCAAGGTTTAATGCTCTTACAAAATTCTCATGTACAATCTCTTTGGAAAAATGGCATATTTGCGTGTGTGTGTGTGTGTGTGTGTGTGTGTGTGTATTTGTACATTGTGAATTCTTATGTCTACTTTCATTTATTTGCAAATGCATATCCCATACTGCTGATTCTGTTTATTGAAGGAACTATCTTTTCTCCTTCGAATTTGCTTCACTTCTTTCTCAAACATCAGTTGCATTTATTTGTGAATGCCTATTTCTGTGCTCTCCATATTGCTTCATTGATTTAAGTTTCTTCTTTTCCAATTCTGTGTCTCGCAGACAATCTTGAAATTGGACGAGTACTCCAAATGTCCTCTTCGTCTACTTTGGGTTGCTTTAATTATTCCTTTGTATTGCCATAGGTATTTATAACAATTTGTTCCGTCTCCATGAAATAATTTTCAAATGTTTCATTAATACTTTATTGAAAATATATTACTTTTAGAATTATTAAAATGTGAGCACTATTGGTTATTCTAATAAATGAAAATTATTTGCCTTTGTATACATGCCATAAATGTTTATTATTATTCATAATGTAATTTTATGTCATTGTGACTGATATATTTTGAAACATCAAAGGTTTTGGTACCATTCTACTATAAACATTCAATTTATGTTTTAATTTTTTATCAGATATTTTCTTTATTTATATTTCAAATGTTTTCCCCTTTCCAGGTCTCCTCTTCAGAAACCCTCATTCCCATCCCCTTTCCCCATGCCTCAATGAGGGTGCTCCCCCACCCACCCACTCCCATCTTCCCTCTCTGGCATTCCCCACTGGTGTATCTAACACCCTCAGACCCAAGGGCCACTCTTCCCAGTAATGTTCAACAAGGCCTCTGCCACATTTGCTGCCAGAGCAATGGGTCCCTCATGTATACTCTATGGTTGATAAAATACTATTTATATAATACTTTGGTCATTTTATTCATGTTTTTATGTTTACTCCTCACCTATACTATATCCAAACCAGTTTCCCCTAATGCCACTTTTCCAGTCCTGTCCCTACTTCACTGTTCTGAAGATCTACTCCACCAAAGTTCCCCCATCCCATCCTCCACCTCCCCCCAAACAAGATCAGTTCTCCCAGAGATATGAATTGCAACAGAACATGGCCTAACAAATTACAATAAGACTAGGCAAAAACCCTCATATCAAGGTTGGATGAGGCAACTCACTAGGAGGAAATGGGTTCCAAGAACAGGCAAAAGAGTCAGAGATACACATTACTCCCACTGATAGGAGTTCCATAAGAATATAAATTATACAACCAAAGTTTATTTATGCAGCTCAGACCCACACAGGGTCTGTGATTGTCATCTCAGTCTCTGTGAACCCCTATGAATCCTTCTTAGTTGTGGTTCATGTTCTAGAATCCTCTACCCTCTGGTAACTAACTGGTAACTAACTGGTAACAGAGGAGGTCTCTTCCTCCTTTGAGGTATTTGCCTGGCTTTGCCTAGAGTTTGTCTGTGGGTTTCTGCATCTGATCCCTATTGTGTACTAGAGGAAGCTCTGTGGTTAGTGCTAGGCTAGGCATCAAACTATGAATATAGAAGGATATCATTAAAAATCATTTTGCTGATTTTTGTTTTTATAATCATATTTGATTCTATCCTGAGTCTATGAGCTGCTCATCCTCTGGTTCCTGGCTATACATGCAGTATCAGGTGTGGGCTTCCTCTCATGGTGTAGCAAGAGAGACTAATCTTTGGGAGTCTTGCCTAATTATAGACAATGACAAGTTCTGGCTCTGTATACCCCAATACTATGAGACTTTGCTATGGTAAATCTTAGATTTCAGGGAGTTTCCACTGCTTTAGCTTTCTACAGTATTCCACAGTTTCTGTTGTCTCTCCAAGTACTCTTTCTCTCTCCACCATGCCCCTCACCTTGTTCCTGGACATTCATATACCCATACCTACCTACCACTAATTCCACCAGTAAAATGTATATTATTTTACTTTCCCAGTGAGATTCATGTATGCTCATTAGAGCTCTCTCTGTAACTTAGCTCCTCTGGATCTGTGGATTGTAGCATAGTTATCCTCTTTTCTGTCTACTTATAAATGACTATATAGCATGTTTATCATTCTGGATTGGATAACCTTGCTCATGGTAAATTTTTCTAATTTCATACATTAACAAATGTCATGAAGTCCTTCTTTTTAAAGATAGTGTATTACTTCATTATGTAAATGTCCCATAGTTTCTTTACTCATCTTATGTTGAGTGATATCTAGATTGTTTCCATTTTCTGACTAGTATAACTAAACAACTATGAACATAATTGAGTAAGTATCCTTGTGTTAAGATGGGACATTCTTTTGGTATATGCCCAAGATATGGAAATACAGAAAAACCAGAATAGCTAAACCAAACTCCTACAGTAAGAACTTCCAGAGATATCATAATCCCCCCCCTTTGCAAGAAATACAGAACTATAGAAATAAAAACTGCATGGTATTGACCTAAAAACAGACAAGCTGATCAATGGAACTGAATCAAAAAACCCAGATGTATGTCCGCATATCTATGGCCACCTGATTTTTTTTTTTATAAAGAAGCCAAAAAACGAATAGGAAAAAAAAGAAAGCATCATCAACAATGGTGTTAATCTAACTTGATATCATCTTGTAGAGTACTAATAGATCCATATCTATCACCAGGCACAAAACTCAAGTCCAAATAGATTAAAGATCACAATATAAAACCAGATAGACTGAACTTAAGAAAAGATAATCGGGGAAGAGCCTTGAATGCATTGCCAAAGGAGAGAATTTCTTGAATAGATCACTAATAGGTCAGACACTAAGACTGACAATCAATAAATGGGACCTCATGAAACTGAAAAACTTCTGTAAGATAAAGGAATCCATCAATAGGACAAAGCAGCAGCCTAGAGAATGAGAAAAGATAGTCACCAACTCATAATATGTCAGAGTGGTAACATCTAAAGTATATAAAGAACACAGAAACTAAACAACAACAGAATGAACAATCCAATTAAAAATAAGGTACATATCTAGACAGAGAATTCTCAACAGACTAATCTCAAGTGGCTGAGAAACAAAGAAATATTCAATATCTTTAACCATCAGGACAATACAAATCAAAACAACTTTAGAGATTCTACTTTACATGTATCAGAATGGTTAAGATCAATTACACAAGTGACAACTCACACATATGTGGACAGAGGGTGTACTTCTGCATTGCTGGTGGGAGTGCAAACTTGTACAGTCACTATGGAAAGCAATATGGTGGTTCCTCAGAAATTTGGGAATCATATAACTCTCAATACCTAGCTATATCATTCTTGAGCATGGAATCTAAGGTAATATTAAGTGTAAAAATCACTGTCACTAAACACATTTATTATGCTATGAAAATGTACACAGCATCTAATTCAAGACTTTTAAAATTCACCTGAGTAGAAACTTGGCATGAATTACATTTTTGCTCTTATTTCTCATGCCCCAATGATTTTGCACTTATTTGACCTGCATCATCTCACCACACATTAGTCTATCAGAATTTTACCTTCTGGAATTTGTATTGTTTCATTTCTTCTTATTATTTCTTTATTTTTTTGATGTTTAATAAATATTTAAAATACTTAGATTTTATATTATTTTATATCTCTCCTGATACCAATACTTTGAGGACATGGAGAGTATGAAATTAAAAGGGGTTTGGGTAAGGATGAAACAAGGCAAGTGCATGAACTACAATATGTACAGAGAAGATGATGGGAGGGGTGCCATCTTTGCATGCATTATGAAGGTATCTACAATAAGACAAGCTAACTTAAAAATTTAAAAAAAAATGGTGGTACCTCATCATAAAAATGAAGCGTCGGTCTTAGAGTTAAAGTTTTGAACTAAACTCTTATTTCAACTACAAACATGGTGTTGCATCTCTACTGTGAGGAATTGAGAGCTCAGAATTCCCAATCAATCTTTTCTGCTGTAAAACATCTTTCGTTTATCTTATCTGTTCATCGTATAACATAAGGCCATCATTAAAGTGGAGAGTTTACTCTAGATTCATTATGGGTAAGAGAAACAATTTATTTCACAGATGTATATTCTTTTCTCTACATTCCTTATTTAATACTATGAGTAATTTTATTTCAGTTTTCTCTCACCTCAAAGGTATGTGGTAAAGGATAATGTTTATAGATCAAACACACACACACACACACACACACACACACACACACATAAAATCACTTTTTGGCTTGATACTAAACATGGTCAATATTTTCCCTGTAATATCAGTGGGTATGCCTTAGTGAGCACTTGTGTGTCTATCTGCCTGGCAGTTCATTTGTATGTTTTCTGGTGTTTATTTATATACTTTCATTTCTTTTTTATTGTAAATTGTACATCATCCACCCTAATGCTACTTACTCCCCTGTCCCTTTGTATCCTTCCTCTACCCTGGCAACCTCTCCCCCAAAATAAAAACAAACAAACAAATAAATAAACAAAGCATAGAAGATTTCTTGTCATAGAAATTGCAGCTTTGGATCTGTAAGACCAGCCCTTTCACATGCTCTAGCAGTTGGTAGATGAAATAGGTGTTGTGGTACACCAACTCAAAGTTCTGGATCAGGGCCTGGGTGGAAGCATACTTAGTCAGCCCTCCAGAATCCCAAACTCTCACCAAGAGAGATCTCCATCATTTCTTCCAAATAATTCATCCAAAACTGCAGCGAGCACCCATGCCACCTAAGCCAGCTCTACCGTGCTGCCCACTTGAGGTGCTGGGCCACTCTCCCAAGTGATGCAACAGATGAGGAGCAGAGCCATATCTCCCAATCGCACGACATTGGACCAGCTCTCCTGGATGCCTCATTTGGTGAGGAAGTCATATCCAACACCACCTAATGGCAGGCAGGTGCTGGGGCTCATCTCTCCCATACTCACCCTCTCAGACCACTCATTCGTGCCTCTACCACTAGGACCAGCTCTCCTGTGCCTAGGTAAGGTGAAGCCCAGGCTTCAGAGTAAAGCAACAAGGGAGGGGCATGGTGGTGCTTACTTCATTTTGTTCCTTTTCATAGTTGTTAGAATTTTTTATTGTTTTTTATATATTCATTTCTTGATTCAGACTACTGTTATTTATTGTTTTGTTCTTCCCAATGTTATTACATCATCACCCTCTTTGTTTATATTATTCTTCTAGTAGTACAGGTCTCTTCTCCTCACATAACTCTTTGTATATTACTTATATTTTAATGTTTCTGTCTAATAATTCTCAACATTTACATCATAAGTAAATATTTTCTTGTTGCTCTATTATATGACATGATTTGTAATTTTCACTTGAAATTTAGAAATTATGGATTCAGAACATCATGAAATGACATAAATGTAGCTTGTTAATTATGATTTGTACTGATTTTAATATAAGTAGACTGTGTGTAAGAAGAACTTTTGACTACTGTGAGCTTTAATTCTTTCTAATTCTGTTGATTTCTTTCTTTGACTTTCACACTCTCCCACTGATTTCTCCATATTGATTCTGAACCGTACATGTCTTTCATTTGTATTGTTTCCTTAGTTAGAAGATATATGATGGGCATTTGGAAAGAGAATATAGTTAATAAGTTTTAATATGTCAATGGCATTTTAGAAGATTTGATCTTTTCAATGAAGTTTTCGCTTTCTTCCAATTTTAAACCATTTTGTTTTGTTTTGTCTTTCTTCCTCCTCCTCCCCCCATCTGCTACTCTTTCTCTGACCTAACTATTCCTAATGCATTTCCTTCAGAACTTACCTCATTGATGATGTCTATTCATTCCTTACAAAAGACAGATGGCAACAGGGTCCTGGCGTAGTAATACATTGCTACAAGAAGTCAGGGTTCATTTTTTATTTCACATTTGTGAACTGCTTTTAAACTATAGGCAAACCTAATGTATAGAACATATACACAGAAAGTTGTTCATTATTCTCACCCTCTACCTGTCGGTAGAGGCAGAATAGCATGTTCTAGCATTTTGTAATTGACAATTTAGTAGTTTAATGCAGTGAGTGTAGATGACAGCTAAGGTTACAGCTCTCAGACCTTTAGTACTCTTAATATTGATGCAAGCATCCACTGCCCAACACTCATCATACAAATGCTTTCATCAGTTTGTATGTTTTGAATTTTCTGCTCTAGATTATTAGGTCTTATTTCAGCTCTCTCTTCCTCAATGCACTTCTTCTCTGCAATTTTAAGTCATGATGTATACTTAAATATTAATTAACTGGTGGATAGAAGAAAATCTACTGAATCTTAGAATTTTTAGCTTTTTCATTTTATTTCTTTAGTTTTCTTCCAAGCCAAGGGCTGATTACTGAACAGAACATTTGCATGTTAGTATTAAAATGTAAATTGAGTTGTTGGTTTTATTTTTTCTTCACATTTGTATGTGTGCTGTACTGTAGTGTTTTGTTTGGCCACTAAGAAGAAGAATGAATAAATCATTATAAGCCAAGTAAACAAATTGTCATTATCTGCAGGCTAAGGACTTTGAAATTGATAGTTAAAAGTTTGTAGATCAATGTCATTAGGGGAGTTCTAAACTTATATCAATCCCTAGCTACACCCCAAGAGGTTCCAATTAGTAGGTTTGGAATAAGCTCAGCCACCATTACTTTTTGTTACCTATCCAAGTAACACTAGGGTACTAATGATGCTTAAGGACCACTACACTGCAGAACTTTATAATAGCATCCCTAAATAAAATGTGAGATGCAAATAAGACTTTTCCTAGTGAATGAATAGAAGAGGAGATTCAAGGTATTTCATTCAAGAGATGTACACTTTTGTTTGAACATTGTCAAAACTATTTGCAACAAGAATAAATGTGTGTCATGATATTCTGAAAAAAGCAGTTCTACTATAATCAGGTTAAAAAGATTGTGTTTAAACCATCTTCAGTGGATTACTTAACTCATAATTCAAGGTTTTCTGGTTTTAGTAACAATTGAAAGGTTTTCTCAACATCACGGGCCTCTACTAGATATTGGTATATGAGGGTCTTTCTGTGTATTTGCATATGTGGGTATTCATGTGTGTGCACGTGTATGTGAACACATGCTTATACATATGAATGAGTGCATATGTGCATGAATTTGTGTATCTGCACTTGTGTGCATGTGTTTATGTGCATGTGTGTGTCTATGCACATGTGTAAACAAGTGTGCATTGTCTGAGTTTATTCTTAGGAGTGAAGTCAATCATATTATTTAGAATATGCTCCTACTGAAAATGAATTAAAAAATATTGACAGTGTATAAATGCAAAATGTAGTATTTTAAGAGGTTTTTGAACTATATGGAAATGATGTATTCTTTTAGAAGCAACTACAGGATCTGTGGCTTAATACAAAAACAGAGAACTGAGGGGTCACTAGAGGCATTGAAGTACATTCAGTTGAGAGTTAATGATCCCCCCCCACTAATTTCCATGATCATGTTTCCATTTAAAATTTCCTAAAGTGGACCTTAGCTTTCTTTGGAAATGTATATTTATTCTAAAAATAACCACTTGACATAGAGAAGTTTCTTTCACTTGAACTCAAATGTGGCAATTTAATATTTTAAGGGTGCTGTACAGTTTGGTTGGCAGATTTAATGACTATAAACTAAATAAAAACTATCAATCCGACCGATATCAAGTCTTACATTTAATTAAAAATCATATCAAACTTATATATGTTTGATATATATATATAGAGAGAGAGACAGAGAGAGACAGAGACAGAGAGAGACAGAGAGACAGAGAGATACAGAGACAGAGACAGAGAGACAGAGACAGAGACAGAGAGAGACAGAGAGAAACAGAGAGAGACAGAGAGAGAACAAAGACCAAGTATAGAGCTCCATGTAAATTACCTTAGGCTCATGCTGGAAGCTCTGGGCTTCAAAGTCTTGGACTATTATCCCTACCAGATCTATAAACTAAAGTACACATAGCCCCTCTCATTGGTGAGGTCCATTCCAGTTCTCTTTGGCATATACAACATGGTCCTGGAATCTCCAACATTCTTTAGTCTACACATAATTTTAGTAAGCATTATTTGTACAGTGTAGTAACGCATGGCTTCCTTAGAAGAAATCTGAATTTACCACAAAGTGCCATAATTTGGAACTTTAAAACAAGTGACTTTGAACCCTTCAGTACTGCTCAGCTTCTAAACAATCTCCCCCCCTACATGTCAACGTACAATACCAAGAAAGCTAGATTTAAATTTAAAAGGGAAGGGGAGAATTTCATGTTAGTAACTTAACATACAACCTAAAAGTCCTACAACAAAAAGAATAAAGAATATCCAAAAAGAATTGATGGCAAGAATAAACAAAATAAAGCAAGAGATTAATAAGATAGAAACAACAAAAATATAAAGATTTAATGAAATAAAATATTTAGTTTTTGAGAAAATTGATAAGGGTGGCAAGTGCTTAGCAAAATTAACAGGAAGAGAGTAAGGTTCCAAATTAATAAAATTAGAGATAAAAATGGGGACATAACAAATAGCAAGAAAATTTAGAGAAACATAAGGACATACTTTAGACAACTTTTGTTCCCCAATTTGGAAAGTTTGAAAAATATTTAGAATAGTTTTGATTTATACCACTTACCAAAGTTAAATAAGGATCAGATAAGCAATTGAAAAAGAACATATAACTCCTAATGAAATAGAAGAAATAATTAAAACTCTCCCAACCAACAAAAGCCCAGGGCCAGATGTTTTAGCACTGAATTTACTAAATTTTCAAAGAAGAATCAATGACTCCACAAATTATTCCACAAAATAGAAATAGAAGGAACACTGCAAAACTGTTTTTTGTTTGTTTGTTTGTTTGTTTGTTTTCATTGACACAGTTACTCTAATACCCACATAAAGATCCAACCAAGAATAAGAATTACAGAACATTTTCCTTTATGAACGTATATGTAAAAGTTCTCAATAAAATACTTGTAAACCAAATCTAAAAACACATCAAAAAGATAATCCACCATGATAAAGTAGGCTTCATCTGAGAGATGCAGGAATGGAAGGTTCAGCATTCTTAAGTTAATAAATTTAATCCAACACACAAATAGATTTCAAGACAAAAAAGTCACATATTTATCTCATTAGATACCAAAAAAATCTGTGAAAAGTCTATCACATTTTCATGATTAAAGTAATGGGGAGATTAGGAATACAAGGGGCATCTCTCAACATAATGAAGGCAATTTACAGCAAAGAAACTCAAAGCTTTTCCACTAACATCAGAAAAAAACAAAGTTTTCTATTCTCTCCAGACATATTCAATATTTAATACTTGGAAATCATAGCTAGAGAAACAGTTGACTGAAGCAGATCAAGAAATACAAATTAAAAAAAAAATCCAAGTATCTTTATTTGCAGATGATATGAACGTACACATAAAAAAAATCCTAAAGGTTCAAGCAATAATCTACAGCTGAAAATCTTTCAGTAAAGTAGCAGGATAAAAAATTAGCACACACACACACACACACACACACACACACACACACACACACACACAAAGTAGCCCTCCTATATATAAATTACAGACACACTAGGAATGAAATCAGGGAAACAGCACATTTACAATAGCCTCAAAGTATAAAATACCTTGGGGAAATTCTAACCAAGCATATGAAATACCTGTAGAATAAAAACACCAATTCTTTGAAAAAAAAATTGAAGAAGATATCAATAGTTGCAAAATTCACACATGATTTGTCATTGGCAAAGGAAATCTTTCTGAACACAAAACCTACAGCACAGGCACTGAAAACAATAGTTGATAATACTGTACAGAAGAGCTACAATACAGTACAACATAATTAAAACAGAGATGCAGGCTATAGAGCAGGAAATTATTTTCATCTACTATATGTGTCTGATAGATAAATAAGCAGTGCTGTATGAAATATTTTATAAGCATTATTATTTTAAAATAGGTATTTCAATTAAACCTGGGTACACATACTAATATATAATCCTAGATTTTGAGCAATGATAAAATAAAAACATGAACAGTTTACAGAATTATAATTAATGTTAAAAATGGGGTAAATTAAGACTAATGATTCAAGAATATGACTTCAGAGTAGGGTATAGTCACTCATGCCTATTTTAAGCATAAGGAGAATATGAATATAAATATATATTAGATTCCCACTATACCCTTGAACTCCAGTTTGCTCTTTCTCTGATTGCTCCAGTGTCTTCTAATGTTATTTTTTTTAAAAATGCAAATATATTTTCATTTGCTTTAGAACTTTATCCCTGAAAGTTATCTTTTGTGATGTGATTGGTTTTGATGTTTTACTCATTTAACCCAAATTACAGTAGCAATGTTCACAATTACATGGAGTTTATAATGAATGCAACTACAGGTCACTGAAAATAAAACAGAGGACCAGAGATAAAGCCACCTTATTAGTGTTATTTTTCTATAGCAAGAATCATGTTGCTACTTGACACTTAATCACAAAGATTTCATATCACTCCCTTTATTTCTTGTTTTTGAAATGTCCAGGTCATATTATTTTGCTACAGAATTAAAATGAATCATAACAAGACTAACCTATGCTAGTTTTGCATATATATAGCTTTTTCTTTTCACTATATAAAGCAAAGGGTAATCTTCTTCTAAATGTATTGGAGTTCTTCTTTTGTTTGTTAGTTTGATTTCTGTTGAAATGATGGCATATCTTATCTGGTAGTCTATCAGTAGAATCCAAGCCTATATAATATTGATGTTTGTTGTTCTGAAATTTTGCAAACTCAATAGTAAGTTTTCACTCATTGACCACATGATTGTGTTTTAGCCTGAAAAAAATATGAATTTGTATCATATTTAAGACAAATGTAAAGGTCCTTTCAGTTTAGTTAACAAAAATATCGAATATGATAAAACTTATTTTCTTAGAATAAACAACTGAGAGATTTTTCTTTAGAAACAACGGTAGTTTCAAAATTATAGGAAACAGTCTTTTTATTTTCATTTTTTATTGGTTATTTTGTTTATTTACATTTTGAATGTTATCCCTCTTCCCAGTTTCCCTCCACAAACCTCCTATCCCCTCCTCCCTCCCCCCTGCCTCTATGAGGGTGCTCTCCTACCTGCCCACCCACTTCTGCATCAGCACCCTAGTGTTCCCCTATCCTGTGTCATCAAGCCTCCACAGGACTAAGGGGCTCCCTTCCAAGTGTTAGATAAGGCAATCCTCTGCTACATATCCAGCTGGAGACATGGATACCACATGTGAACTCTGGTTGGTGGTTTATTCCCTGGGAGCTTTGGGAAGGGGTCTGGTTGGTTGATATTGTTGTTCTTCCTGCATGCTCCATCAGGAACTGCTTTACCAAGAACTATACTACAAACACTCAGCCCAAACTATTCTAAAGACTCCCTTTATCAAGTTTTCCCCAGTAATCCTAAATGTCCAAATATCAGCTCTTATAGATTGTTTGGAATCTTAGTAAATTCTCACTCAGGAAAAAATAAGTAATGTTCATGGGCAATATTCAAGATTTCTCTTTTATTCATAGGTACTCTTTGGTGATTTAAAAATAAAGTTCCATCTTAAACACTGGTAAGATAGACTGTGGGGAGTTGAGGAAGCCCTGAGTATATAAATTCCTAAGTAAACATGTGTTGTTGATATTTGCCAGCCATATCACAAACAAAAGCTTCAGAACCATGGGGAATTGTCAAAGCTTTCTCCAGGTGAGGTACAGAGAGATGGCAAATTCTTTCACTGGTCCAAGTGCAAATATCTACAATAGCTTTTTCCTCCTTCTAATAGATGTTAATGCCCTCACAACTGCTTCTGTACAGAGACTGTTCCTAAAGAGATTACCTAAACATTTATTCGGTATTATATAACAGCATCTTCTGACTTATCTGCATGTAATAATTCTGACTTATTGTTCAGCAGCATAGGTGCTGTATCTTCTTTATAACAGAGTACAGACCACTGAGTCCCAGCTTTTCAGTATGTATTTGTTATTTCTTCATTTCCCCACTAACCTTTACTCACAGTTCTGGGACCCAAGCCATGCAATGTTATGTCAAACTTCATTTGTATGTAAGTATTCATCAGAATATTTTGTAGGAACAGTAAATAAGTCTGGGAGAAATTAATGATCTGGGAATCAGAAAGTGAAGTATTGTAAAGAAATGTATTGAGGTAACTTTTATAATCTGGTAGAGTGCATTACTCTATTCTCTTTCATAATTTTTATCTAAGTGTTCCATGATGCTGATATTACCTACCATAAGTGATGCTGATGTTTTCCAGTCTTATAATTACTATTATTAAAATTATGATGAGTTCCTTTCTCATTAAACTTGTTAATATACATAAAATAGCTGTTGTTTATAGAAAGCTGCTAATTTGAGCTGACATTTATCAATAGAGGTTATGACTCTTACATCAGAATGCTAGAACATGTTGATTTATTTAACAAGAAATAGTTATTTTCTCAGAAGAACTTAACATTGCTGAATAAAGGTGATTTCTACCCAAAGTATACATACCATAACAATGTTTATATCTTTGAGATGAATCCTGACTGTTAACATAATGAGAAAAATATAACTTTAATTATTTTAATAATGTAATATAACTCTTTTTTTTCTGGATTTTTTCTATTACCATCTTTTATTTCCTTTTACCATCATTTATTCAAAATGCTTCCTAATAGATCTTTTTCCCACATGAGTTATAAAACTCAAATTGTGGTCTCCTCAGAGTGAGGAATATTTAACAAACACCAGGGTCTCAGAATGCCATTTGCCAAGTTACTCTTGGTTTTACTTTTCTTAATCTTTCTTTATTTTGGTTTGTAAAATGTATCTAATATCTATGCTTTATAGTACCTGATTCAAAAGTGCTTAGTTTTTCTTATTTAATATCTTCAAAATGCATGTTAATGATTAAAAAATTTGGTAAATTATCTGGAACAGTTTATCAGATCTTTTTGTATTTACAAACTGTGAAATTATTCATGTCTGTACTTTTGAAAGTTGAAGTATTTACACTTTATAAAGTATTAGTTGACAGAATACATGCTGATTTGCTAAAAGCTAATTTAGCTTCCCATGTTGGTAAATTCACATTATGGGAATATTTTATGCACAGAGAGAATTTAGCTCAATAATCTCATATTTAAGATCAACAAAGTACTATGTGAGAAAAATATAAACAAAATAATTGCATAAGTTGGCAAAAGCATGTTACTTGAACCTTAAGTGTTTAAAATGGGAGATAATGACAAAAGTTCACTAGGGGTAAAGAATTGCTGATGTTGAGACAATCTTTCATCATTAAAAAAAATGAAAGGTTAAATAAAAATAAAGCTCAGAGTAGCAAAAAGAGGTCTAGAGACTTTGGGAAAGCTAGATGTCCAGATGTTCTTCTGTCATTTATCGCTGGTTTGTGCAGAAAGGGGAAGGTGGTCAAGTGGGTAGCCAGCCGATCACAGTGAAGACAATGGCATCATCTTCATTTGTTCTCAGAGTCTAAGATTAGAAATGCTACTCCTAGCTGGTTAATTAATGATCCTCTCTACATATTAAGGACTACAGTGAACTTTATTCTCCATATGTACTTGATCATAATGCTATTTGTAGTAATCATGTTAACATAATATAATTCTGACAGTTTGGTTTCAAACAATATATTGTCATATTCAAGCAGAAAAGAAGGAAAAGTATACTTTCTAATATTGATGTGTACATGTAATTAATTGATATTGGCTCTATTGAATTTTATGTTCATTCTATTCTGTAGGTATAGCAATATTAAGTGTCCTGCTTTATTAATTATTATTTTAATAAAGAAACTCAAGACTATGTTCATGAAACATTTTTTGTTTTCATCTGATAATACATAGAAACAACAGTGATGTTCAAGTGTATCATTGTGACTCACTTCTCCTGGTGATTAGATATCTAGTATTGACTAGGAAAATGGTCAAGTTAAAACACTGAATAATGTGGATGTCTTTTACTACAAATTACAAATACAAATACAGTCTTTTAAGTCCATTATTCTTCTTTCTATTTTTCTGGGGTTTTTTTGGTCATGTTTTCCTTGATGGATTCATCATCAAATGAGGATTAAATACCACACTACCTTTCTTGCATCTCCAATTAGATAAGGATGTTTCCCCATTAGTTATACATCAATTCAGAGCAATATTCTAGATTTCTCCTTTTATTTGTAGGTACTCTGTAATTTAAAAATAAAGTTCTATCTTAAACACTTTAAGATAGACTGTGGGGAGTGGAGGAAGCCTTGAGTATATGAAGTCCTAAGTAAACATGTGTTGTTGATATTTGACAACCATATCACAGACAAAAGCTTCAGAACCATAGGGAATTGTCAAAGCCTTCCACAGGTGAGGCACAGAGGGATGGTAAATTCTTTCACTGGTCCAAGTGCAAATGTCTATCATGGCTTTCTCCTCCTCCTACTCGATGTTAATATCCTGAAGACTGTTTTGTTCACAAGATATGGAAAAATCAAGCTGACATGAGCTAAAACTTTAATAGTACCAGAAGGTGCTATGTCATCTATCAAAGAAGAAAAGGAATCAACATCCTTACACTTTTGTAATTTTTGTGACCTATAGTAACACCCTATCAGGCAAGAAATTTCAACTGGCATAATAGTGGCTTAATTATAATGGGTTTAACCAACCAGTTTCTGACTGGATTTCAAGATCAATCATAGCATGAAACCCATACCTGGAACTAAAACCTGGTCAAAAGACGGTCTCTCTGATGTATCTAGGCTTTAGTGAGAAACACACTACTAGACTTTGAATTTTAGTGCTGAAACCTCTTTTTCTTTTGTCAACATAAGTATCATTTATAAAAATATATTTTTGTGTTGTTTCTCAATTTAGAACAAAATAAAGAATAAAAAATAATATCGCATTATAAATAGCTCAAACTACAAGATCACTGAAATTTTGAGACATAGTTTTTGTTGCTCTTTCTTTTAAGACTCTTGGATGATAGTATAATTATCTTCTTGTAATTGGGCAAATGCCAATGAAGTAGGAAATTGAGGAACATTTTAAATCTATACGATGCTTCTTGCTTCACAAGCCCATCGAACACAGCATTTACCTGCCTCCCAGGGCTCATTTGCAGACTCACCAATGTTATAAATTGAAATCTACGAAAGCCTAATAGGCATTGGAAAGCGTTCTACATAGAAAAGTGAGAATTAGATGAATCAACAAGAAGAGTCTATTTCCTTTTTATAAGTCAAGATACCAAGCACTTACTAAAATGCAAAAATTTTAAAAAGTCAATAGTTTGAATGTAAAATAAAAGTAAAAGGCTTCATAATGTCCGAAATTCAGCAATTACTTTAAAGCTTGTAAAATGAGTAAACAATAGTGTCTATTCTGAATATTCAAAATTTATCTAATTTGTTATGAAAATGGGACTTTTTCACATTAAAATTTCTATCATAAAATAATCTTTTCTTTAGGGGAGAATTCTTCTTTTAAAATATATTTGGAACTTTGATGCGATATAGTAAAAGACCCGGATATCTTTCTAAAATACAATATTATACTATCAATACTGTTGGAACCTTGAACAAATTTATTTGTGCTTCCACTTAAAGAACCTCTAAATATGCTCATGGTGGCACACACAGGCTCTCCTTTACAGATGCTGAGACTGGCCAGCCAGTCTCACTTAATATGAGCACTTTCATTCAGTAAGGGACCCTGTTGCAGAACAAGGTATCTGGGACCAAGAGAAAACTACAGAGATTGGTCTCTGGACTCCACATGTACATGAGCCTAATCACATGCAGAACTACAATACAAGTGCAAGTAATAAACAAACACATAAACACACACACACACACACACACACACACATAAACATGCCCTCTCTTTCCTCTTAATGCACAATAATGCTTAGTTATTAAATAATTGGAAAGGCTTATGCCATGCTTTGAAGACAGAATATAATTATAATAGAAACCAAAATTTTAGCTGGTAAGGGTAAGGTGGGGATGTGTAGGTGGGTGGGGATGAGTAGGTGGGTAGGGTAGCACTCTTTCAGACGCCTAGGGGAGTGGGAAGGGAGTGAAGAACTCATGGTGGGGGGACCAGAATGAGGACAACATTTGGAATGTAAATAAATGAAGCAATTTAATAAAAAATGACAATAGATTTTGAGGAAAAAAATTAAGTTTATGTATTTTTTAGAAAAATACCAAGCACGACTATGATGAAGTATAGCCTTTTGCAAGGAAAAATGTTCTCAGATAGAAATACTAAAGATCGCCAGGCAGTGGTGGCAAACGCCTTTAATTCCAGCACTTGGGAGGTAGAGGTAGGCAGATTTCTGAGTTCGAGGCCAGCCTGGTCTACAGAGTGAGTTCTAAGACAGCCAGGGCTACACAGAGAAACCCTGTCTGGAAAAACCAAAAAAAAAAAAAAAAAAAAAAAAATGCTAACGATCCCAAGTGTTGGAGAAAGACTAAAGACTACAAAGTAACCAGAATATAGAGTAGGTATTTAATTTGTGATTTATAACAGTGGAAAAATTACAGTCATGAAGTAACAATGAAATTATTTTATCCTTGGGTGTCACCATAGCTGAGGGACTGTGTTAAAGTTTTGCAGCATTAGGAAAGTTGAAATCACTAGTATAGAGAAAGGGAACCCTTGCTGAAATCTGGTAAGAATATAACTTTATTAAAACTAGTGGAAGCAGAAGAGGTCCTCAGAAATTAAAATGGGAATTACAACATACCACCAACTCCAATACTATAGCATATATCCAAATGAAATGAAACTAATATGTCAAAGAGATATCTGTATGGCCATGTTCTTCGTCAAACTGTTCACAATAGCTTTGAAATATAAGCACCCTAAGTGTCTACCAGCTAATAAACTAATAAAGAATAAATGATGAATATCCACCATGGAAAATATTTCTCTGAGGAACATTTGAAGAAGTGTACTTCCATATTTTTTCTTCAGAAATACTTACAGTACATTGATAACAATACCAATATTCCAATATAACAGTTATGAAGTAGCAGTGAAACTAATTTTATGATTGGTGTTCACCACAGGGGTCACAGCATTAGGAAGGTTGAGAATCATTGCTATAGACAAGCATAAGCACATATTTCAATAGTTCCATTAGTGGATTTTAGTGAATCCAACACTAAAATCCATTCTCTTCTTAAAACAATGTATGGTCTACCACAAATCAATCTATGGGAGTTTTAATGCAGCAATTTAACTTTATTATTAATTCTATTTTTATAGTCTATTTTCCAAAGTTTTATGATTTACAAATATATGAATTACTTTGAGGAGTATAAGCTCTTTAGAGTTCCTTTTGTGTTTTATTTATGAAGTGTTTAAATCAATACATAGTAATATTGTTATGCAGAAATTATACTCAGTGGTGTAAAAATTGCTCTATGACTTGGTAATTGTTTTGTTGCTTATCTTATTTTTTAAGACAAAGTCTCACTACGTAGAAGAGGCTAGCCTTGAACCCACAGAAATCCTCCTACCTTTGCTTACTGTATGCTGGGATAGAAGACATGTGCCACTAAGTTCACTAAGTCCAATAATTCTGCTGCCTTACAGAGAGAGGGTAGAGGGAGGGAGGGAGGGAGGGAAGGAGAGAGAGAGAGAGAGAGAGAGAGAGAGACCAGAACAATTTTCCAACTTCCTAGATTTCTTAGGAAAAATATTTTCTCAATAAGTAACGAAAAGTGTCAAGTGATTTAAATTAATTTTGAGAAAGATTTAGTGTTTTAGTAAAGTTTCACCAGTGTTCTAACATGTGATCCTTCTAAGCAGTATCTTCAGTAGCATTCTCCTTAATTGATTTATGATGGCATTAGCAGCCTCCAGAGCTCCAGATTTCAAGCAAACAATATTCTAAGAAGATCTGATGATGTAATGAAGAAAACATAATAGAGAAAATTACACAGTAAAAACTGTCATATGGTTATTCCTAAAGACCTTTCTTCTTTTATGTATCTTTTATGCAGAAATCATAGCATTTGTAACTATATTTCCAACATAGTTTTAGATATGTGTGCCTCTTCTCAGCTACATACCATTTTAAAAATTGTTAATATGCTTTTTCGGTGAATGTGTGATTAGCAAGTAATTGAGTATGTCTAAGGTTTATACTTAATATGTTAATATAGTAAAACAGTCACCAAATTGAGACTAATTAATGTATCAACGTTCATCTTGCATACTTGCCATTTTCTTTCCCTTTCCCCCTCCCTATTTTCCTATTTTTGGTTTGCCCCTCCTTTTTCTTCTCTCTCTCTCTCTCTCTCTCTCTCTCTCTCTCTCTCTCTCTCTCCTTTTTTTTTCTTTTATTTTCTTACTAGTTTGTTTGAAGGTAAATGGTATTGAAACTTCTTAGTAGCAGTGGTCAGCAGGCATCCAGTGTATAAACCAGATGGTCAGAACTCAATCATCATACAAACTTGAAATATTTTGCTCTTTATCAATTTTGTAACCATCTCCTGCCTCTTGTAACCATTAACTTATTGTTTGTTTATACAATTTTAATATAACTTTTATAAATAACTGAGATGTACTATTTGTTTCCTGTCATTCTTCATTCTATTACTAAGTGTATATGGGTGGATTTGAGGGATATTGCATGAATTTATTTTCTAAATATAATTTCAGTCTTCACTTATGAAGATTGATGAAAATACAAAGACTATATTTCTTAACTTTCAATAACTTAGTGAAAGTTGCATAGAAAAAGTCTCATTTCTATATAAGTCTTCTAAAGGAAGCAAAATAATTTTATAGCAATCAATAAGTTATATCAATACATCAATATTTTGTCTCAAAATCTAAGTGTTACAACATGTGCTATATTTAACAAAAATAGCAACAAAAGATTTTTTTGAGAAAATCCTTCTGCAATCTGTAAAAATGCTTTTCTTCCACTAAAATACATGCCTCATACCTTCATTCTAGATTCATACATGATCATTGTGATTGGGTGTGAATAGAATTCCATCACATGTGCTTAAATTCTGGCTGTTCAAAGTACTTGAAAAAGATTTGTTTTTCAAATATTACTTAGAACAATTTGAGGGCTCCAAAGCAGTTCAAACAGAACTTGTCAGGGGGTCCCAGGCATTGGTCGTTTTGTCTTTGTCCATTGATTCCAGTGTCAATCTGTTCTAGAAAACTGCTTAGCCTTTATTAATTTAACAAGTTTTTTAGGAGAAAGGAGAAGGCAGACTAACAAAAACAAATGAACAATGGTAATCTGTATACTTATAGATCAAACTTTAATTGATACAGTTCCTTTCAGACATTAATTGCATTACTCTAACTATTCTTTGTTATACATCTTAAAATATGAAATAAAGTTTATGATGAATCAGAACCATTCTAAAAAACATTCAGGCCACATCACATGACATTATGTTTCAAAAGAGTAAAAATCAAATGAGACACTAAGCATCTAAAACTCACATGAACAGTGAGGCACTCATTGTGGCCACACAGTTTCACATGTGGCTTTTGTTCAGTGTCGCAGCAGAACTGTCTCCAACAGGGCAGCTGGTGAAGACTGCTTGGTACAGCTCCCGTGGGAGGAAGCAGGTGAGGAGACAGAATAGCTAGAGGTTAGTTGGCAAGAAGAGAATATTCTTGGCTCACATTCAGAACTTATCTGAATGTATGCACTTCTATTGACATGCCTGGTGGAAATGGTTGCCACCTGCCTCTATTCCCAGGGGCTAATTCTCCTGCTGCCTTGGCAACTTATAGTTCATAAGGCTGTTGAGGTTGCAGTATCAGGAATCTGGAGATGTGCCCTTGCCACACAGAAGGTAGCTGATAGACATCAGGTATAGTATATTTAGACTGGCAGAGTTCCCTGCTTAGCAGTCAGGTCTCTGTATACTATTGTTGCTGCTCAGTGGCAGCTGCTCCAGATATAATGAGATCAGCATATCCCATAAACACCTAAAAACATTTGTACTTAGAAATGTCAGGTTAGATTAAATATTAAATAGAAAGCTGATTACACTTCAGGAAAAAATATCAAAATTTACACTGATAAATTGATTAAAGGTGAGCAAACAAAATATCAAAATTATGATAAAATGGCATTATTTATTGATATATTTTTATTATGATCTTATATACATTCAGTGCAATTTAACATTGGATAGGTAATCTTTCTTACCTATATACAAGGCAGATTTCTTCACAATGATTATAGAATTGGTATTTATAACAGGAAGAGGAGTTAAGTCCTGTACATGTGTAAACATCTAAATGAGATATATTAAAAGCCTCCACGCTCTCCAGTAAATAGAAGTGATTGTTTCTGAAAAGAATAAGGATGAAAATTCATGATTCTATCAGGTGAATTTCCATCATTAGTGTTCCATTTGCTGATTGGTTCATCAACATATGAACTGAAAGCAATGTCTTAGCGTTAGCCATTCTTAACTCAACATAAAATATAAAACAATAATGGAAGAACTAAAATTTTACTAAATACCAATGTTACCAACATTTTGAGGAACATGTTGTCAGTATTGTCCCTAAATCCCTTTAGAACAACAGAAAAACACAGAACCAGAAGAATGTCAACGTTGATAGGATGATGTGATATTTAACAGCAGTAATATATGAGTTCTCTACATACTTCCATTTCTTCAGGTTTTCTTAGTAAGAAAAGCTAAATAAAGCATTGAATATGAGAAAATGGTTATGTTCTATAACTGTAGCCTGTTTTTTCAAGTTATTCAGGAAGGACTTTTTGGTTCTGAAAGGAAATATACAAAGAGGAGAAGAAAAAATAAAAGAATACAAATAAATAAGTTTCTATGAAACATGGCAAACTAATATGTACTTCACGCAATTTAAAATTTGAAGATTCAGTAATCTGTATACAGTTGGAAATGATATAATACCACAAATATCACTGAACTAAGAAAGATATATTTTAAGATTGGTAAAAAGCAACTGAAGGAGTGGAACTAAGAATGGATTAGGACAGTGTTGCATAAATTCCTTGGAAAGATATAAACAGAAATCTATGTGCCTCAGATAGGACAACAATGTCAAATGAAAGGATAATTCTACTCACATCCAGTTTAGTGAAGTACTCAGTACACTAGAGTCATATACAGGATCACAGGTGACTCAAAGGCTGCTGTATCACAACCAAACAGTTATCAACTTAAGAAAACTGCATCTCTGAAGAAAGGTCTTACAGGGCATGCAGATAGTTATTCTGGTCAAAACACCTATTTCTAGCAATTGCTACTGTCTACACAAACTACAAAATGGGTATTGTTAGTTTCAAGAGCTCCCTTTCTCCCCACCCCTTCCTCTTATTGTTTTCCATTAATTAATTTATTTATTCACTTTACACACCAATTGATCACTACTTCCCCTCCTTCTAGTGTCTACCTCCCACAGTCTATCTCCTCATGCTTCTCTCCCCCTTTTCCTCTGAGAAAAGGGAGATGCCTCCTCCCTGGGTATACATACCCCTTCCCCCAGCATATTAAGTGGTAGACTTATTCTCTCTTACTGAAATCAGACAAGGCATTCAGTTAGGGGAACAGGATCCACAAACAGCCAACTACTTTAGGGATAGCTCCCACTCCTGTTGTTGGGGAACCCACAAGAAGACAGGACAGAAAGTCTGCTATGTATGTGCAGGGGCCCAGGTACAGTCACTGTGTACTCTCTGGGTGGTGGTTCACTCTCTGAGAGTATCCAAGGGTCCATGTGAGTTAACAGTATTCCAGTAGAGTTCCTATTGCCTCCAAAGCTCTTGATCCTTCCCCCAACTTTTCCTGAAATGTCCCTGAGCTCCCTCTAATGCTTGGCTGTGGGTATCTGTATCTGTCTTGTGGGTGGAGCCTTTCAAAGGACAGATACATTAGGCTCCTGTCAGTAAGCAAAGAAGAGTATGCCAGGCACTTAATAGTGCCAGACACTGTTGCTTGCCTTTGCAGTAGGTCTCAAGTTGGGCCAGTTATTGGTGGGGCATTCTCCCAGTCTCGACTCCATCTTTGTCTCTGCATTTCTTGTGGACAGGACAAATTTTGTTGGTGGGTTGGTGTCCTTATTCCTCCACTGCATGTCCTGCTTGTCTATGGGAGGTGACCACTTCAGATTCCATATCCCCGCTTTTAGGAGTGACAGTTAAAATAACCACCATAGACACCTGGGAAACAAGGCCAAGAGAATGAATGGAAATCAGTGGCTGGCAGGGGTTGGTGATTAGGGACCATCTCTCCGAACTTCCTATATCTTGTGATTTATTTTCAGAACTTTGCAAATTCTGTTACTTCCTGCATTTTAAGGGTGAGCCTATCTCCAATGTAGAACTATTAAGTTTGGGAGAAATTTCTTCTCAAAAGGGGGTTAGAAGAAGTTAATAAATAGGTGGATTTATAAGAAAACACATAACTAAAGTGGCTTATAAACAAAATCATTGCTCAGAATTTCAGAGGGTTAGTCCATGAACATCATGGTGGGGAGCCAGGTGGTAGATGGACAGCCAAGTAGACAGACAGACAGGTACCTAGATCAATTGCTGGGATCTTACAACCTGATCCACAGGTTGGGTTGGGGCAGGGATAGATACTGTTCCAGGTGTGTTTTGCCTTGCGGTCCAGTTTCAGGTAATTGAAATGGTTTTTATAAAAATAAATTTTAGAATATAAATAAATATAAATATGAATACATAAAATTATTATTCTCTCATACAATACATGCTGACTGCAGCATTCCCTCCCACCCATCTCCCAGCATCCTGCTACCAACTCCCCTCTCCCTCAGATCCACTTCTCCTGTTTCCTTTCAGAAAAGAGCACACTCCCAGTGATATAAACAAAACACAGCACAATAAGATGTCATAAGACTAGGCATAAACCCTCATATCAAGGCTGGAAAAGGCAATTCAGTAGGAGGGAAGAATCTCAAGAGTAGGCAAAAGAATCAGAGACAACCCGGTTTCACTGTTAAGAGTCCAATAAAAAAACCTCATGTTGAGAATGCCAAGGAGGAAAGACCAGAAAGGGTGGGTGGGGGAATATCCCCATAGAGACAGGGGAAGGGGGAGGGAATAAAGAGGTTCCAAACGGGAGATCTGGAAAAGGGAAAACATTTGAAATTTAAATAAAGTTAAAAAAAAAAAAAATAGCCAGAAACTGGAAACAACCTAGATATCTAAAAAAAATAAATAAATAAAAACCCAAAAAATCTAATGTTGAATAATGAAAGCAAGTATGCAGAAGGTTTGGTGTACACACATAAAGGATATATGGTTGTAGTTGAGGCTCCGTGAGTTCCTATTAACCCTGCTTAGTTGATTCTGTGAGTCCTCTTTTCCTGGTGTCCTTTAACTCTCTACTTCCTACAATTCTTCTTCTTCTTACTGTAGTATACACTGAGCTCCACCGAATACTTAGCTGTGGGTCTTTGTATCCGCTCCCATCAGCTGCCTCAGCAATCCTATATTATGATAGTTGTGTTAAGCTTCAGTCTTTGAGTACAGCAGAATATCATTAAAAATTATAAAAATCAATTCACTCCACCCTCCATTTTTGTCAGTTGTATTTAGTTCAGGTCTTGTTCTTCTAGTCATCCAACTTCTGGATCCTAGCCATCCAGTCAGTGTCTGGCATTGACTTTTCCTTGTGGCATGGAATTCAAGTTATGCCAGACACAAGTTAACCAGTTCCACAATGTATGGTCCAGCATTGCCAGAGCACAGTTTTCAGACAGTACATGTTGGCGGTTGTAGGTTTTATGACTAGGTTGTTTTCCCAATCCAAATATTGGCAGTATGGCCTAGTTACAGAAGATGACCTCTTCAGGCTCCATATCTTTCATTGCCAGGGATCCTTGTTAGGTTCACCGATGGAGGTTCCAGAAAGATTCCAGTGCACTTACTAGGTTGCGACATCATATCCCAAATGCCTACTAATTCCAGTTCACTTTCCCTGTATTCTCTCACTCCATAGCTCTCATCCCCACCAGCCCACGGTCCACTCACAAAATCTATTATTCCTTCCCAGAAAGATCTATGTATTCAACAAGACCTTTCCTCTTTATCTAACCTATGGATCATTGGATGATTATTCTTTACTTAACAGCTATTGTCCATTTTTAAGTAAAGTACATATAATGTTTATTTTTCTTCATCTGTGTTGTCAAGATGATTTTTTTAATAGTTCCTTAGATTTTCCTGCATATTTCATTCCATATTTTAATGGGGTGATCTAGGTTGTTTCTAGTTTCTTGGTATTATAAATTAAGCTCCTATGAAAACAATTCAGCATATGTCCTTGTAGTAGGATGGGACATCTTTGGAGTATATTCCAAAGAGTGGTATAGTTGAATATTGAGATAAATTGATTTCCAATATTCTGAGTAACTGCCAAATTCATTTTCATAGTGATAGTAGTAATTTGCACTCCCACCAGAAATGGAGGAGTGCTCCCCTTGCACCACATTCTCATCATCATAAGCTGTCAATTGTGTTATTTATCTTAGCCATTCTGACAGTTGTAAGATGAAATCTCAAAGTAATTTTGATTTGCATTTCTAATACCTAAGGTTGCTGAGCATGTCTTTAAGGATTTCTAAGCCAATTGAAATTCATATAATTATGAATCCTCTGCTTATGTGTGTACTCTACTTTTTAATTGGATTTGTTCAGTTTGTGGATATGTGGATTCTGGGATATATATATATATCTTTTGATATATATATATATATCAAAAGCAAATTGCTGTTTGTAGGACAGCCATTTTTACTATGTTAATCCTACACATCCATTAACATCAGAGTCCATTCTATCTTATATCTTTTTCAATTTCTTACATTGAAGACTTGAAAGGTTTTTCATATAAAACTTTCACTTGCTTATAGTTACCTCACAATATTTTATATTGTTATATGAGGTTATTGATGTGTGTGTGTGTGTGTGTGTGTGTGTGTGTGTGTTTATTAGCTGTAGAAGTTCCCTGATAGGATTTTGTGTGTTGCTATGTATACTATCATATCATTCACAAGTAACAATAGCTTAACTTCCTTCTTTTCAGTTTGTATCCCTTTGATCACCTTCAGTTTTCTTATTGTTCTAGCTTGACTTTTGAATGCTATAGTGAATGTATATTGAGAGAGATGAGAGTCTCTCCTGGATTTTAGTAGAATTGCTTTGAGTTTTTCTCCATTTAATTTGATGTTGGCTATAATTTTGCTGGAAATTGTCTTTATTATGTTTGGGTATGTGCCTTGTATCTCTGGTCTGTCCTAGACATTTACCAAGAAGGAATGTTGGATTTTGGCAAAGGCTTTTCTGCATCTAATAAGATGAACATGTGGGTTTTATTCTTTCAGTTTGTTTATATAGTGGATTACATTGACAGATTTTCATATGTTGAACCATATCTATATATTTGGAATAAGCGCTACTTAATCAGGTGGATGATATGTTCTTGGAATCAGTTTGCTTCTATTTTAGTGAATAATTTTTGCACAGATGTTGTACCAGCTAGTTCTGTGTGTCAACTTGACACAAGCTGGGATTATCACAGAGAAATGAGCCTCCCCTGAGAAAATCCCTCTATGAGAGCCAGTTGTAAAACAATTTCTCAATTAGTAATCAAGGATGGGAGGGACCACAGTGGGTGGTGCCATCCCTGGACTGGTAGTCAGAGGTTCTATAATAAAGCAAGCTGAGCAAGCCAGGGGAAGCAAGCCAGTAAGTAACATCCCTCCATGCTCAGCTCATATCAGCTCAGCTCCTGCTTCTTGACCTACTTGAGTTCCAGATCTGATTTCCTTTTGTAATGAACAGTAATGTGGAAATGTAAGCTGAGTAAACCCTTTCCTCCCCAGCTTGCTCCTTGATAATGGTATTTTGTTCAGGAAGAGAAACTCTGACTAAGACAGATGTTCATTAGGGATTTTGTCCTATAATTCTTTTTCTGTATTGAATCTTTGTATGGTTTGGATATCAGGATAACTGTTTAACTCACAAAATAAATTTGGCTATGTTTCTTCTGCTTGAATTTTGTGAAATAATTTGAGTAGTAATGACATTAAGTCTTCTTTGATCAACTGGTAGAATTCTGTGACAAAAGCATCTGGTCTTAGCATTTTTGTTGTTGTAGTTGAGATACTTTTAATGACTACTACCATTTCATTTGGATTATATGCTCTTTTAAATTATCTGATCTTGATTCAATGGGAAGTATTATTTAATGAGAAAACTATTTAATTTTTTAGATTTCCAGTTTTGCAGAGTAAAAGGTTTTAATATATGACCTAATGATTCTCTAGATTTCCTAGTTGTATTTTGTTATGTACCCATAGTCTTTTTGAATTCTTGATTTGGATATTACCTCTGTGTTTTAATTAATTTTGGTAATGTTTAGTCTATCATGTTGTTTTTCAAAAGAAACAAATCTTTATTTCTTTGATTCTTTGTATTGTTTCCTTTGTTTCTATCTTAATGATTGTAGCCTTCAGTTTGATTATTTGCTGCTATCTACTTCTCTTGACTGTGATTGCTTCTTTTGTTCTATACCTTTTGGGTGTGTTGTTGATTTGCTAGTATGAAATCTTTCCAGTTCTTCTAAGGAGACGTGTAGTACTATGAAGATTCCTCTTAGCACTGCTTCCATTGTGACCCATATATTTGGGAATGGTATGCATTCATTTTCACTGAATTCTAGGACATTTTTAATTTATTTATTTCTGTCTTGACTCAGTAGGCATTCAGTAGGGATTTCATCAGTTTCCATATATTTGTAGAATTTTTTATGTTTTTGTTGTTGTTTCTGTTGTTGAAATGGAGTTTGATTTCATTGTGGTCTGATAGGATTCAGGGAGTATTTATTTTTTAAATCTGTGTAGACTTGCTTTGTGGCAAAGTACATTGTAAGTTTTGAGAAAGTTCCATGAGATGCTTTTGTGTTTATGTGAAATATTATACAAATATCTTTTAGGTCAATTTTGTTTTAGTAATTTTTTTTTTTTTTTTTTTAACAAATGTGGATAATCTTGATTTTGGAGCAAAAATGTTAAGAACTGACAAATCATCTTGTATTTTTTTCTTTGATGAGTATAAAGCTTCCTTCTCTGTCTCCTTTGATTTATTTTGGTTTGAGGACTGTTTTGTTGGACATTATATGGCTACATCACCTTGCTTATTAGCTCTATTTGCTTAGTCTTAGGTACTGTCTATCTTTGATATTTAAGTGTATTAAGATATTAAGTGTATTAAGATATTAAGTGGCACACAGCCAAAGGATGCATACTTTTTTCACATGGATTCTGTTAGTCTGTGGTTCTTTATTGTACAGTTGATACCATTGATATTTAGAGATAGCAATGCCTATTAATCTCTGTTATTTTCTTTTTCATTGGATATTTTCTTTATTTATATTTCAAATGTTATCCTCTTTCCCAGTTTCCCCCCTCCCTGAAAACCCCTACCCCAACCCCCCTCCCCTGCTTCTATGAAGGTGTTCCTCACTCAGGATGATATTTTCTAATTCCATACATTTGCCTAAAAATTTCATGAATTCATTGTTTTTAATAGCTTAGTAGTAAACCACTGTATAAACATACCTCATTTTTTGTATCAATTCCTCTGTTGAAGGACATCTGGGTTCTTTCCAGCTTCAGGTTATTATAAATAAGGCTGCTATGAACATAGTGGAACCATGTGTCCTGGTTATATGTTGGAGTACCCTTTGGGTATATGCACAAAAGTGGTATAGCTGCATCCTCAGGTAATACTATGCCCAATTTTCTAAGCAACTGTCAGACTGATGTCCAGAGTGGTTGTACCAGCTTGCAATCCCACCAACAATGGAGGATTGTTCCTCTTTCTCCATATCCTCACCAGCATTGTGAACTGAGATTTTGATCTTGGCTATTCTGACTAATGTGAGGTGGAATCTTGGGGTTGTTTTGATTTGTATTTCCCTTATGACTAAGGATGTTGAACATTTCCTTAGGTGCTTCTCAGACACTCAATATTCTTCAGTTGAAAATTTTTTGTTTATATTTGTACCCCATTTTCTAATAGGGCTATTTGGTTCTCTGGAGTCTAACTTCATGAGTTCTTTGTTATCAGATATTAGCCCTCTATTGGAGGTGAGATTGGTAAAAATATTTTCCCCATCTGTTGGTTGCCATTTTGTCCTATTGACAGTGTTCTTTGCCTTACGGAAGCTTTGAAATTTTATGAGGTCCCATTTATAGATTCTTGATCTTAAAGCATAAGCCATTGGTGTTCTGTTCAGGAATTTTCCCCTGGGCCCATGTATTCAAGGCTCTCCCCCACTATTTCGGCTATAAGTTTCAGTATATCTGGTTGTACATGGAGGTGCTTGATCCACTTGGTCTTGAGCTTTTTACAAGGAGATAAGAATGGGTCAATTTGCATTTGTCTACATGCTGGCCTCCAGTTGAAACAGCACCAGTTGCTGAAAATGTCCTTTTTCCTCTAGATGGTTTTAGCTCCTTTGTCAAAGATCAAGTGACCATAGGTGTATTGGTTCATTTCTGGATCTTCAATTTTATTCCATTGATCATTCTGGCTGTCTCTATACCAATAACATACTGGTTTTATCACTATTTCTCTGTAATGTAGCCTGAAGTCAGGGATGGTGATTTTTCCCAGATGTTCTTTTCTTGTTGAGAATAGTTTTGGCTATCCTGGGTTTTTTTGTTATTCCAAATGAATTTGTAAATTGCTCTCTCTAACTCTATGAAGAATTGAGTTAGAATTTTAATGGGGATTGCATTTGTTCTATGAAGTCACAATTATGCTTATACCTAGACAACACACAGACCAAAGAAAGAAAGAGAAATTCAGACCATTTTCCCTTATGAACATCAATGTAAAAATACTCAATAAAGTTCTTCCAAATCTAATCCAAGAACACATCAAAATGATCATTCACCATGATCAAGTAGGCTTCATCCCAGGGATGCAAGGATGGATCAATATATGGAAATCCATCAATGTAATCCACTACATAAACAAACTTAAAGAAAAAAAAACAAAACACATGATCATTTCATTAGATGCTGCAAAAGCATTTGTCAAAATTCAGCATTCCGCCATGTTAAACATCTTGGAAAGATCAGGAATTCAAGGCCATATGTAAACATAGTAAAAGCAATATACAGCAAATCAGTAGCCAACATCAAAGTAAATGGAGAGAAACATGAAGCAATCCCACTAAAATCAGGGACTAGACAAGGCTGCTCTCTCTCTCCCTATCTATTCAATATAGTACTTGAAGTTCTAGCTAGAGCAATTAAACAACAAAAGGAGGTCAAAGGGATACGAATTAGAAAGGAAGAAGTCAAAATATCACTACTTGTAAATGATATGATTAGTATAGTTACGTGACCCCAAAAATTCCACCAGAGAACTCTTAAACCTGATAAACAACTTCAGCAAAGTGGCTGGATATAAAATTAACTCAAACAAATTAGTAGCCCTCCTCTACTCAAAGGATAAACAGGCTGAGAAAGAAATTAGGGAAACGACACCCTTCCCAATTGTCACAAATAATATTACATAACTTGGTGTGACTCTAACAAAGCAAGTGAAAGATCTGTATGACAAGAACTTCAAGTCTCTGAAGAAAGAAATCGAAGAAGTTCTCAGAAGATGGAAAGATCTCCCATGTTCATGGATGGCAGGATTAATATAATAAAAATGACCATCGTGCTGAAAGCAATCTACAGATTCAATGCAATCCCCTTCAAAATTCCAACTCGATATGTATCTATACTTAAATGTGCATTTCTGGTTTTCCTGAAAGCATTTTTTTCCAATTAAAAAAAATAATAATAACATGTATCTCAGCCTTGAAACAAGGTTGTGATTTCTATTCTTGATGTCTATTTGACTACATCTGAAAATAACTAAACCCCAAGTGCATGGGCACTTTATGAGATATTATCTTAAATCATTTGAAGTGGAAACAACTGCCTTCAACTTGGATCATTTGAATAGGAAGATATAATGTTAATCTGGACTGCACAGTCTTGTGGCACCTGTATAAGAAACATAGAAAAAGGAAGGATTTTACTTCTTGCCTACATGTCCATATTCTGGCTGGCAAGTTCATTCCTTCAATACCATTAGAGCCTAATTCTTTGAGATTACATCCATCCATCTAACTTCTCTCTAAGTTGATCCATATCTATATTTATAGTCATATATAGATCAACATTTACATGAAGGTCTAGATTTAGATATATAATCATAACTTCTTAAGGTATTTCATAGACAATTTTCACTGTATTTATTTCCTATTGTCTTGTGGAACCCTTTAAGTCATGGACATTTTAGTAAAATCGAAACAAATACAAGTATCAAAGAGGTAATCTTAATAGTCAAAATTAGAGATAATTTATATTTTATCACATGTTACTAACTATATCTAATTTCAATAAAGGACTGATTGGCTGTAACTTCTTTTTTCTCTACTTCCTTTTTAGTGATTAAAATAATCATATAAAATGTAGAAGCTATAATTTAATATGATGTTCAAATATTAGTTCACTTTATATGTGTTATAAGTAAATATTAAACTACAAAAAAATAAGTAAAGGTAAGTAAAAACTCTTTTGCTAATAGCTTTTCTGAATTTCTGTGAAATTATGCGTTCATACATTATTTTCATTTAGTTAAAAATCCCTTTGTGTGGCAAAATATATATAATAAAATGTATATCTCTAAAGAGTAGATATTGTCCTTAAAATGATATTTTCCTTGATTCAGTTTAACATTTTATTCTTTGAAATGGTTCAAAATAAATCTACCTATAGTACTGAGTGAGTATCATAAATACAACAGGTATTTTTTCAAAATATTCTACAATGCCAAAAATATAATAGACTCAAAGGTATATCAATCCATCACTCATGATTGTTTTGGTAATAGGGTATATGTGCATGAAATAAGAGAAATGAGAAAAACTGCAATTTTGTTGATGTTTTAGAGGTATAACAGATGTTCTTTTCCAATTTATGCTGAAATGGTATTAAAATAATCTATTTGTAATCTACATATCTTTACATTTATTGACCTTTAACTAACATTTCCAATTCCTATTTAATCAACTAAGTTTATTCAATAAGTGTGTTTAATGAATCCAAATATATTTATTTGATCTACATTTCATTTTTTTCCTATCTCTTTAACTATATGTCTTTATGTACATATATTTGGCATATAGTTTTAGATCAAGAACTATATGTATAAATTCATAAAAATGTCATACTTGTCTGTTTCAAATAAGAACCCCATTCACAGCAAACAAGAAATCAAAAGAGAAATATTGTTAGATATAATCCTGGTGAAATGCAAATGTGAATTGAGGGAATGCACTTAGAAGTACTAGGTTTAAATTTTCTGTTTAAATTTGTCTATGAGGCTAAGTCCCTGGTTGACTTGTCTCCAAATGCTGTGATTTCTTTATGTTGCAATATATTCTGGTCTGAGTGCAAAATAAAATGCCAAGTGAAAATCAAATGTCAAACTAAGTCTATACATCCTTCTATTGTGATGTCAGTAAAAGTCAATTCTCCCCCTCTCTTTGGAGGGAATGGTGACTGTGAAAAGCTGTGGTGAGAAGGTGAGACAAGAGTGTGAAAGAGGGCTGGCAATGTGAATGGAAATCAATGGGTTCTTCTCTGAGACTAGCTGGAGACCTGGGATCTGACAGGATACAGGGAGTCTAGAGAGGTGACCCTAGTTAAGACCGTTACATGAAGGAGATAAAGCAACTGAAATAACCACCTTCTGTAGCCAGGTAGGACTTCCAGAGAAGATATGGGAACATCAATTTACTGACAAAAATTTTAATCAAAATTTGTCTTCCTTACAAGATGTGCGGGGGTAAAAATGGAGTAAAGATTGAGAGAACAGCCAACCAATGACTCACCAACTTGAGACCCAATTCATGTGAGAGAGCCAACCCTGACACTAATTAATGATGATAATCTACTATGTTTGCAGACTGGAACCTAACATAACTCTCTCTTGAAAGGTTTCATCTAGCAACAAAGAGTGTAGGATAGAAGTGACCAAGCTGGAGGGGTGAAGGACACCACACGAAGTTGTACAGAGTAAGCTAACCTGGACCCAGTAGGACTCACAGAGACTGGGCCACCAACCAGGGAACATGCAGTAGCTGGACCGAGACCAGTAAACATTTGTAGTAGATGTGCAGCTTGATTTTCATGTGGGTCCCTGAACAAGTGGAATGGGGGCAGTCTGTGTCTCTGTTCCAAGTCATTGGTTCGTCTTCCTGAACCTAGACTTCCTGATTGTGCCCCAGTGGAAGAGGATGTATGTAGTCCTGATAGGACTAGATGTCCCAGGGTGGGGTGGTAAGCAAGGGGGGGTCTCTCATCTGAGAAGAGGAAAGGGCTATGGGTTGAGGGTTTTGTAAGGGTAAGGCTGGGAGGTGAGGAGTGAGGTGAGCCATGATCAGGGTATAAAATGAACTTAAAAATTAAGTTATTGAAAATAATAACAGGAGGTATTTCTCTCACATTGAGATCCTTGAACCTTGAGAAACAGTCTTGTTCTTTTCTCTGCATCCTTTGTTTTATATTTGTTTGTTTTCTAAACAATTTTAGGATACTGAAGTACATAATACTCTCTATAGCATTTTACTAGTTGCTGGTAGAGTGGTTGATAGCGGTCAGGATTGAGATCATTGAATTTTCAATAACATTTTTCTTCTTAGTATCTGTGGGTCAGTAATGCCAGATGATCACAAGGATCAAATATTTGTATATTATTAAAATTTTACTGGGGAGCTTTCCTCTTTCACAAAGCAAAAAACAGAAAGGTGAACTCCATGTTTTCTCATAAGCTTTTTTTTTTTATATTTAGTATTGTTTTAAAAATTACTTTAAAAAAACACTTAGAGTTCTAGAAATTGTCTAGTTAACAAATAAGCAAAAGCTATAATTGTCTAGTTAACAAATAAGTAAAACAACAACAAAAGACATTAAATTAAAGAAATACAAATGATAAAATATCTTTTAGCTATAAGGCCTGTCAAGTTATGTTTGCTGCTTCTATTTGTTTTCATAGAGAGCTATTTTGCGGTAGCTAAACACACTTTTAGTAATCTCAGACAAGTTATATTTTCAAATATATATTGATAACAATCTGATATATATATATATATATATATATATATATACATACTTATGTATCATATATACCATATTTTAAGTGTTGCTATTTTTTTCATTATAAAATCACACTGCTTTATTTTTTTGTTTGGAATAGAGGAAGGTATACAATAACACACAGCATTAGTGATTTTACTTCTACTATGTAGGCAGAGGGGCTCAGACTCAGTTCTTAGGCTTGAATTCAAGTATCATCTGCTGAGCTGCCTTTTCAGGAGCATCAATTTACTCTCTCATTTTTTGTAATTACATACATGCGTGCACACAAAACACATACACACACACACGTATACATATATACATATATATACATATGTATGTGTGTATATATAATATATATTATATTAAATATTATATTATATTAAATATTAATTATTTATATATTAAATATTAATTAAATATAAATATTATATTAAATATATTATATATATTTAATATATATTATATATATATATTAAACTTAAGTCATTGTTGTCAACTGGTTGAGTGAGTTATCAAAGGTTGTTAACCTAAATCTGTTATTCTGACTTAAGCTGGGTTTCTCACTGGGCAGACCCCATGCCCAGCAGGAGATTGCCATCACTAAACAAACACAATGGAATCTTTGGTTGTTCATTGTCTCACAATACTTCTTCAAGGAATTTTTATTTGTTTGTTTGTTTGTTTAGTCTTACATATAGGTCCATTGAATATATATTATTTATTCTGGGTTTGTGTTTTTATGAGATTCCTGTCTGTGTCTGCATCTATACATGTTTCTTTTCTTAGCTTCTGTTTGTTCGTTTGTCATATTCTGGTTTGTTCTACCTTATTTTATTTTATTATTTATATTTCTGACAGTTTGCCCCTAAGAGACAAAAAGTGATGAATCTAGAAAAGAAAGAAAGTGGGGAGAACCTCAAATGAGTCCAAAGAGGAAAAACCATAGATAGGATATGCTATATAAATATTAATTTTGATAAAATAAAAAGTAACAGGGATTAATGAATTTATACTATTTCAAAATCATTAAAACACGTACATCTTATATACATTGTCCACAAAAAGAACAGTTCTCAAAGCAAGCAAGAAATAGTTCATTCTGGAGAAAATTTCTATTGAAATTTTTGATAGATTTAAATGGACCATATAGGAAGACCTGTTATAGACAAAATCTATAGTGGGTTTTAGACGTGTGTTTTGTGCCCTCCCTCTTTGGTAACCTTAATCTTTCTAGTTTACATTCAAGTCTAAAATATATATTTTATATTGCTTTCTGGCAAATTATATATATATATATATATATATATATATATATATATATATATATATATATAATTTAAATATCACTTATCTGGGTTGTAACTGACAACCATACCACAGATTTACCTTATTTTGATTTGGAATTTTCATTACCCAAAGTTTAATCTATTATTTTTCAATATAGTCTTGTTCGAGCTCTTAGGACAGTAACAGAAAGCTGCCATATTTTCACCAGAATATCACAAAATTGCCTCTACCTTTTAAATGCTTTTCTTCCTTCTGAAACCTTTTGAGCTGAGCTTTCACAGCACAATTTGCTCTCAGCACTACTGTCTTCCAAGCAGGCCCAACATGCTCTGCCTACAGAATTGAACTGCTTTATGATCCCCAGGTTCCAAAGTCTTCCACATTTCTTCAAAAATGGCCTGCTCAGAGGAGTTAAAGGACTGAAGGAGCTGAAGTGGTTTGCAACCCCATAGGAATAACAACAGTATAAAACCACCAGACCCTCCCAGGTCTCCCAGGGACTAAACTACCAACCAAAGAGTACAAATGGAGGGACCTGTGGCTCCAGCCGCATATGTAGCAGAGGATGGCATTGTCTGGCATCAATGGGAGGAGAGGCCCTTGGTCCTGTGAAGGCTCAATGCCCCAGTGTGGGAAAATGCCAGGGTGGTGAGGTAGGAGTGGGTGGCTGGGTGCGGGAACACCCTCATAGAAGCAGGGAGAGGGGGATGAGATAAGAGAGTTCCAGAGGGGAAACTGGAAAAGGGAATAACATTTGAAACGTAAATACATAAAATATCTAAAAAAATTTGGCCTGCTCATTGTCTTCACAGTGGTGGCCATCTCTACGGCACAAACTTTTATTTTAGTAACTTTAATAACCATCATGATAAAAGGCAGTTTATTTTTCCTTGTGGTCACAGAAGTGTAAGAATCCATAAAACAGAACAAAGGCGTGACACAGGACAGGCAAAGTCACTGGAGCTAAAAGTTGAGGGACCACATCCTTATTCGGAAACATGAAGCTGAAGGAAATGCAGAAGTATGGAAAGGCTATGAATTCTCAAAGTTCATCCACAATGATACATTTTCTCAAGCAAGCGTGTACCACTTCACATCCTCTTGAAGCAAAACCACCAGTTGGGGCTGAATGTTACAATTTACAAGCCAGTGGGGATAATTTCTTATTTAAATCAACAGAGTGCAATAATGATGTTATGGAAGTGATGATGATGATCACGATGATTTATGAAATCAAAGAACCTCTCTTTTATTATTCTATATTTTACCAATATATTCAGTTTTGCCCACTTCTATGGCTTCCAGTTAATTCTCATTTATAGCTTTATAACTTTTGCAAAATATGCTTAAAAATTATTAATCTTTTTAAATTTTTTAAAAATAATTTTATTTATTTACTAACTTTATATCCTGATCACAGCTCTCCTCCCTCCTCTCCTTCCAGTCTCACCCTTACAAATCTCTCTCCCCATTGCCCCTTCCCTTTCTCCTCAGAGAAGAGGAAGCCCCACCATGTGTACCACACCAGCCTCAGATATCTAGTTCCATCAGGACTAAGCACACCGTCTTCCACTGAGGCCCAATTAAGCAGTCCAGTTAGAGAAAGGGGATCCAATAGCAGGCAACAGAGTCAGAGACAACCTCTACTCCAGTTGTTGCAGACTCACATAAAGAACAATGTGCACATCTGCTAGAAATGTGGAGGAAGACTAGCTCCAGCTACTGCATGCTCTTTGGTTGGTGGTTCCGTTTCTGTGAGCCTCCCATGTGTCCAGGTTAGTTGACTCTGTAGGTCTTCCTATGGTGACCATTCCAGCTCACTCAATTCTATCCCCCACCCTTCTATAAGACTACCCATGGCTGTGGGTCTGCATCTGCTTATATATGCTTCTAGATGAAGCCTTTCAAGATACAGTTATGTTAGGTGCCTGTCTGCAAGTATAGCAAAGCACCATTAATAGTGTCTAGTATTGCCTATGTTACTTGGGATATATTTCATGTTGAGCCAGTCATTGGCTGGGCTGGCCATTCCCTCAATCTCTGTTCCATCTTTTTCCCTGTGCATTTCATAGGCAGGACAAGTTTTGGGTTGAATGTTTTGTGGGTAGATTGATATTCTTCTTTCTCCACTGTAAGTTCTACCTGCCTAAAGGAGGTGCTGGTAGAAGTCTTAGCTAGAGTCACCTTTATACTTCCCCCTGGAACCTCCCTCATCCCAGGTCTCCATTTACTCTCAGAGATGCTCCTCCCTTCAATTGCTGTTCTCATTCCCAGCCCTCTCTCTTAACCCCTCTCCTCATCCCTGACCCCCATACCTGTTACGCTCCTCACCTCTCACCCACCAATTTCCCTCATCCCCCCATCTTATTTTGCTTCCCTTTTGATTGAGGTTCATGCATGCTCCCTTGGGCCTTCCTTAATACTTAGTTTCTTTGGTTCTCTGGATTTTAGCATGGTTACCATATATTTTATGGCTAATATTCACTTATGAGTAAATACTATGCATGGTTTTCTGGGTGTTACCTCATGCAGGATGATATTTTCTATTTCAACCATTTTCCTGCAAATTTGTTAGGTTTATTTTTAATAGATGAATAGTATCCCATTGTGTAGATGTACATTTTCTTTGTCCATTCTTCACTTCAAAGACATCTATTTTGTTTCCAGTTTCTGACTATTACGAATAAAGTTGCTAGAGTAGAGCACATATCCTTGCAGTATGATGGAGCATCTTTTGAGTATATGCCCAGAAGTGGTATAGCTGGGTCTTGGGGAAGAACAATTCTTAGTTTCCTAAGAAACCACCAACTTGACTTCCACAGTGGTTGTACCAGTTTTCAGTCCCACCAGCAATGACTAGTGTTCCCTTTGCTCCAAATCCTTGTTAGCATGTACTGTCATTTGAGGTTTTTTAAAATTTATTCTCTCGTATATACATGCTGACCACAATTTCCCTTCACTCCTCGCCACCTAGAACTCATCCACATTTCCCTTTTTCTTCAGAAAAAAATGTAGACTTACCAGAGATATCAACTAAACACAGCATGTCAAGGTGCACTAGAACTAGATCCCTCCGCTCATAGTAAGGCTGCAGTAGCTATCCTAGTAAGAAGGGGTACAAAAAGCAGGCAAAGAAACTCAGAGAAATCCATCATTCCCAGTGATATTAGTGCCACTAGAAGATCAAGTTATACATCATAACATATTTTCATATAGATAGAGAAATAGGGAGAGAGAGAGAGAGAGAGAGAGAGAGAGAGAGAGAGAGAGAAGTTAGTTCAGATCCATGTGGACACTGTGACTGTTTCTTCATTTTCTGGGAGCCCCTATGAGCCTTGGTGAGTTGATTCTGTGGTTTTTCTCATAGTGTCCTTGCTCCCTCTGACTCCTAAAGTTTTCTTCACCATCTTCCAAAGGTTTCATCAAGCTCTGTCTAATGTTTACAGTGGGGCTCTGTACCTATGCCCATCACCACAGTTTATAATAATAATGCTATGGAAGTGATGATGATGATGATGATGATGATGATGATGATGATGACACAATCAAACAACATTTTACCTTTTTTTAGGTAGGCTGGAAATTTAACCTATAACCTCATGCATCGAAAGCAAATCCACTTCCAGAGATCTATGACCGCAGCAATACATCCTTCTTAATGCTGTGCCAATTTGAATGACAGAGGAATTACCCACTTGTGATATGAAAATATTTCTGATAAAATTCAACGTATTATAATTATGTTTTAAGAATATTACTTCCATGTTTATTTCAAATTCACACTGAACTTTTATTTTCTTTGTAAGTGTAACCATTAACCTTATATGATTTTCATAACCTTTCTTTGGGATTTTCTTTGTCCACCTATGCTTTGTCAATACTAATCCCTTTGGGGGGAGAATAATTCACATTTTTTCACTGTGTTTCACTTCACATAATGCAAATATAAAGGTCCAAATTATTTTGTAACTAGAGGAAAATATTCATCAAATGAATAAACTCAAATGAGTTTACTCATTTATTGAAAATAGATGTTTTTCATACAATGTATCTTGATTATCTTCTCCCCTAAATCCTCCATGATCCTCCCCACACAGCTACCCACCAAAATGCACATGATCTCTCACTAGAATACAGTTATTTAAAAATTATAATGGAATTACTCTACATTTTGGTTCTTCTTATGCTAAGTGAAAATAATTCTAACCCCTGTTTAAGCTTTCTTCTTGCCTCTACTTTCAGAGTTAGTGTGACTCAGGTATATTCTTTATCCTGTTCCTCGTTTGATTTAAAATATTTTCATTAAAATTTTAATTATGTGTATAAATCTGAGGAAAACAGTAAAGCTGTGTATAAGAACTCTTCCTTTTCCTCCTTCATTCAGTAAACATAACCAGTGTAATTGAATGCATAACTCTAGTGCTGAGTCTTACAATGTGTCTCTTAAAGGATCTCCTCATGCTTCATTTCATGATCAAAGACCCATTTTGCAAGAGACTAAATAAGAACCCGGTTTTACTTCTAGTACTAGACCTTATACACATGTCTTAAATCTATAACAAAAGAATAGATAGTACTTTTATCACATTTAGTAAGAGAATACAAGAAAATTTTTGTATTCTATACTTCCAACCATATATTTGCTTAATTGAATATTCATTGCTAATTTAATTCTTACTGTAGCTTGACATTCCATGCTAAATAATAAAGGAATAATACATTTTCTTAGGCCTTCTCTAAAAGTAATATATATATAGTTTCTATCTATCACATTAGTAACGCAAAGACTTGCGGAGGGGACTTAGGAAGTTGAGTGGTGATTGTTTTATTTCAAATGAACTCTAAGCTATACTAATCAAATAATTTTGTATGTAATGCTTACACAAAGAATATAAGAACTAAGTGAAAACTGTGCTGGTTGTCAGCGTTCCAGTGTTCTATTAGTGCTGATGCCATGCTTCAAACTTTGCTAATGGACAATGCATGGTCTTCTCAGTCAGTGAACTCAAATATTTTGTTCTAACGCAAAATACAGTATTGCTGTGTCAATCATGGAGCAAAGTGAAAATGATAAGTGTCATTTCATACCTCAAGGCCTACCTCCAGTGACATAGTCCCTCCAACAAGATCATACCTCCGTGATGATGCTAAACACATCATCACCACCTAGAGACCAAACATTTTAATACAGTATTGCTGTGTCAATCATGGAGCAAAGTCAAAAAGATAAGTGGTATTTCATACCTCAAGGCCTACCTCCAGTGACATAGTCCCTCCAACAAGATCATACCTCCGTGATGATGTTAAACACATTATCACCACCTATACACCAAACATTTAAATATCTGAGACTGTGGAGAAATACTCTTTCATAGTTGCAATATATAACTGCAGTTTCCCAAGAGAAATGTTTTAAAAGTCCATTGTCTACCCATGTTGGAGTCCCAAGAAAGAAGCCTGCTGTTTCAATTATGTCTGAAAGCTTTCTAGGCTCACTGAAATTATCTCAATGCTAATAATCTTATTAATGTTGGAAAGCAGGGATTTGGTATTAGGAGGAAAATGTTGAAATGTTCCATTTTTATTAACAATGTGATCATAGAACAATGTCATAGTTACTGTTCCAAGGGCATTTCCTTAAGAAAGCATGTAATTGAGGTCTTTCTTACAGTTTCAGAGAGTTAGTTCATTATCATCATTTTATGAAGCATGGTGGTAGGTAGGCAGTCATGGTGCTGGACAAGAAGCTAAAAGCAAAATAATGATTTGTACACAGCAGAGAGAGAGAGAGAGAGAGAGAGAGAGAGAGAGAGAGAGAGAGAGAGAGAGAATGTTTTCAGAAAGGTATGTACATCCAGAGAGTTAGTCAGCATAATTTTATCCAAGTAAGCAAATGTGACTGTGACTGACTAATACCAATGTTAAGAAATCTCTGGTACTAGTTAGTTGATATTGTTCTTCCTCTGATGATGCAAACCCCTTCAGCTCCTTCAGTCCTTCCCCTAACTCCTCCACTGGGGTCCCATTGCTCAGTCTGATGGTTGGCTGCAAGCATCTGCATCTGTATTGGTCAGACTCTGGCAGAGCCTCTCAGGAGACAGCTATATCAGGCTACTGTCAGCAAGCATTTCCTGGAGTCAGAAATAATGTTTGGGTTTGGTAGCTGCGTGTGAGATGGATCCCCAGGTGGGCAGTCTCTGGATGGCCTTTCCTTCAGTCTCTGCTCCACTCTTTGTCCCTGTATTTCTTTTACACAGGAGCAATTCTGGTTTAAAATTATGAGACGGGTAGGTGACCCCATCCCTCAACAGTGGACCATGCCTAACCTCTGGATATGGTCTCTGCAGGTTCTCTCTCCACTTTGTTGGGTATTTCATCTAATGCCATCCCTGTCGGGTACTGGGAGCCTCTTTCTTTCCAGGCATCTGGGACTTTCTAGTGGCTACCTCAGCCCCCCTTTCACCATTGCTACACACCTCTTTTCAATTTCCTGACCCTCTGTACTTCTCCCCTGTCTCCTCCCACACCTGGTCCTGCCCCTTCTGCTCCCTCTTCTCTCTCTCCCAGGTCCCTCCCTGAGTGTACCTCCAGTGATTACTTTGTTCCCCATCCTAAGTAGGACTGAAGCATCCACACTTTGGTCTTCCTTCTTCTTGAGTTTCATATCGTCTGAGAGTTGTATCATGGGTATTAAGAGCTATTTTCCTAATGCCCCAGAGCTCCCAAGGCTAAACCACCAACCAACGAGTAGACATGGGGAACCCGTGGGTCTAGCTCCTTACACAGCAGAGGACGGCCTTATTTGACATGAATTGGAGGAGAGGCCATTTGTCCTGTATACGGGAATGCAAGGATGGTGAGGTGGGAGTGGATGGGTGGGTGGGTGAGCACCCTCATAGAAGCAGAGGGAGAGGGTATGGGGGTTGGAATTTTGTGGAGGGTAAACCAGGAAAGGGAATAACAATTGAAATGTAAATAATTAAATGAACAATAAATAAAAAAGTAATCTCTGGGACACAATCCTTGGTCCACACACGAGGAGAGTTAGGTTCCGTTCAGGAAATAATAAGAATATGTTGACTCTTGTTGAAAAAAATACAGCATAGGCTGTCCCCAGAACAGAGAAGGTTCTCAGGGTCCACAGGACAAGTTTCTTGTGATATTTTGCTGGTAAGGTGACCAGAGACATTATCATATTTTAGAGAAGGGTCCATCGTGCAAAATTCTCATGAGAAGCCCCCTTTCCTCCTTGGTTACTTAAATCTTCTTCCTTGAGCCTGAATATGTTTCTCACTGGAAAGAGGAAATACTTAACGATATACTAATCATTGTCAGAAGTGTTATTAAAGTGAATTTGTAGGACAAAATGAATGGACCTTAAAGTGGTAAATCACTCCAATTGTACTTATGCATAGCACTGTTAATAAAAATTTTTTAAAATATGCTTTAATAATGTGACAATATTGTTGTCTATCAAATGGCACTGTATGAAAAAAAGTAGTATATGAAGAGGCTTTTAAGAGTTGATTGGTTTTAGAAAATGTTGTAGTTTGAGAAATCTTGTAATATATTTTGATCATCACCTTTCCCCTGTATCCCCAATATCAACCCCCACTCAAATTTTATGTTCTTTTTCTCTCTTGAAACAAACAGCAAAATGACATAGATGCACACACATATTTTTAAAGGCTTCTAGTAATAAACTTCCTCATAACTTTTCAAAAGTCTTTAAAGTGTTAGTAACCTCCTCATATTCCCTTCGCTACTCTGTCTTTAATTTTAATTTCCCCCTTTAATTCTCTTGTCGTAGTTTCCACTTTGTCCCTTTATACCACAATACTCTATTTTTCTTCCTTTAAAGAGCCTCTCCTCCTACCTGGTCCATTACTAGATATCTAACTTCTATGAATATTTTAAATGGAAAACAAATATTTGAAGTTTAAAAGAAATGTAAAACAAAGATCAATATACATAGACATCACAGACATGATAATTAAAACTTGAGACTTCATCTTATCCTGGTCAGAATGATCAAGATTAATGAAAAAACAACACATGCTGGTAAGGAATTGGAAAATGGAGAACACTTACTTATTCTTTGCTGATAGATGTGCAAACTTATAGTGTCACTATGGAAATCAGTATGATCCCTCAAAAGTCTGCAAATAGATGCACCATAAGATCAAGCTATAACACTCTGTAGTCAAAGTACACTAAAGAATACTTTCTCCAAAGCTCTTTGCTCATCCATGTTCATTGCATTTCTATTCATTATAGCAAGGAATTGGGAACATCTGGATGATTACCAACAGAGGAATGAATAATGAAAATGTAATAGATTTATACAATGACATATTCAGTTGTTAAAAATGGATTTATGAAATCTGCAAGGAAGTGGACAGATATAATCTTCCTGAGTGAGCTAACTTAAACACAGAGAGAGACAAGCATTGGATATATTCTGTTAAATATAGATGATTACTTCTTAAAGATAGGGATTTTTGTTGATTATTTGTTTGTTTGTTTGTATTCTAATTTGTCCATTCATTCATAGCCTCCCTGTGAAAGGTTCCAGAGTTCTGGAATTACAAAATTGTGCTACTGACACTGGCTATTACATTATTACCACACAAAGACAAAATAGTTGTACCATTTTTTCATTTATTTGAAGTACATGATAATATGTACCTTTTATCTAAAATTTTTCATAGTAACCTCAGATTTTATAGATGTCTTGATTTCTTGGAGTCTAACATTCAATTCTAGCATTAGTTGTGAAATTCAGCACTTATCTATACTGCCTAAGTTCCCCCTTTAAACAGTAGCATTTCAATTCTCTATGTATATATTAAGCTGCTTATAACAGTTATACTGCAATTTCATAAACATTCTCTTATTTTGTTTTCTCTTTTTATTTATAAGCTAAGAAGATTTGTTCTCGTTTACTTTAAATTGCCTTTTGACTTAATATAACATTTTGGGAGAATTATTAATTTTGAAGTAGATATATTAACAAAACTTATTTCCATGATTTATAAAACTGAATTGAAGTAAAAATAACACTAGTATAGTTATCAAATCATCACAAAAAGAGGAAAGAAATTATCGTATTCTGTAAAGTGAATATTATTACAGGAAAATTAATATTAAAATCACAAGAAATATTATTAAGGTAATTAGCAATGCTAAAATTTATAATTAGTAAAAACACATTTGGGCAAGAATTTGAAATAATAGTCCCTTTTATAAACTTTAGGAACAGATTTGTCATACACAGTGGAAAACTAAAACTATCTAGTAACTATCCTGATTTTTAAAATCTATAGTTTGACTTAATATATCTTTTCTTAGTTATCATTTAAGAATACTAAAAAATGTTTGTCGGCCTAAAAACTTTCTAAAGAATGTTTAGGAAGTGACTATTTTAAGACAATGTGTTGTATATGTAAATCAGCATTAGCAAGTTTTCTAAAAATACAGTGTAGGAATAAGCTTCCAAATAAATGCATATATTATCTATTCTTCCACTTTTATTAAGGCAAGGAAGCAACAAGGAATTTAGATTACCTAAGATCAAAAACCAACATTAAGCACATTGTAGAAAATTAGTGCTGAAAGAACCTGAGGGATCATTTGTTAGAAAAAAGTGTTTATTATCTTATTCTCATGGCTATTTCTAGAGTCATGGTCTATGACTATTTAAGGTCTGTATTTCTTTATATGCTGGCCTGGAACTAATATCTGGCTAAGGGATACATCTTTCAAGTCCCTCTTTCATAGATTTTACAGCAGTAAAGCTAGGTGCACGTAATTTTGTCCCCAAAGTAGAGAAGACACATGGCTAAAATAACCTTTACATTTATTAATGATTTCCCTTCACCTTTAAATATTTTATGTCTACAGAATTAATTCAATTTCAGTTTTGAGGCAATGGATAATTGTCAATATGTAATTTATCAGATATATGAGCCTTAACCTTTTTGATAGGGTCACTACACTTCATTAATGACATCGGTATGTATGTTCCAGAGAGGTATCTATTTCCAGATTCTGGATCATATATGCCTACTCTACTTGTCCATTATTGCACAGTTTTCAAAATGTCTTAATTATTATAGCTCTATAATGGTTCTCAATACTGTATAAAACTCTCAGAGGACAATTAGCTCTCTTCTCATAATCATTTTCCTCTGTCAACCCACACAATAGCTATTTTTAAACATTACTATACATTCTTTCTGCATCCTGCCCTAGCGGTTTCCCATTACACTCTGCAGATACCTTGAGTCCTACTTAATAGAGACTGTAATGACTTCCCAGCTTTCCACCTCCAAGCATATCAGTATCATCAATCATCCTTATAGCCTTCCTCCCAGTGTTGGGGTAAGAATCTTTATAGCTAGGGGATAGAACACTTGCACTGTGGCTTGAATCTGCTTTCCCACTTTGTTCAGGAACTTTATACTATCAATTTCTCTCTACGCACTGATTTCTACAGGAAAGATTTTTATCTCATGTTTTTAACAAAATTACAGAATTTTTCTATTTTTAAAATCCATATATTTCAAGCATAGAATTTCAAAATCCAAGTTTAGAGATATTTTGGTGTTTATTCTTTAATAGCAATGTATCTCATAAATATGACATTGCATTTAATATTACCTTGGAATATCTACATATTTTATGGTATAGATCACAATATCTTCTCAATAAACATTGTTCTAAACCTTGATCAACAATATATACTTACATGATGCAGATTCACGTGTTCCAATGGTTTTTATAATATTTTGACTATTGCTAGCTCTTGCACTTCTAAATTTTCTTTCCCTCAATTGCTCGTATTTGTTTGCCTTGAGAACTATTTTCAAAATTGACTTAATAATTAATTTTTCTTTGATAATTTCATATAACTGTAGGAAGATATTCACTCTCCTTTTGTACTCTCATCTCCCTTTCTGTTTTATCTCCCTCTGACCCTTGTCGAGCCCCCTCTTTTCTGCAGTGGTTCTTTTTTCTGTTCAAGACTTTTGGTTTGGTTTTTTGATTTTGTGAGTTTAAAGTGGCTCTCTAAGTTGGGACCTTGTGTTGAGAACCATCTAGTAGAGTCTGGCAAGCTCAGCAGTAGATAAATATCTAAGGAAAATGGCTCTCTATTTCCCAACCTCCATCAGTAGCCAATCATTTGCCAAGGAGGGAAAAATCATCATGAAGTCCTTCCCTATTCAACACTGACTGGTTCCAGGTCAAGTCTATAGAAATCTAGTCTAAACAACCATAGCTACTATGTGTTCATAACAATAATGATGGCTGTGCCCTGCCCAGAATTTAGTATTCCACATCCCTTCTTACATTCTAGTTTTTATATTCTTACCACTCCCTACTCTTCAATAGCCCTTAAGCCTTAGAAAGAGAATGATATAAATGTCCTCTTATGTCTGAGCATTTACCTATGCCTTTTTCTCATTATATGTATTTTTTTTTCTTATTTGGAACTAAGACATATTGAATTTATAGTCAACATAAATATCACTTAAAAAGACAGTGTCAAAGTAAAGAAAATACAATAGTCAGTAAGTATACCACTCACAAGAAACCCTGTAAATCTCAAGACAATATAATATATTTATATTAAAATATACAAATTGGTACATAATTTGTAAGTACTAACCATCATAAAGAAGTTTTAGCCATTCATCTCTGCCCCTTAAATTGAAAATAGTTTCTTTTCTCACATAATATATCCTTATTATGATTTCTTTCCACTCTACTACTCCAAGTTTCTTCAGTCCCCAGCTCCTATCAAGACCCCCCCTTCCTTTGTCTCTCATTAGAAAAGAATGGGCTTCTAAGGGATAACAATAAAATATAATAATATAAAACAAAATCTATCATTTAAGAATTAGAAAAGAAAAATAAACAAATGGAACAAAGTCTAAGAGAAGTCACAAGAATCAGAGAATGTAGCAGAGAGGAACAAATACAGTGTCCTGAAGCCAGACATAATGCAGAAAATTAGAAAACTTGGAATACTCAAACCTAAATATGATGTCTCCATCAAATCCCTTCACTATGGTCTCAGAGAACCCTTGGGAAGGGGAAGCCAAAATAGTCCAAGACTCCAGCCTAAGGAGATGGAGACACCAAGGAAACAAGACCCTCTGAGTCAACATGTCAAAGTTTATATGAACTCACAGAAATTGAAGCAACAGTCACAGTGCTTATATGGCACTGCACCAGGTCAACTGAGCATATATTGTGTTTTCCACTTTGGTGTTTTTATGGATTCCTACATGTGTGTCTGTCTCTTTTTATTACCCTCTTACATGGCCAACAGTGTCTGCATTCACCCCACTCACTGTGAAGAGAAGCTTCTCTGATTGGAAGCAGAGTAGCCTTTCTTAGTATAAATAAACACAGATATTTAGGAATAAGTTTAATGTCATTTCTTATTTAAAATATATTTTTTGAAGTGTGTGTGTGTGTGTGTGTGTGTGTGTGTGTGTATGTTCTGCCATGAGTACAGGTTTCTAAGAGATCAAAAGGAGGTAACAGAGCCCTCAGAGATGGAGTTAAAAGTAGTTATGTTCCTTCTGGTGTGGGTTTTGGAAACTGAACTAGAATGTATTTTGTAAGTGTACACTTACAATTTCTTGGCCATATCACTAGTAAAAATTCATAGGCTTTTCACTAATTTTACAGTCCAAGGCTTGAAATAACTTCTATGGAACAGGGATTGAACCAAACCTGAAAATAGTTGTGTGTCCTAAGAGTCATGCCACTGCTGTACCAATGGGCCCAACTGGCCTGATGGTTGTCATTCTAGGTTATAGGGTTCACAACTGCATTAAGCTATTTAATCCCCAACTTCTTCTGACATTAACTTCTGATATGAAAGCTAGCCAGCAGGAAGGAATTGACTAGCTAAATTCAAATTCATCCTCTCTTTGTCTCTCTCTGTCTCTCTGTTTTTCTCTGTCTTTCTCTCTTTGTCTCTCTCTCCCTTCCTTCCTCTGTGTGTGTGTTAAAGAGCAATATCCAAATCCTGATTATTGTATTAATGGAGGAATATGAGGGAATAACTTGCAAAACTTATGTAGAACATGGTGCTTTCGTTTATTTTGTTTATTTTAACACCACCTCAATATTGTCCAGACTTGCTTTGAATCAGAATTTCTTGTCTTAGCCTCCCAAATGCTGAGGTTACTCGCAGTCACTACCATATCTGTCTTTCATATTTTCATCTTATTCTATTATAGTTTCTTCTGGATATTTATTCTGCTTTGGTAGATGACAGAATATATAGTTCTACTCAAGTAAAGGGTAAATGAGGCTCATCTTTGTGACTCCTTTATTATTCCTTACTCGATAAGAGTAAAGTAAGTAGACCCTATTTCTTCATCTTTATTCTAATTTCTCACCTCAGATGACTTCTAACCTTTTCTCTGAAGCCACTGACCTCTACATGCTTTAATATTCAAAACTCCACAGGAATGCTTGTGCAATACTTCATAAATGAAGAGTTAATGTTCTTATTTATCTATACAAAACCACTTCATAAAACTATTCTGCTAAAACTAAACCTGTTTTCATTTTTAACTAGAACGAACCTTCTTTCACAGATCTCATTTGAAATTTCTTGAAACATAAAACTATACCTATGGGTATAATATTAGTAATGTACGGAAGGTTATATTGCCATTTCGACTGCTATGGCATAGGTTATTCTGGTTTATCAAACTACACATCCTAGGCTCTAGGGAAACCAAAAAAGTAAGGTGAAAACAAGAGTGTGGGTAGACTCAGAAACATGGTGGAAGGAATGTCAAAGAGATTTGGAGCTTGAGAGAATGATCTGTTAACAGTGCATCCTGGCAGCAAAAGAGAAAGCATGCATTACACAATAGGTGAGAGTGCTTTGGAGACAAGATCATTCCCTATTAGCCCTAGAGTCACAGTAACTAATAGCTAGAATTGGTTTATAGATGTTTTTTATAGGCATTTGCCTAAAGGCACATCTCATCCTATCCCCTGCCTCATCTGTAAATTAGTTCTTTAAGAAAATTACAAAATCTACTTTGATCACACATAGCCTTTCCATAACTTCTGAGAGGTTCATGCCCTTTTTCTATCCATCCAACTTTGATCTTCTTTTGTTTCAAACTGGTCAAGTCAAACTTGTGCTTCTCACACTCTTGCATGTGTGGCTACCCACTGGCGTGTGGTCACCCTACTCACCCTGCTACACATTTTTAAAAAACTATCTTTCTTATGCTCTAGGAGATATCAATGCCCCAGTTTGCAGCTGGGACTGCATGCCAGCTTGGCTCCTCTTGTGTGAAGTTTACTTGATTTGAGTTTGGGCAGGACCTGTATATGCAGTTACAGCATCTATGAATGCACATTACATGCATTACTATGTCCAGTAAAACAGTTCCCTTATACTCTTGAACCACTTTCAGCTCTTACAAAGTTTCTGCTTTCTCTTGAAAATGATCTCTGAGACTTGAGAGGAGGAATTTTTTATTTTTTTGTTTTTGTTTTTTGTTTTTTTTTTCTAGATAGGGTTTCTCTGTATAGCCCTGGATGTTGGCTCATATGTGGTAAAGGGAGAATATGAATAGCTTGTGAGTGTAGCAAATGGTGCACCAACAATGAAAGTCAGTATGGAGGCTTCTCTAAATCTGAAAATAGGTCTACCCCAAGATTCAGCTATGCTACTCTTGGAAATATATCCAAAGGACTCTTAAAGCCACTTATAGAAATATATTATCTCTGATTTGCTGCTGTATTTAGTATTTAAAAGGTAGAAATGCATTTATGAATAAGTAAAGAAATGATCAGCTTATGTTCCCCTCAAATTACAGGGAAGAATCTATGACTGACAACTATGGAAATGAAGAGTAATTCCTCTTACAGTAAAATAATTCTGTCAATAAAAATTAACTGTGGGCTTGGGAGATAGCTTAGCTCTTATGCTAATGACTCTTAGTTTAAAAAGTTCTGAATATGGAAAAAATAAATCATGTAGAAATAAATCACCTAAAAAATATTTTATTGTATCATATGAAATGACATTTTAATAATAGCTAATTTTACCCTAATTGCTTATAGTTTGTATCAATTCTTATTTTTGCCATATAATAACAGGTTTTTTATACATTCATTGCTTCTGAGTAAAATTAAATGATCCTTTACATTTGCATGTTTTCTAAAATTATAGATTTCCATCTATTTTTGCATGCAGAGATGACTGATTGTATCCATTTTTTATAATACATTTACTTGTACTGGGCAGTGGTGGCACATGACTTAATCCCTGCATTTGGGAGGCAGAGGAATGTGAATCTCTGTGAGTTTGAGGGCAGCTTGATCTACAGAGTGAGTTCTAGGACATCCAGGGATACAAAGACAGACCTCTCTCAACAACTCCCTCCCAAATTACTTTTTAGTTTTTTTTTTGATATATATATATATATGATATATATCATATATATATATATCCATATGTTTTTTTGCCAAAATTCATATATGTGCACCAAGTACACACGGTGCCCACAAAAGCAAGAACAGATATTAGTGCCAATGAAACTGGAGCTACAGATAGTTATCAGATACCATGTATTTACTACAAACTGAATCTCAGCCCTCTGCAAGATCAGTAAATGTTCTTCAGCTCTGAACCATCTCTCCAGTCCCTAACTCTATCATTGTAAATGAATCAAAGTACATTACCTCCCAATTGTTTTCCAATTCCTGATTTGTTTCTTCTAAGATTGAAGGAGAACATATAACTGCAGTGAGCTAAAATCCAGTGATACTTGAGTCTGTCTCTTTTACATGCAGGAGGACAAGTCTGTCTACAATATCTTCTGTTATTACTGCTTTGTTGTACAAGTGACTTCTCATGTAATTAAAACATGGTGTTTTATCAACCCCATTTTCTGTGAAAGCCTTAGTACTAGCCCTTCAGTTTTAGAAGAAAAAAGATAGTGAAAAGCTGATGCTGGTCTGAGGCAATGAAAGAGATCTATATATTACTACCATTTTCCTGGCAAACAGATCTCATATTTCAGGGAACACTGACATATAGTCTCTGTATGTTCCAAATACTGTGCCATGCAGAGCAAGAGTACAAAGAAGTACCTCAGGCTTGTTGTAGCTTCATTCTGTTTTGATAAACACTATAACCGGGAACTACCTATAAAATCCAATTTTCAGTTTACAAATTACAATCTATCACCTAGGGAAGTCAAGATAGATTCTGAACAGAAGGACTGAAACATGAACTTGAAGCCAAAACCTTAGAGGAATACTGCTTTGTGGCTTGCTGACAGGCTCAGCGTTAGCCTGACCCATTGCACAGCTTAGGAACTGCCCAGCAAATGGTGCTGCCCAAAGTATATTTCGAGATCATAAACAATCAAGATAATATCACAAGGATCTGTGTGTCTTAGTTAGGGTCCCCTCAAGTCACAGAACATATGGAATGTGTCTTTATATTAAGGGAATTTATTGTAATGACTTACAGTTTGTACTCCAACTTACTCAAAGGTGAGCAGCTATGAATAGGAAGTCCAGGAATCTAGTAGTTGCTCAGTCCAAGGAGGATAGGTGTTTAATCTGATCTTCTATAGAAAACAGATGTGGCAAGTAAGTGCAAGCAGACAAAGAGTGTATCCTTCATTCTTCCAATCATATGTGGGCCTCCAGCAGAAGGTGTAAACCAGATTAAAGTTGTTTACTACCACTCCTGAATCAAAACTTGCTTTGTCTCAGGCTGGCCTTGAACTTAGAGATCTGCTTGCTTCAGGCTCTAGGGCTAAGGATAGCCATCACAATTCCCCAAGCCCAATCTGGTGCTGGCAATTCCTCAACTGAAACTCTCTTCTCAGATGACTCTAGGCTATATCGGGTTAACAGATAAGCCTAACTATGACAACACTGATTCATGAGAAAATAGAGTATGGGTATTTTGAGACTAATTTCTCTGGCTTTATTTTTGTCAGAATGCATCTTTAAGGCATCTCATTAATTGTCTAATTTAAAGCAACTCATAAGACATTAAAATCCAGAGGAGAAAAACATTCCAGAGAGGAAAATCTCAGCATCATACCTCAGTAATAAGATGAATAAACTTAAAATAATCTTGTTTTAGTTTACACGTACACACACACACACACATACACACACACATATTCATACAACACACACACACACACACACATATATTCTTACTTCAATTTTGAACATGAATTTGACATCTCAGTCATATATGTATTGAAATATGTATGCAAACATGTGGATAAGAAATCACATAGCATGATAATTTGATGTTATACAGTCCTAAGAGGAAAAGTAAGCCTATTGTTTTCCCACACATTTCAGCATTTGCTTCACTAGATAACATTATCTGGTACATGACTTTATTAGAAATATGTTTATACTAGTGAATAAATTGGAATAAAATTGGGTACTAATGCCGGTCAGTGGTGGCGCAAGCCTTTAATCCCAGCATGTGGGAGGCAAAGGCAGGTAGATTTTGAGTTCGAGGCCAGTCTTGTCTACAGAGTGAGCTCCAGGACAGCCAGGGCTACACAGAGAAACCCTGTCTCAAAAAAAAAAAACAAAACAAAACAAAAAAAAAAACCAAAAAACAAAAAACAAAAACAAAACAAAAAAAATTGAGTACTAATAATGATAATTTTAGGTTCATAGAAAACCTGCATTACAATGAATTTCCTCTTTTGCCTAGGTTTTTATCTTATTTTTTGACTCATCAATCTTCTAAATCATGTATTTACCCTTGCAAAATGTTGTTTGTATAAGGGAATACAGAGAAGTGAGGTTGGATGCCAGATGTTTAATTAGCACCACTTCATCTCACCCACATCAAGTAGCTTAATGTTCTTACAGAGCAAGAAATTTTGTCAGTATTTCATTTAAAAGATGCAGCAAGTCCTTCTCAGTAATTTAATGACTTTATAATCTTTATTAGTTAATACATCAAATGAATCTGTAAAGAATATGCTAACTTCATAGTGAAATTTCTCAAGCATTGGCAGGTCAAGGAATCAAGCTTGAGATGTTGTACATAAAGGTGTAAGAATATAATTAAGTCCGTTTGCATATATTTACCTACAGATTGTTTTCTTTCTAAGCAGAAAATTAGAGTGTAATTTACCTGAAGTGTTATGAAGGGAAGTTCGTAATAATTTTTCAATTAAAATCTTTTATTCTGTTTTACTCTTAGTACATACTCTGTGGACAACTAATGCTTGGTTGTCTTTGTTCAAAGGATTTATCTTCAATCTGGTTCCAAAGATTGCCTGGGATAATCCATATAAATATTAAGCTTTGAGGTAGGTACAATGAAATTATATAATAAATGTCATACATCATTATTATGACTTTCCCAAAAGAACTAATTATTTATTATTTATTGTCTCTTCTAAAAATAAAATGTATAGAAATACTTAAATGATAGTCCAAACTTCCTCTAAAACATGTCAGTAATAACTGGCATTTTGAAAAGCATCATTTATATATAATAAAATACAAAAGTCCTCTTGAATGCAGATATTTTTAAATTATTAAATATTTCTTAATGGTCTTTATTGTTATATTTAACTAAATTAAAATAATGAATATTATATAGTCTTTTTTAAATATTAGTCGAACTAATTTAGACATTAGTATTTTAAGTTGAATATCTTTGTGACAAAACTGTCATTAAGTTTTAGGAATAGGGCCGGGCAGTGGTCATGCATGCCTTTAATCCCAGCACTAGGGAGGCAGAGGCAGGCAGATTTCTGAGTTCTAGGCCAGCCTGGTCTACAGAGTGAGTTCCAGGACAGCCAGAGCTATACAGAGAAATCCTGTCTTGAAAAAAAAAAAAAAAAAAGTTTTAGGAATAACATCAACTTCTAAGACCAAATCCCCAAAAGCTTATGAATATAAAATTGTGTTTAATATATTCCAACATATAATTGAAGTTATCTAAGACATAATCTCAAATAAATATCAAGGCAATGGCCAGAAACTAAATATAAGTGAGCCTGTCTAAACAAAAAGGAACAAGCCTGTACTAACCTAGAAGCTAAATATGAATGGCAGTATTCAGAGTGGTAGAAAGCAGTATACAAGCTATTACCAGAAGAGAAAATCATTAATCAGTCCTATTCAGCTCTGAGCTGAGTGAGCTAAAATCATGACTTGCCTGTTCAAGATATACCCACAATCTTGTTCTACAATTGCTCCACAATCTTGGATTATACTTTAGATTATTATTATTGTAGTCTAGATAATTAGATTACACTTTAATTTTCTGCATAGAAAGAAAATAATCCAGTGATTGTTCCACAATCTTGTCCATAATGTCCCACAAGGAACAATAATGACAAGAATATCTTTCAAGTAGCCAACTACTTTCTTACTGAATTTAAGATATATTTCTGAAGACAAAATGCATACCCAGCACCATTATCAGTCCAGGAACCATGGCTAGGCAGGGCATACGCACTAGGGGAGAACGTCCTACTAATAGACAAATGTACATAGTGCTAAATTTATTCCTAGAGAAGAGTGCATCTCTCAGTCTTCATCCAAGAGACATTTTGTAGTAGGCGGTGATGAGCAAAAGACCCACAACTAACCAAGATGTAGCTAAGCTAGTAAGTGACTCCAGAATACTCAGCCCTAACTTTTACACCTAACTCATGTCCTTTCCTACCAGGGCAGGGATCATTCCATGGGTTATGATAGAATTTTTATGTGGTAGAGACTATAAGGAAAGAGTGACATCTGGAAACAGTGGGACTGATGCACATGTGAACTCAGAAGGGTCATGACAGTATCCAGACACACATTAAAATTTAAGGCACAGCAAATCCAAGCATGAAAAAGAGAAGTAGGCACAAAGTACCACCTTTAGCCAAGGAGCTAATGACAGTTTAGAGCTACATTATGTTATAAAATTTAACGTCTATATTACCTTCTAGCATTGGAAAATCGAAACACCAAACAAGGAAGATATTTAGTGGTAAGGTAGTAAGGATTCATTAAAACTAATATTACGCAATTATACATGCTTTTGGAAATGTGTAATAATGGAGAAACTGGGAAAAGGTCCATTTTTGGAATATTGTCTCAGAGCCCCTCTTCTTATTCCAACCCCACTCACTGTTAACCCAATGCTAATATTGTAATTAGAGAAATGACAATGAAGTCTTTAACTTGAACAGGGCTTTCATTTCACTGAAAAGCACGGAGGCTCAGAAAATTCATGGGGACCTTAAATGCATTTAATCTTTCTAGTGGATTGCGTAGTAGCACTGTGATTCCACTATTATCATACATGGAAGAGAAAAAAGATTAAATTTTTAATTTTCCCTATGCTCTCATCAATAAAAAGTGGAACATTGTTTCCAGTTGTATTTACTACAAATACACCACTATAGCATTCTAGGTATTAAAACTGTTCCTTAGATATAATCCATTGTAGAATCATTCATGTTGTAAAGGAACTTGGAATAGGAAGTCACAGTTTGAACTGATTGTCTCAAGAATAAATATAGCTCATGGAACAAGGCAGGGCTAATTTGCTCAGCATCAAATATGCAAACCAAAACACATGAGTTTCTTAGGTATGAAACTAGAAGAAAGATGGTGTGGATAAAAGAGCCTGAGTAAAATATTTATACAGTGTGAGTACTAAGAGAAAACTTATTATAACAAAACCTAGGGCTTGTCACATTTAAAAGATGTGGTAGCCAGGAAAAAGACAAGAATATAAAAATGATACCCATTTAGAACATTGGCCTTAAATTAAATTTGACAGATTGTGTTTGTCTACTTTTCTGTCCATGCTTATAGTTAATGTTTTAACTGTATAGTCAATTTGATCCTTAGAATGATCTAGAATGGGAATAGAGCTTTTGAAAATAAACATATTTTGGCTAAGTCATATATTTTATTTTTCATATGAATTTACATTTTCTTCCGCTTATATATTTAATCAATGTCAGTCATATTATAATATACTTTTAGATATTTTTCCAGTTGTTTGAAGATTTAATGTTCTTTTTTCCATTTCTGTCTCTTTATGATGACTTGTAGTTTGGGGATAATTATTCGCATCAAGTAATGTTCAAGTTTATTTCAGTAGCATCTCAAAATGTGCTAGTTATTTTTATATTTAGCTTATTTTAATGTTTTATCAATAAAGGAAATAAAAGTTCCTATACTGATATAGAAAATAAGCACTAAAGTTCAAGTCTCACATGTTATGAATGGTACAGTGAAAAATAAAGGATACACATTGTACTTCACAGACAGAAGATTTCATTGTTGCATGAGTATATTGTATTATCACTTGAATAAAAGTATTTGCATTTATTTTACCAGAATATACAAAATTCTATCCTACCTTGTAAGCATTTCTATTGACTGAAACAACAGCAGCCATGAGAAATAATGAAAAACCACCAATTCATAGATCACTCAAAATTTTAAAATAAAAAAGTTAAATTATTTTGATTTTTTGATTTTTTTATCTTAATTTATTTTTTATTATTACTTCTATATTTTTACAGTCCAGCCTTTGCTCCTCTTCCCGTTTCCCCCACAGACCCTTATCCCATTTTTCTCTCCCCTTTCTCCAAAAAGAAGTCTCCAAGCCCCCAACCCCCTCCAAGCCTCCCTACTCCCTGGGTCCTCAAATCTCTATAGGGTTAGGCAGGTCTTCTCCCACTGAGGCCAAACCAGGCAGTCTTCTGCTGTATAAGTGTCAGGGGCCTTTGATGGTGGCTCAGTCTCTGGGAGCTCTCAGGGGTCCAGGTCAGTTGAGACTGCTGGAACTCCTATGGGGTCAACCTCCTCCTTAACTTCTTTCAGACTTTCCCTAATTCTTCCTCAGGGGTCCCTGACTTTAGTCCATTGGTTGGATGTAAGTATATATCAGTCAGCTGCTGGTTGGGCCTCTAAGAGGACAGTCTTGCTAGGCTCCTCTCTGTAAATACATCAGTAATAGAGTTAGCAAAAAAAACATTACATGATCATCTCATTAGATGCTGAGAAGGGATTTGACAAAATACAACACCCCTTCATATTAATCTTATTTTAAATTATATCTTTCTATGTCTAGTTTTTTTTGTGTGTGTGACTCTAAGATATAGAATTCAATTGTTTTACACTTTATAGTACATTGTGATAAGATTATCAGAAACATTAAATTTGACTTTTTTTCAATTTTTAGATAAGAAACTCTCCATATACAGAAATGGGATGAGTTATCAGCAACAGAATTCCAACAAATGAACAACAACAACAAAAAAACAAAAACCAAAAAACAAAACAGATCTCAAAAATTGGTTGTGTCTGAGGAAACAACATAGGCAATAAAATGTCTAACTTAAAAAAACATGAGGGCCTGAGTCTGATTCTCAGAACCAAGGCAAAATAGTTGGAAACAGGCAAAGACAGGCTGTTCCCTGGAGTACACATATAAGCTGTCTTTACCTGTTGGTAAGTTCTAAGCCATCAAGAGGTCTTGGTGAAAGCAAATGTGGCTGCTACTTGAGGAAGCACATCCATAATTGTGCCCTTGATCCACAGCATATGATTCTACAGTTTACCACACATAGTTTTAGTTTTCATCCTTTTCCAGGGACTAAAGAAAATGAATATTTATTTTCGTGAGGTATGAAGATACTACACTGTGGGAAATTACATGAGAAATGGGATTACAAAATTACAGTAGTTAGAGTGGGCAGGATTTAAAATGGACAACAAAATGTAATTATTTCAGGAAATGTTCAATACATTCCAAATTACAGAATAGTTCAAAAGTCTTTGCTCAGTGACTACTTTAAATCTCCCAATATGCTGGGCAGTGGTGGCGCACGCCTTTAATCCCAGCACTCAGGAGGCAGAGGCAGGCAGATTTCTGAGTTTGAGGCCAGCCTGGTCTACAGAGTGAATTCCAGGACAGCCAGGACTACACAGAGAAACCCTGTCTCGAAAGAACAAAAAAAAAAAAAAAAAACCCTCCCAATATTATATTCAGCTATTTTCAGAAAAAAAAATCATTCAAGATGAATTGTAATCATACTGTAGGAAAGAAATTTAACACTCATTGATACTCTTGATCAAAAAGAAAATATATACATTATACACACACACACACACACACACACACACACACATATGTATATATAGTTACATAAGTAACTTACATGCTAATTAACATTGCATACCACATCTATGTAAATTAACCAAACTTTATTCTTCCCTTACGTTCTCCATTGTACTTAAAAGAACTGATCAACTCTGTGATGGTCCCTATTTTGATGAAAATATATTTTAATAAATATTTTTCACCCAAACCTTTCCATCTAAGTTGTATTAATTTCTCTGGAATCAGACTTGTATTTTTATTAATAGGTTAGCAGAATCTGACCTGAAATGCTTTGGCCTTGTATACTAGCAGATCCTGTATAAGCAATACATTTAACACTAGCCAAAAATGAGAATGTACTCCGACAGGACAAACTCTATCCCTAGAACTCACTGGTCAAACAAACTAAACTGAGTTCTCGGATAACAATGTTCCCTCTCTCAAATACCAAAATTGGATCCTACCTGAGAAACAACAGCCAAAATTATCCTGTGCTTTCTACATACACATGCGTCTTCACCCACACTCACACACAAGGATACACAAAGATACGTAAATTATGTCTTAAAGTTAGTATCTGATGTATTCTACAGTAGTAGAAGAAATGTAGATTGAGTTCTTAAATTATCTCTTAGACTTTTTGAAAGATACGTGTAATATCCTCTTGTAAAATCTCTTTAAAAGTATCAACAATGTGTCATTTTATAAAACATATAAATAAGTAGAATGACCTCAGATTATTTATTATTTGTGCACTAAAATCATTCCTTATGACCATGCTTACAGTTACAATACGGTTTTGAATTATTTACATTTTATTATTATATATTAATTTCAATTTTATGAGGAAATGGGTTTACTTATGACTCTTTTATTTATTGTCTTAGAAACAAACAAAAAAATATTACAGGATTTCAGAAAAGATGTTGATGTGAATTACCATTCAGTTGAGCTTCAATAGGCTAGTTATGCCATCATAGCCTCAGACAACCACGAGTCACAAGAGGGAATGATAAAACCTTTAGTCCTGAAACAGAGCTCCACTAGAAAAGATAACTCAGGTATCCTTGATAGTATGATCAGAGAATTGAAGGGACTTATTCTTTGGTTTAGGAAACAAAGAAAATTTCTTGTTATTTTTACTATGAGGTTTTATGCTTTTATACTATATGACTTACACTCTGTTCCAGGAGTTATAAAGCATAAAGTGCCTAGATTAAATGTCAGAGAGGCTACTCCCATGTTTTCTCATTGGCATGGCTACCTAAAAAAGAAAAAAGAAAAAGAAAAAAATCCTGAACAGTAAAGGCACCAGTGGATATATTAATATGGAACAAGGTAAACTTATGGGTCCTCAACCATAAACATAGAACTACAATCAACAGTGAAATGCTGGGAAGAAGAGATCTTCCTCAAGGAAAACTCTGTTAACCAATATAAATTAGTGTGGGCTGGAGAGATGGCTCAGTGGTTAAGAGCACTGGCTGTTCTTCCAAAGCAGCCAGGTTCAATTCCAGGTACTCATGGCAGTTTACAATTGTCTGGAACTCCTGATCCAGAGGACCTGACACTCTCAAATGGATACACATTTAAACAAATAACCAATGTATATAAAATAAAATTAAATTATTAAAACTTAAAGTAGTCTTATAATCATATTCATACAAGTAACACTGACACTGAGCAGGTTGCATATATACTTGTACACACACACACAAAGCAACATAATGTCAAGTATTAGTAATATGTAGTAAACTGGTAGGATACTATATGTACATGAAAGAATGATTCTGTTTAAGTCCACATTAATGAAGCAATGAGATTGTTTATCAGTCATTTAGACGTATGAATGAGGGGAACTATCTGCTTATTGTGACTGAAAGCTCAAAACAGCCACATCCCTGGAACCCTCTGTGCTTACCAGCAGCTCTACCCTCAAGTTGTTCCCTCTCCCAAGTAGTTATTACTTATGGAAATTTGGAAAGGGGCTACTTAGTCTTAGAATTTGCCTGAGTGTTCTGAGTCTTACATGTTTCTTGTGAAGTTCAAGAACCACATGAATCTCTCCATTTACATTGAAAGAGGACTACTTTGAAATTTGGCTTTTCTAAATTTTTTTACACCTAACTTCAGAATATAAAAGTTCTAGTTTCTTCAAGCCATCATTAGTGATTAGAATTATTGTTGTTCTTATAAGTTCTAATTTGACACTCATTCCATGGAAAAGCATATATCCTTGATACAATTGATGATACTCTGTTGTGCCTGAAGACCGGAGTCTTGCTGACTTTCCTCTGATCCCACCATCTGACTCTGACAGATGCAGATACCCACAGCCAAACAGTGCATGGAGCTTGGGGATGATTATGGAAGAATAGAGAGGATTGTGGCCTAGAAGGGATTAGGAACTCTATAGGGAGACCAACAGAGTCAACTAACCTGGACACTTGGGACTCATAGTGACTGAACCACCAGCCAAATAGCATTACACAGACTAGACCTAAGTCTCCTCACACATATAGAACAAATGTGCAGTTAGTTTGGTCTTCATGTGGGTCCTGAACAACAGATGTGGGAGCTATCCCTAAAGCTGTTGCTTGTTGGTGTATGTTCTTCTAGCTGGGCTGCCTTGTGTGGCCTCAGAGGGAGAGAATAAAATTGGCCTCACAGAGACTTGATGTGACAGGTTGGGTAGATACCCAGGGAAATCCATAGCAGCTCAGAGGAGAAAGGGAGGGGGATAGGGGATTGTTGGAGGGGTCACTGGGAGGGGGCAGTGAACAGGACTTAAAGTGAATAATTAAAAATAAATCTAAATAGTGGATATGCAGTGTTCTCTCATGGTGCCTTTTAAATTCTTATTCTAATAAATAATGAGATTAAATACTTGTTCAGTGTTGTAAACCAAGGTACACTTTAAGAACATTTAATTACATTTTCTGATATATTTATTTGGAGTTTTTATACTTTAATTGATTTATTGAAATTTTTATTTATACCAAATTATGATTAGTTAACTCACTCTAATAATTCATTCCCCAAAATTGTCATTTATCTTTCCCTCTCTGAAGACATGTATTGTCTGTAGAACTTGCAATTTTCAACAGACTGACTAATCTATCAGTTTCTCACTTCTGTAATATGCTTTATTACAGAAATCTTCATTTCTTCCAAGATAGATAATATTATTCAATAAATTGAAATATTCTTCATTGTTTCAATTTTCCATTCATGTTTTTTGTTTTGTTTTGTTTTGTTTCATTTTTAAGAAAGGGGTGGAATATGTTCGTGATTAATTCAATTTCCATTGTAGGAGACATTTCTTTGTTCCCAATGCACTTTCCTTTCCTTCAGAATCTCTTTTTATCTTGCTGGGGAATCTATACCAGTGCTAAGCACTGTAAAACTAACACAGAATCTCCAGTCCCTAAGCCATAATTTGTAATTGTGTAGGGGGGGCAGTTATACTCAGATTTGTGCCTTGTTCAGCCACCATCAGAGAGCTTTCCTCCTGCAGAAAATGGGAGGAAATATTGAGACCCACAACCAAGCATCACATAGACAATTAAAAATAGGATGCCCATCAAACCCCTCTCTTCAGAGCTCAGGAAACCCTTCAGAAGAGGAGCAGACATAGTGTAAGAACCAGATGGAAATTGAGTACACTAAAATAACAAGGGCCTCTAAACTCTAAATCCACATAAGCATGGCTCATATGAAGTCACAAAGACTGAGGTAGCATGCATAAGGCCTGCGCTGGCCTTAACTAGCTACTCTGCCTATACATTAAGACATTCACTTTAGTATTTTTACAAGAATCCTCAGTGTGTTTCTGACTCTTATACATGTTCTTGGGCTCTTTCTTTCTGCTGTTTTGTCTTGTCCAACTTAAATTTGATAGATTTTTGTTATTACACACACACACACACACACACACACACACACACACATTATTGGTTATATTTTAAAATAAATTAATAAATGAATGAAAACATAGTCACTATGGTAAAGGTTAACAATTTAACTGTCATACCTGCTAGTAGAAGGAAAATCCATTTTCCTCAATAGAATAATACTGGGCATCTCTATCACTCTAGGGCAGGCCTCAGGTTCAGGAATAGTTATCATATCTGGACTCAATAATTTTGTATGTGCTTTTATTTGTTTACAGTTTTTTTATTATATTATTCGCTTACATTTCAAAGGATATCCCTCTTCCTGGTTACCCCTCCAATAATCCCCTCTGCCCCTTCCCCTTTGCCTCTATGAGGGTGCTCCTCTGCCTACTCACCCACTCCTCCCTCAATGAACTAGCATCTTCTTGCACTGGGGAATCAAGCCTTCACAGAACCAAGGGCCTCCCCTCCCATTGATGTCAGTCAGATAAGCCCATCCTGTGCTACATGTGTATCTGGAGCCATAGCTCCCTCCTTGTATACTCTTTGGTTGATTGGCGGTTTACTCCCTGAAAGATCTAGATGGTCCAGTTAGTTGATATTGTTCTTCCTATGGAGATGCAATCCCCTTCAGTTCCTTCAGTCCTTCCTCTAACTCTTTCATTGGGATCTCTGGGCTCAGTGTAATGGTTGGTTATGTATGTCTGCATCTGTATTGGTCAGGTACTGATAGAACCTCTCAGGGAACAGCCATACTAGGCTCCTGGTAGCAAGGTCTTCTTGGCATCAGCAGTACTGTGGGAGTTTGGTGTCTGCAGATGGGATAGATCCCTAGGTGGGGTGGTCACTTTCTTTGAGGTAGTATATTTTTCCTGGTTTAGAGTGAGTGGGTGTTGTAGTTGTATTGGGTTTTCCTCTGTTTCTTGAGAAGAAACTTACAGTTGAGTGGGTAGGGATATTACATGAAAGGATACAGGAGAGAGGAATTTTATGGTCAAAATATATCCAAAGTTTAAGATTGGTTTAAATAATAAAAACAAAATTTCTAAATTAACAAAAAGGGGCACATAAAAGACATCAAGGAAAACCAGAGAATCAAAAGAATATACTTTAAATATCTGTTTACCACCAACCTAGAAAAATCTACAAGAAATAATTTTCTCAATCGCGAACACTTATCAATGTTAAATCAAGACAATAAAAACAATTTAAATAGACCCCTAACTCCTGGTGAAATATAGTCCTTACCCCCCTCCCAAATAAATTCCAATAAGGCTATGTGGTTTTAATGCAGAATTATACCAGACTTTCAAAGATTTAGTGTCAATACTTATCAAATTATTCCAGAGAATAGAAACAGAAGGAATATTTTTCCATTTCATTTTCTGAGGCCATAGTTACCCCTGACACCCATTCCCATAACCATTCAATAAGGAAAGAGAACTACAGACCAACTTTCCTTATGAACAAAGATGAGGAGATACTCAATACATACAAACACATTTTAGCTATTATTTTAGCAGTTTTAGAAGACTTTTATCACTTAGAACAAGTGTCTCTGACTCTCGTGCCTGATTTTAGTCTCTTTCCTCCTATTCGTTTTCAAGTCCAACTTGACATGATAGTTTTGCTTCATCTAATTATAATTTTTACCATTTTCACTTATTATCTTTTAGAAGCCTCTTCTTTTCTAGTGAGATACAGAATGGTGGTAGATCCATAGGAAAGAGGAGATTTAGAGGAACTGAGGGGAGTGGAGAGAGGAGAAACTGTAATCAGGACTTATATAGGAAAAGAAACTATTTTCAATTAAAGTATGTAATAAACGATTATTTTGAGTGAGTTATATAAGATCCCTTACTCAAATCGTTTGAACTTTTCCTCTACAATACTTCTTCCTTCCCCAGTTCATGGAGGATGTAGGGGAGGTGTCTTTGTGACATCCACGTGGCCTTAGACATACTATTGGCTGGAAGAATATTTTGTTAGCCAATCACAGCTCTAGGGTGTGGCTCTCATTGTTCTGAGAAGATATATATGAGGCATCCCATAGTTAACTATAGCCAGTACAGCTAGAACATGGAAGATGCAAGTGAGGATCCAGATGAATCTAGTTCGGGCACAATCTCTGAAGCCCACTCCAGTGAAGCGTCATCTGGGAGCTCAAATACGGGAGAAGGAAGGACCAGAAGCCAGAAGCAAAGACTCCGTTGTCCAGTGAAAGGCACTGCACGTGAAAACTTGCCCAATATAATGAATACGGTTCAATCTGTGCTTGAAGAGAACTCGGAAGCAAAGAAGAAGGGAAGAAAACGCACCATATTGGTCTTTTACTACCGGCAGAATGGTAAGAAGAAACAAAATCAAGAAAAGAAGAACGAACAGAACCCAGAAAGATCTCAGAGTTCAGATAGTGACTCACCTCTACCTGGATCATCCCAAGACCCAGGACCTTCTGTATTCTCTCTTCCAAAACGAGTGCGGAAGTGGTTTTTTCAGTAGAGATCTAGTCACTACACCCTTACATGAGAATGCTTGGGCATTGTTGATAAAACTATAATAAAACATCTTGTGAAAATGAAAAACAAATCTTGAAATAATGAATGGTAACTTCTGGGCGTGTCATAGTGTTTTTCAATGAATATTTTGCATGGTGATTTTTAGAAACCACATTATTAGAAAGGAAAGGGTGGCTGGCCATTTTTGACCCAACACAGTACAGCTGGTTCAATACCATACAGGTAGATGGTGTTCAACTGCAGATAAAAGTCAATTATAGTGACTCTCACAACCTTGTTCTTAGCTTTAGAAAAAAGTAAGGTAGACTTAAAAAGGGTATTCATCATAGCCTATAATTACCTATAAAAACTTAAGGGATGTACTTTGAACTCTGAGGTACATCTTTTCTTGGAATTCTTTCCTTAAGGCACCATTACCACTCGTACAAAATGGTAGTAATTGATAAGAAACTGAACCCACCTAGAAGTCCCATCAGTGACTTACTTATATATTTGAGGTTAAAATTGACAATAACTGATATCCTTTAATTTAATGTTTTAACTTTATGTGGACAGATGTTACTGGTTTAATATTAATAATCAATTCAAACATTTAAATTCAATTTTCATGTTTCTAAACTGAGTTTTCAGTAGTGAATGAACTAATTTGTTAAAACAGAGTTTTCTTACTCTATACTCTGTGAAGAGTCCATCTTTGTTTGGTCTCTGCGGGAAATTTTGATGAGTCTTACTACACAAAAAGTTATTTTGATGGGTCTTACTACACAAATAGTTACTAGTTGCAACACATGAATATCCTGCCTAAGACTATCAAGTGGTGTAATTGTTACTGAGTTCCTACATCCAATAACAATTCTGGTTATTAACTCTTCTCAGTATTAATCCCATGTCCATGTCTTCAAAACATAATTCTTTGTTTTTTTCACATCTCTTTATAGAGATGTTTTCTCTTTTCTTTTTATATTAAATCTAGACTGCAGTTTCCCCTCCACTCCTCCCAGTCATTGCCCCCAACCATCTCCCATAGATCCCTTCCTCTGTTCCCCTTTAGAAAAGAGGAGGGCTTTCAGGGATATCAACCAAACATGGTATAATAAGTTCCAATAAGACTACATAATACTCTCATATCAAGGCTGGGACAAGCAACCCAGTAGTAGGAAAAGCAGGCAAAAGTGTCAAAGACAGTGCCTGCTTCCACTGTTAGAAGCCTTAGCCCAAAAATTCGAAATACCCAAGAGTCACTTCACAGCAACAGTAGGGAGGAATGTGAGGTCCCAGATGGAGGACTTGGGGAAGGGACTGAAGGAGCTGAGGGAGTTTGCATCCACAGAAAGGCAGCAACAGTGGCAACTGGCCAGACCCCCTGATACTCCTGGAGATTATTAGGACTCCTGATCCACCAACCAAAGAATACACATGGAGGAACCCATGGTGTTGGCCACATATGTGGCATAGAAGGGTCTTGTTAGACATCAGTGGGAAGAGAGGCCCTTGGGCCTGAGGGTATTAGATCCCCCAGTATAGGAGAATGCCAAGGAGGGAAGACGAGAGTGGGTGGGTGGGTGGGGGATACCCCCATAGAGGCAGGGGAGGGGGGAGGGAATAGGGAGGTTCCAAAGAGGAGATCTGGAAAGGGGAAAACATTTGAAATGTAAATAAAGTAAAAAAAAATTAAAAAAAAAAAAAAGAATATCAAGCTACACAGCCATAATGTATATAGGGATGACCTAGATCAAATATAAACAGACTCCCTGATAGTTTGTCAGTCTCTCTGAGTCCCTATGAACCCTGGTTAGTTGATTTTGTATGCTGTGTTCTTGTGATGACCTTGAACCCTCTGGATATTCTCAACCTTCCTCCCACCCTTCAGTGCCCATTCCCAGAGCTCTGCTTAATTTTTGTCAGTGGGTCTTGGCATCCGTACCTATCAGTTGCTGGATGAAGCCTCTCTGATGATGATTTCCTAGGCCCCAGTCTATAAGTGTAGCAGAATAGGATTAGGATTCACTGCATTGCCTTTCATTAGTTTGCTTTTTGTTTTAACTTTTTATTTTTGGTGTGGTTTGGTTTGGTTTGGTTTTAGTTCTACCCTAGGTCTCTGGATTTCTAGACCATATTTCCTGTACCTCAAAGCAGTGGGAATGGTTCTCAGAATGGTTCAAGTAAGACCAGTCATTGTTTGGCCATTTCTATTTCACACACTATTTACAACTATACTAGCATAAAGAAAGACAATAAATGAATATCTTCATATTAAAATTTATGGATTTTGTCTGCCTCAGTCTCGACAATAGGGTGGTCATGACTGATCTCTGGGTGTTTTTTGACCATCATGTAGCAGAATTATCTCACAGTGCCTGAGTCTTCATGATCTGCCCCATGTTGTTTGTTCAGCTGTAGGTACTTGCAACCATGCAGCAGAGTGAAGACACAAGCCTGTTGGAGATTATCACTGTTTCAAACTTCTTGTCTAAGAACTCCTTCATGAGCTTGCAGAGATTCTCAATCCTGAGCTTGCTCACCTCCATTTTCATCTCTTCCCAATCCTCTGTAGTCAAAGAGACCAGGCTCTTTCCATCAAATTTCCTGAGCTGCTTCATGCAGTACTCAATAGGCTTAGTCATACAAACCACTTCAAAGCCCTGCTTCTGCACACACTCCACAAAGACAAAGTTGGCTACCTGCTCTTTGCTCTCACCAGTGATACAGTAGATGGACTTCTGCGTCTCCTCATAGGAGGCACATACTCTTGACAGAGAAGTCATCTCTTCTCCAGACTGAGAGTATACTAGTGAAGGAGCTATCACAATACAATTCATTTCCTAAGGGACACACCTCAAAGAGGTGATTTTCTTATTTAAGAATTTTGTCTGTTAGAGTGAATTACTAGAATTTGAAGTTAAATATGTTTTAATAGAAATAATCTGCAAACTGAAAATTGATAAACACTATATTAGTTATTTTATATTAATTACTGTGCCAAAATAGCATGACCAAAAGCAACTTACGTAAAAAGGTTTGTTTTGACTTAGGTATCTGTAATGACAGAGTATGAAATGCTAACAAGAGCAAGAACCTGTCTGGTTACATCTTCATCTATGTAGAAACCCAGGAGGGTGGGTAGGAAAATGAGAAAAGACTTTAAATTCTCAAATTCCACTCCCAGTGATGTGCTTTCCTCAGGAAGGTTATGCCTCCTAACATCTCCATAATTTCCAAAAATACAATCATTAACTAATTAAGAAATGTCCAGCAACATTAGCCCATAAAAAGTGTTTCTAGTCAAATTATTACAAGCAAAATATACATTATTTTACTTCAAACATATTGTTTATTACAGAAAATAATTAACTATATTTAACACTTAGAGGAAAGGAGGGCAGTAAGTGATAAAATTAAGAGAATAAAATGCACCTATAAATGTACATATAGAAACTTATTCTATATTAAAACTCCAAACCATAGTTTTCAAAATACCACTGTCTATGCCAGCATTTGAATAACAGCTCTCTATGTCAAATAAATATGTCATTGCCAGTATATTCCATTTTCTTCTCTAAAATTCCTAGCCTATGAACTCATTTCTTTTATAAAAGGTCTATGCTGTCACAAAGAGTCTTAGGTGACATTCTTCATTCTCCATTTCCCAAGAAGATGAAGCTGCAATTGTAAGATAAACATTTGAAATGTAAATAAAGTATGAAACAAAAAGATATGCTCTAGGATAGTGAATTTATTTTTTTTGATCAGGACATGGGGATGTTCTGTGTGTTTTCTCATTTGATTGCAGCTCAATGCTTAATATTTTCTGGGTTGTTTTGGTAATCATGCCAATTCACTGCTCCCTTTGATTGAGCTGATGTTATGTAGCACTCATCCACCTTGTTCTCTATCATGGGTCACTTAAACTCTCTTTCCACCTGACTCAGGACCATTAATTTCACTGGACCAGAGATATCTACCCAAAACTGATCGCATCATCTACTCAATGAGATCCATAGTCCAGAATTCCTTTCTAGAACCTACTTTGTTCTTTAAGCTTTTACATAAAAATTCCATGGTAGAGCATCTTTTCATTCAAGCAATGAGTGGGGAGCACTTTGTCTAGAAAAATTCTATTCCACGTGAATTTTCATGCTCACCTTTGTGCTTAAGGGAGCAGAAAAAACTAATAAGCAAATAATAAAATAATAATAATAAATAATAACAATAATAATAATAATAATAATAATAAACTACCAAATGTAAGTGGAATATGAGGTAAATTTATCAGATTAGAAATAATAGTACATACTTTGTTCACTGGATATATAACTATAACATATTAGATTTTTGATATATAAATACAGTTTTTAGTCTATAAAAATTGTTTTTAAAAGTGAATTTCATTGATATTTTAACATAGGATTATATTTATTACTCATATCTCTACATCAGTTTCTCACCTCTTTCCACTCTTCTCATAACTATTCTCTAGTAGTACCTCTACCTACTGCTTCATGTACTTTAAAGAATCTATATTTAAGAGAAAACTTGTGATACTTTCCTCTCTGAGTTTCATTTATTTTGCATTTCTTGAAGTTTTCCAGTTCTATCTATTATGAATAGTGTTACAAGAAGCATGGGTTTGCAGATATCACTGTTCAATGCTTTCTTTGCTGCTCTGGGTATTTGTACAGAAGTAGTACAGCTGAATCAGCTGGTTTTAGTATTTCTGGATATGCCTTTATACTGTTGCTCATAGTTCAGCACAAATTTCAAGCTAACCAGTGGTATAAACATTCTGAATGAGGGGAAGTAGAAAATCAATATAGCCTTGATTTGAATTTCCATGTTGGCCTATTGTATTGAAATTGCCCATCTATTTGTCATGTAGGCCACTGTTCCACATCACATACCTCCTCCCTGCCATCTTGTCTCCAAGAGGATGTCAACACTCCCCACCTCCCACCCCACCAGACCTCAAAACTCCATGGGGCCTCCAGTCTCTGAGAGTTAGGTGTATCCTTTCTGATTGAACCCAGACCCTGAAGTCCTATGCTGCCTGATTAGTGGTCCAGTGTTCAAAGTCCTTGGTGATCAGAGAAATGCAAAGCAAAAACATCCCTGAGATTCCACCTTACACCAATCAGAATGGCTAAGATCAAAACCTCAGGTGACAGCACATGTTGGCGAGTACATGGAGAAAGAAGAATGCTCCTTCATTGCTGGTCCTCCATTGCTGGTGGGATTGCAAACTGGTGCAACCACTCTGGAAATCAATCTGGAGGTTCCTCAGAAAACTGGAAATAGATCTACCTGGACTCAGCAATAATTCTTGGGAATATACCCAAAAGATGCCCCACTATGCCACAGGGGCACATATTCCACTATGTTCATAGCAGCCTTGTTTATGATAGTAAGAAGCTGGAAACAACCTAGATGTCCCATGACAGAAGAATGGATACAGAAAGTATGGTTCATTTGCAATATTTTCTCATAGAAGTTTTAAATTTTCAGTTCCTACAACAAGAAATTTCATAAACTATGAGTTGATTTGTGTGTGTGTGTGTGTGTGTGTGTGTGTGTGTGTGTGTGGTGTGAGAATAAGGGATCAACTTTGTGTTTGTTAGTGAGCACTCCATTTTCCCAGCTGTTAAGGGAAACTTCTTTTGTAATCTTTACCTAGACTCCAAAAATGATATACTTAGGCCAATCCAAATTTTTCTAAGAAGGTTTCATTTGTTTTGAAGAATATTTTTATTTTAAGTATATGTATAAATTATATGTATTTTTCTTAGATATTATAATTTTCTTTCTTTTCATTATTTTCTGCCAGTCTTTCAGACACCAGCCTCTCTAGTTTTTCTTTTTTGGGTGATCCACAAGGCACAGTTCTGACAGAAGTCTCTCAATGTCCTGGCGTTTAATCTCCTCAGGCACAGCAATTATACAATTAGATTCTTCCTGCCCAGAAGGCCAGCACTGGTACTGTCCTCAGGCACACACTGTTTTCACTGTTCTTTGTTAATGTTATAGCTCTCAAGCTCTGATTTTGCATTTTAGTGTGTATGGTTTGTTTTCTGTTTTGTAAATTTAACTCGATCTTTGAGGTGTGTTGCTCAGTGTGTAACCTATGTGTACGAGTTCTATTAATCCTACTTTTAAATAGAGTTCTCCTTAAGGTGCAAATGCATTGCAAATATGTTATTCCTTTGTAGACTGGATATTTTCAAAATTGTGTGTAGTGATAGTATGTTATTTAGATGGTATTTATTATCCAAAGTATGTTTGCAGAATTCCTGCCATTTTTATCCTAGGAATAACTTTCACAAAATGAAGTTTATTATAACTTCAACTTAGTCACTATAAAACCACAAACACATACCATGTTTTATATAAGTCTGATTGAAATAAATGATACTAAAGTCCTTGCTTTGAATTTCAGAAAAATGCAAACCTTCCATGATTGTTTTTAGTGCCACAGAATACCCGAAATTAAATTTAAGTACATTTTAAACAACTGTTGCCTGTTGAAAGAATAAATTTGTGTAATTGACTAGCTTGAAACAAAATGTCTATATTGAACATCTCCAAATTAGCAGTTGCCAAATTATTCCACAATTAATTAAAGTATCATTGATATGAGATTTGTGAAGCAGTCATGAATACTTTAAATTTACTATGATTTAAATTTTATTTCTGATGAGATACAAGCCTTGAAATAATTCTTAGTAATATGGGTGTTGATGCCTTATAAAGTAAGTATAGGATAGGATTTCTGATTTCTATAAACTAATGCCAACTATTGGGATAATTTCCTTTCATTAAATTCTGTAGGATGATGATTCTTTCATTATGCTTTTATATTTAAAAATTGATCTTATCATAAATAATATTCTTGTTTGGGTGTTACTATAAGATTAATAAATTTAATAAATATTTATCATTAAATACTTCATATGATCCATAAGAACTAAAAAATGTAATGAATATGAATTTACTTCAATGTTTAGAATAACACCATGAAAATTATGACATTTCCCATCCTTACAGTAGAGAATTTTTAATTCATTTATAACAAGTGTTACTTGAAGATATTTTTGTAAATTGAGATACCACAAATTATATAAATATGTCAATATGCTTGATAAAACATAACTACTTGGTTTCCAAAATGGCTAAGCTAAAAAAATATACTTCAAACCTAGCCACAACTTTGTCAAGCTTCTACTCTCATTTCTTCCATCATTGTGTGAGTAAAGAGTCCAGTTTTTTGTACCATTCTAAAAACATCATTTTATTGGATTTGAAAATGCCTACCTACATTATTTTATTTACCAAAAGCATAATATAGGTTATTTTGAGGAGTAGACACAAGAAATCATTTTGCTTCAGGAATGAATATAGATTGAATAAACTATATTCATTCAAAATTGTTACAATAGTTACTATACCCAGCTTTTCTCATTCATATAGCTTCTGCTTCTGCACGTTTTGTAGCACACAAATCATAAAAGTAAAAGAAAATAAAAATCAGTTAAAATCCTCAAAGTAGGATAACAATATATATGTACATTGTACTAGGTACTTAACCTAGTAATAATTAAAACTTTATTGGAAAATAATATAGAATCTATGCAAACACATTCCCTATACAAAGAACCTGAACAAGTGCAGATTTTGGGTTTAAAGTGTTAGAGTTACTCTCCACAGTGAGCAACCAGCACAGTCAGTCAACAGGCACTCCAGGGAGAAAGTGAGGTTAAAAGAGAAAAAACACAATTAGATAACGCTGTAGCATGACCCCAGCCAGCTCTAAGGCTGCCATGAGTTTATTTATTTTTCCAGTCTGCTTTTATGCCACTTTTTAAAGTATATGCAAAATAAGATCAATTCTGGGTCAAGGAGCAAGCAAAAAAATTAACAAAATCCTTTTATGTAAAAAAATTGCCTTTACTAGTGGATAATCTGGGTGATTAAGACAAAAGGAATGCCACACATTCCTTAGCTGAGCCTGACCTAAGCTTTGCATTAACTCAAATGGAAATATTCTTTCTTTTTCTTATTGGAAATTTTCTTTATTTACTTTTCAAGTGTTTTTCCCTTTTCTGGTTTTCCCCCTCCAAGAAACCCCCTATCCCATCCTCTTCCCCCTAATTCTATGAGGGTGTTCCCCCACCCACCCACCAACCCCAACCTCCCTGCCCTTAAATTTCCCTACACTGAGGCATCTATCAAGCCTTCATAGGACGAAGGACCTCTCCTCCCATTGATGCCTGAAAAGGCCATCCTCTCTGCATATGCAGATAGAGCCATGGGTTCTTCCAGGTGTACTCCTTGGTTGGTGGCTTAGTCCCTGGGAGCTGGGGTGGGTGGGGTGGGTGGGTGGGTCTATTTGGTTGCTATTATTGTTCTTCCTATGGGGTTGCAAACCTCTTCAGCTCCTTCACTCCTTTCTCTAACTCCTCCATTGGGGACCAGGCACATGGTCCTATGGTTGGTTGCAAGCATCTGTCTCTGTATATGTAAGGCTCTAGCATAGCTTCTCAGGAGACAGCTATATCAGGCTCCTTTCAGCAATCACTTCTTGGTATTCACAATAGTGCCTGGGTTTGGTGACTATATATGGGATGGATCCCCAGGTGAGGCAGTCACTGGATGGCCTTTCCTTCAGTCTCTGCTCTACACTTTGTCTCTATTTGCTCCCAAAGAATTTTCAACTGACTAATATCGAATGGTCGATAAGCACCTAAAGAAATGTTCAACATCCTTGGTCATCAGGAAAATGCAAATCAAAATAACCCTGAGATTCCACCTCACACCAGTCAGAATGGCTAAGATCAAAAATTCAGGTGACTGCAGATATTGGCAAGGATGTGGAAAAAGAGAAACACTCCTTCATTGCTGGTGGGATTGCAAGATGGTACAACTACTCTGGAAGTTCCTCAGAAAATTGGACATAGTATTACCTGAGGATCCAGCTATAGCACGCCTGGGCATATACCCAAACGTTTCTCCAACATATGACACATTCTCCACTATGTTCACAGCAGCCTTATTTACAATATCCAGAAGCTGGAAAGAACCCAGATGTCCTTCAATAGAGGAATGGATTACAGAAAATGTGGTACATTTATACAATGGAGCTATTAAAAATAATGAATTCATGAAATTCTTAGGCAAATGGATGGAACTAGAAATTATCCTGAGTGAGATAACCCAATCACAAAACAACACACATTTTGTCCACTCACCCATAAGTGGATATTAGCCCCAAAGATCAGAATACCCAAGATACAATTCATGGACCACATGAAGCTCAAGAAAAAAGAAGACCAAACTGTGGGTGCTTCAGTCCTTCTTAGAAAAGGGAAATGTAAATATTCTTAATCTGAGCCTATTTGCTGAGTCCTAGCACAAAGTCAGATTCCCTCTTTGAGCTCAGGTCTTTGTCCTGGCTAGATGTCAAATTCTGGCAAGTTTTTAGAAATGGTCCCCAAAGCTCTCCACACCACAGATAGATCAGATTGCTAGAAATTCATTGCCATAAATGAGGTTTATGGAAAAATATTACAATGGATTTAAGAAAAGTACAGATGTTAACTAGATGTTAACTATATAGCATATTGTTTCTAACTACAACTCAAAAATACATTTTATCCTAATATTGGATGATTGATCAAGAGCTAAAACAAAGAAAAAAGAAAAGAATATTTAAAGCAACCTAAATTTTGTGCCAACCCAACACAACAGTAAATGAGGATCAATTCCTTTGAAATTACATGTAGTAACTATTTGCTATAAATCTTTTTTGGAAGGTGACAAGAGCTATAAAGTATGTCTCAATAAATACAACCTAGGAAGGTAGCAATCGAACAATAGCACCAGTGCCATGTAGATTCTGTAATGCTTTTTAGGGAACTCTTGGTTTATATTTGCTTTATATTGAGAATATGATGTTGAATGTTTGTATTGAAGAGAAGAGAATAAACCCAACCCATATACTCTAAAAAGAGTTAATAAACACAAAATTGGGACATTAATACACTATTCAGTCATAAAAATATGTACTACATGTTTGAATTTTAAACAATCAATTAATAATAGAGCTGGAATATACTTTCTAGGACTTGCTTATTTTGATAGTGTTCAATCACATAGTCAACTCTCTTCTAATCATTCTCCAACAATCTGTAAGGAAAAATGTTAACGAGGAGGAGGAAAGGAAGAAAAAGTATGTCAGTTCGTAATGAATAAGCTTGTTTGCAGTATATTTTCAACTTCTCCTTTCTGTTTAGGAGAAAAGTAGGATTCTTCTTCACCTACCAGAGTAAAACTATTCAGACAAATATCACACTGATTCATGTCCCTGAGACTCATTCTCAGTGTTCTTACACAGACAATGGAAGCCTGTGAAGTAAAGGAAGCTTGTTTCTTCTGCTTTTACTGGAAACCTGATGAGACATTGACTCTCACATTAATATGTCTGCTACTCTATGGGGAAGAGCTATAGATATCTCATATATGTGTAGCTAACATTTAACTATTACTATTTAATTGTTTCTTAAAGTTTTGTTAACACACAGAGAGAGAGAGAGAGAGAGAAAGAGAGAGAGAGAGAGAGAAATATTCATTTTACATTTTACTCTCTTCCAGTACTCTTTAACTAAATGGGTAACATCTGTGGACTTAACAATAACCCCTAAATTAATATGTTTTCCTTTTTTTTGATCAGTTTTTCTTTCTTCTTCAGTTGTTTAGAATATAGACACATTTAGCATTATCCAGACCTTGACATTTTATCTTTTTCTAGGCCCATCACATTCTCTTTTATGAAGCTTGGCAATGGCACAACAGTGGCGTATTCTGGATAATCACAGAAACACAAGGTATACTTACAGGGTACTTTAAGGTTGAATGATGAAGTTTGTATAGTAGGTATACTAGCTGATATTTTAGTTTCCCTCTCAGTTCATGAAGGGTTTAAAGGAATACAATCCAAAAGTAGGCTAAAGAACATTTTTTACTAAACCAATAAGGTCATAGTGCATGTCTCTTATTGTTATAGATATGATAATCTCTGTATAAAAAATATATTATAACATAAATATTTATATGAAAGACAAAGTTGGAATAATCAACCATTTCAATATCTAGGTTCCATAAACCATAGTTATTCTTCTTTTGTTAACTTTAAATTAGTCTGTGATGTCATGTGATTTTTCAATAATATTGTTATCCATATTATTTTAACACATTAAAAATATGTAGAAATTTAGTTTAACTTATTTAGGTTTTTTTCTTCTTCGTAAAGTAGATTTAAGTCACGATAAGTGATTTTTAAATATTTCTAAGAAATCTTCCAGGGCATACTTAGGTCAATCTGACTTCATATGGATAAAGACAGACATTCGAAAATATTAAGTCACAAAATGATAGTGCACAGTAAATTATTAATTCTGTGGTAAATTAGTGTGCCTGGTAATAAAAAACAAACAAACACATTCAATACATTTGTATGCATCTGGAAGATTTTAGATGGCTACTAATTGTTCTACTGTAGCAGCCAAATACAGACATGTTTCAAACACCCTGAACAAAAATGATTAAAAAGGAAAAAAAAAAATCAGTAAAATCTTAATCATACATAATTTATTGGGTTCAGTGAGCATTTTCTCTCAGGGTATCAGCTTTTGTGAGTGTGCTGTAAAACATGGACCTGTTCCAATACTAAGGACAGCCCTTAATAGTATACAGCACTCCATGCCAGACTTATAACTGGTAGCAATTATGTCCACAACCTGGCTGAGGTTATTGCCAAGTTTTCCTGAAAGGAAACACCACAAAGCAATAGTATCAATCTTATCATTGTCTTATCTGGCTTTTTTTCTAATCTCAGGCAGTGCTTGCTGCCTGTCACACCAGCCAGTGTGTGAATAAACCAGCACTAATTAAATCGGAGAAGGGGTCCACAGTTTTGGCTTTAGTTTATTCCAATTTTCTTTATTTATAGTTTCAAAATTTTGGAGTTTCCACATTCATCTATTTACTCACTTAAATGTTATTGGTAGCCCCTTTTCTAAGTTGTTAAGTGAAATAAAACATTAGTTATACTTCAGGCAGAAAGCACAAACCAAATAGTAATGTAAGCAGAAAAACTTGAATACAAATACTTTTTACCTGAACAAAAGGCTTAAAAATGAATTAATTTACTAATGAGGAGTAATATGTATAAAACCTACCTATTCATCTATGTATTTTAGTGTTTGTGACAGCTATTTGTGCAAGAGTTGGAGCACAGAGGACAGGTACATTTGTAAAAAATGCAGGAAGAGTACATGTAAGGGACTCTCATTTATCTAGAGTTTCTCAAGTGTTCAAAGAAAATTTCCCTCTCTAAGAATGAGATTGGAACACTATTAGAGGTCACAAACCATCTCTGAACCCAAGACTCGCTGAGGAGCACATGATAAAGTCAGTTAGGCTGTGAACCTGAGACCCATGGAAGGGCAGTCAACACTCTTCAGCCCCGAGTCACTTTTCCAGACCTTCATTTGCCGATTTGTATGCTACCATTCTTGTATTTTTATTATTACAGTTTTTTAATTTATTTTTAAGACAAAATATATAAAGTCAGCATTACTCTCTTGACAAAGATTGTGTAGTGCATTTGAGCCTATTTGTAGTAACGTGACTTTCCCTTTGTTGATCCTAATTTTTACTGTAATAGTATTCCCAAACTGCTCCGAGAGTAAGTTAGTCCATTAATTAGTCCACCAAGGTGGTGCAAGAATCCACTTACTGAATTAAGCAAGTAACATCTTCACATTTAGGCAAAACTCCCCTTTTGCTCTTTAAATATGATGAACATTTCAAATAGGCATTAAGAGACCATTACTACATTTTAAGTGTTTATGTAATTTCAAAAATTTAGTTAATATTCTAGTAACCCAAACAATAGTTTTTTGAGAGTTTAAGTTATACATACATGTAGATGAAGAGAAAAAAGTGTATATTTTATTCTTAAATTTTAATATTTACCTGCAAAATACCTTTTCTTTAGAATGTTACAGAGAGGAATTCACCGTTTTTATAGCATTCTTTAATAGCTATAGAGGTAAATAATTTATTTCTGGTTTCCTGACCTGGATAGTAGGGTTTATTTATGTATTTTTTTTTATCATTACCACTTATGGACCCTCATTTTATGCTGGTGAATAAATTGCCAATGTGAGCAACTGGTACATTTTATAAACAGGCATTGCAATAGGCAAGTTATACATTAATACACAGAGCCTCTACATGAATAATTGCTTATTTGCAATCCTCCAGGTGATAAACACTGCTAAGTATATTTGGTGATAAATTATTATATTTATAAAATTAAACCCTAGCATATATAATAAATTATGTGACTTCTAACACACTTAGTTTTGTACATTATTCCTCCTGTTCCAATTCAAGGACAATATTATCCCCAGACAAAAAGTGGTTGCCTTAAACAACAAACAGTACTGAATCCTATATAAAGTAGGGTATTGTTCTTGTGAATATATATATATATATATATATATATATATATATATAGGTTACTTTAATAATTAAATACACAAAGAGTTTGATAAAATACCTAATCATAAAGAACTTTAATATACCATAAACTATTTCAATTTACAAAAATTTTATTTACAGATTTTTATTTTTGTATATTCAAGCCATAATTTACTTTGAGTAACCTAAATGGTAGAAAATAAAATGTCAAGTAAAGAGACACTAAAGTTATATTAAAAGCTCTACTGCCACATATGAGTAAATTAAACATTTAGGCATCTAAATTTTATATCTTTTTTCCTTTTTATTAATGAATATTATTCATTCTTCTCCTGTATATCCATGAAAAGTATTTTTTTTGTTCATAGAAATATGGTTAAGCTTTGACTGAATATGTTTCCATACATTTGTGTATTGACTTAAATATTTAAGTATAAAGTGTTTAGATACGCATTTGTATAATTGTATATTTTGTATAATATTCATTTCAATTTAGGTTATCTGAAAGCAGTATTTGATAAACTTGTTATGTGTTTTCATACTGTTATTTAGTTTATTTTGAGTTCTTCCTGTGTAGTATAGGCTTGCCTGGGACTTATGGTGGCTTTGAACTGAAAAATTACTACCTCTACATCCAGGATGTTGGGGTTAGAGGCATGTACCATCATGCATGGTTTAGTGGTAAAATTTCTGTAGTATACTATATAACTAAATAAATATATCTCAGATGATGTAATTTGTGTTTTTATTTTGTTGTGCTACTACAAATTAAATCATATATGTGATAAATTATATAATCATAGCTTTATTACATTCCATAATTCTAAAGTTATTATCTAAAATCATATTTAATATTGTTATATACTAGTATGCACATATGGTATAAAAAGCTTCAACAATTCAAATGGACTGGAAGATATTAACTGTATAGATTAAACACATGGATCACAAAAGTACTATATTGGGTAATTGAATGAGTAGATGAATGAGGAAAGAAATGGAAAAAACTGAATATTGGTTACAGTATCAGGTACATGAATCCTTTCATCAATACAAGAACAAAGATAAGAGACAAACGTGGAACACACCATTTTATTAGATGGACAATTTCACTAAAAGTATGAATATTTGTGTTAGAAAAATCATGATAATCTTCCTTCATTATCTTTTCATGTTTCTGTTTTTGGTTGGTACCCTCTAGCATGTCTAGGTCAATATTCTATGACATTGTAGCTTACATGTGCACTGTGTCATATGTATATTTAATATCCATTTGTGAAAACACTATTAAGTATTCACACATAATACCTCATTTGATGGCTATGCAAATTATTTGTGTACCTTGAAATTTTACAATGAATTTCTTATGTAGAAACGAGGATAAAAAGGATTTCTCAATACTGAATTTTTCTATAGCTACATAAGCAAGAACTTAGAAAGTAAATGGCATCAGTATGCAAGTACTTGTCTCTGCTTGACTATATATGCTTCTGCAGGGATCAGTTAGACTTGCTTCTAGTTTGTGGACTGCGTTTGAAAATGTTTCTGCCTCTTAACAATCCAACACCACAGCCAGAAGAGTGTGCCCCATCTGGAATACATGTTTCTAAGGTCTGTGAAGCTAAGCACATTTCAGAAGCAATTCATGTAGATATAAGAAACACTTCTGTATGAATGTGTGAATGTGTCACATCTCTAAAAATTCATTTGACCACATGATTTATGTCATAAAATGAAAGTCAATGAATGGTGAAATTATATATATAGTCAAAATAGGCTAAGGAAAAGATTATAAATCAAACAATACATATAAGCATGTTTCTTTATTATTATTATTATTGTTGTTGTTGTTATTTTGGTGAACTTATATATTTATTCAAAGTAGGCTAAGGAAAAGATTATTTAGAAACCAAACAATACATATGAGCATGCTTCTTTATTTTTTTATTAATTATTATTCGTAGTAGTAGTAGTATCTTTAATCTTTTTACTGTCCAATCATTATCCTCTTCCCATTCTGCCCTCCAACAGCTCCTCACCCTACTTTGCCTTACCCTTCTTCAAGAAGTTGTCCCCATACCCACCCGCACCCCCATCCCATCAAGCATCCCCACTCTCCTGGGGCCTCAAGTCTATGAATGGTTAGGTGCATCTTCTCTCACTGAGGCTAGACCAGGCAGCCCTCTGCTGCAAATATGTCTGTTGCCTGGGACCAACTAGTATATGCTACTTGATTGGTGGCTCATCTGGTTGGTGGCTCATCGACTGAGAGATCTCAGGGGTCCAGGTTAGTTGAAACTGCTGGTCTTCCTATGGGATCTTCCTATCCTCCTCAACTTCTTCCAGCCTTTGCCTAATTCAACCACAAGGGTCCCTGACTCCAGTCCATTGGTTGAGATTAAGTATCTGCTTCTGTCTCAGTCCACTTCTTGTTGGACTTTTCAGAGGGCAGCAATGCCAGGCTCCTGTCTGTATGCACACCATAGCATTAGCAATAGTGTCAGGCCTTGGAGCCTCCCCTTGAACTGGAACTGAATTTGGGCCTGTCACTTGACCTCCTTCCCCTCATTTTTGTCTCTGCAGTTCTTTTAGACAGGAACAATTCTGGGTCAGAGATTTTGACTGTAGGATGGCAATGCCATCTCTTCTCTATATGCCCTGTCTTTCTACTGGAGGTGGACTCTACAAGTTCCCTCTCCCCACTCTTGGGAATTCCATCTAAAGTCCCTCCCTTTGAGTCCTGAGATTCTCTCACCTCCCAGGTCTCTGGTATATTCTAGAGCATTCCCCCAGCTCCCACTCCGAGGTTGAGTATTTCTGTTCATTTTGCAGTCCCTCAGGTCTTCACGCCTCTCCCCCCCAATACCTGATAATGTTCCCCTTTTTTTCCTCACTTGGACACTTCATACAATGAAAACACTCCTATAAAATATCAGCATTTTTCAAAATGACTACAGAAAAATTATATTTTTCATAAAATTTAAAAAGGGCATAGTTAAAAATGATTTGAAGTACTGTTTTAGCAAAGTAAGTTTTTTTTTTCTGATTTAGAATTTTAATGATAAATTTAAATAGCCTGCCTTTTAAATTTTCCTTGAATTTCTTTAGTATATGACAATGATGCTTATAAAGCTGTTTGGTATTTCTTTTCCTTTTTGGGGAGGGGAGTGCAGCGAACTTTATTGAAGGTATTCAAGAAAGTAGGGCGGGCTCCCTAGGCCCCTCCTTTTATTATGGAGTCTGGAATGGAAATTGTGAGGGAGATGCTCAGTGTTGGGGGCTGAGTTGGGACAGGGACTCTTCAGTCACCGCGTGCCTCTCTCTTGCTCTCAGTGTCCTTGCTGGGGTGGGTGGTCCAGGGGTTTTTGCTCCTTGGAGTCCATGTAGGCCATGAGGTCCACGACCCTGTTGCTGTAGCCATATTCATTGTCATACCAGGAAATGAGCTTTACAAAGTTGTCATTGAGAACAGTGCCAGCCCCAGCATCAAAAAAAGAGTGAGAGTTGCTGTTGAAGTCATAAGAGACAGCCTGGTACTCAATGTAGCCCAGGTTGCCCTTTATAGGGCCCTCAGATGTCTGCTTCACCAACTTCTTGATGTCATCATACTTGAAAGGTTTCTCTAGGCAGCATGCCAGATCATCAGTGGGTACATTGTGGGTAGGATCACAGAAGGTCATGCCAGTGAGCTTCCCGTTCAGCTCTGGGATGACCTTGCCCATAGCCTTGACAGCACCAGTAGATGTAGGGATGATGTTCTGGGCAGTCCCATGGCCATCACTCTACAGCTTTCTAGAGGGACCATCCACATTCTACTGAGTAGCAGTGATAGCATGGACCATGATCATGAGCCCTTCTATGATGCCAAAGTTGTTATAGATGAGCTTTGCCAGGAGGCTAAGCAGTTGGTGGTACAGGATGCATTCCTGACAATCTTGAGTGAGTGGTTATATTTCTTGTGACTCACACCTATCACAAACATGGGGGCATCGGCAAAAGGGGCAGAGATGATGAACCTTTTGGCCCCACACTTCGAATGGGCCCCGGCCTTCTCCATGGTGGTAAAGTTGCCAGTAGACTCCACGACATACTCAGCACCAGCATCACCCCATTTCATATTAGCGGGATCTCGTTCCTGGAAGATGGTTATGGGTTTCCCATTGATGACAAGCTTCCCATTCTCAGCCTTGACTGTGCTTTTGAATTTGCCGTAGGTGAAGTCATACTGGAACATGTAGACCATATAGTTGGGGTCAATGAAGGGTTTGTTGATGGCAACAGTCTCCACTTTACCAAGTGCAGAGCAGAAGGTATCCCTAGTAATCAGGAGTCCAACCAAATCTTTTCACACCAACCTTAACCCTCTTGTCTACAGAATGAGGCTGGCACCGCACAAGAAGATGTGGCTGTCTCTGGAACAAGGAAGAAGAGAATGTCTTGATATTTCAACACGTATCATGATATGGTCTTCTAATAACATTTAGAGCAGAAATATTTAAATACTTAAGAAGTGTTATTTATAGAGACTCTAAGTTTTCCACAGTAAATTTGTCTACAATGAATTTGTCTTTGTATAAAATAATATGATATCATAGCTATGAGATACATAATTCATTCCCAATATACTATGACACACTCCAATTTATGATGCAACATTGTGAAAACAGACATCCATTTTTCATGACTAGTTCATTTTGTTGAAATGTTTATTGATGGTAGAATAAGTTTAATTCTTTTAAAGCAATAACCATGGAATACTGCATGTCTCTTTACTCTGTGTGGTTCATAAATATTAAAGTAAGAAATATCACTTGTTAAACTAGAAAATGAAAGTGTACACAGAAAAACTGGCTACCAAGGAAGATGGACATGGTGGGTCATGACTGTAATTGCATTCCCTTTGTGGTGAAAGTAGTGATGATACAAGATAAGTCTGGGGGAAAGAGTGTGTTCTAGGGTAGCCTGGACTACACAGCAAGGCACTCTTGACACTTAGGGATTTTCTTTTCTTTCTTTCTCTTTCTTTCTTTCTTTCTTTTTGCTTGTTTGGTTGTTTGGGTTTTTTTTTGGTTTTTTTTCTTTGGTTTTTTGAGACAGGGTTTCTCTGTGTAGCCCTGGCTGTCCTGGAAATCACTCTGTAGACCAGGCTGGCTCGAACTCAGAAATCCACCTGCCTTTGCCTCTCAAGTGCTGGGATTAAAGGTGTGCACCACCACTGCCTGGCTGGGGATTTTATTTTCATTTATATAGTATTGAGAGTCAAGCTCTAATGCCTTCATTTTCCCTAAATAATGTAATTTGCAGGTATGATTTGCATAGGAAATACATCTAAACATTTCACCATTCATCTAGTTTTAAACATTTTTCTTTTTAAAAGCTCTAAAAACTGCCAGTGATTTATCAAAGGTCCATAGTGCTTACTTCCACATTTTTTTTTTCTTTTTTTTTTGGTACTTGGTGATAACATCACCTGTGATTTTCAAAGCAAACTTCACGTTTATGTATTTGCAGATAAATTGTTCACATTGTAGTTCTGATAAAGAAATCACAAGTAGTTCCCAACATCAAAAATAAAAAAGTTCCAAAGTTTGCGTTCAGTTACATTAGTTACATTAATATCAAGGACTGTCTAATTAATTGTATAAAGCATTAAGCTTTATTATGTAAATATAAATCTATCTAGTTGTCATCTATTCATTTGCCAAATCATGTACTTATTAAACACCATTTATATAATTAAAATGAAGTCAGGATTTCCCTTTTGGGAAGTTTACATATCTTATCCTAGGACTATAACAAAAATTATATTTTTTTTCAAATTTAGTACCATACAAATAAAAGTGATTTTCTTAAAGAATACATATAATATAGTCATTTAATTTTATGTTCACTAATGATCATTAAGTACTCTATAAATATTCCCAATATGGTGCTATTTATAAGAGTAGGAAAATAACCTAACTATCCATCATTTCTGTGCTTCTAATCATGACTTTTACAGTTTTACTTTTTATTCATGAATTCTGAGATATTGCTTAGATGAACTTTGATAGTTTCTCTAATATTTTCTAAAAGTACTATAAGATTCCCAAATTGACCTATAACTCAATTTATAAATAGTGTCATTTAAAAGTATATAAATATTACAACTTTCTATGTATTAATTGCATATGATTCACATATTAAAGTTTTACTGCTTTGCACAATTTATTTGTATTTTGATATCTAAATATTTAATATTATTCTAAGACAGTCCTACATATTCTATTACTTTCTAGTGGTTAACATTTCTGTTCTCTTCTTGTTTAATGACGCTAATTATCACTTTAAAGTAATATAATGACGATGTTATATGTTTCCTATGAAAACACCACTTAAACATTTGTTTCATTGTTTTGGATACCAGTTTTCATATTTGATGGAGTATCAAATTACTCAAGTTACATCTTGTTCATCACTCAGAATGTTCATGAACAAAATCATAACCATGTATTTTATTTGCTTTTGTGTTTTGCAATGTAAAATACCTACTTAAAGAGAGGATTTGTGCTTAACAAAATAGATATATTTGACAATACTCTTGTAAAAATATCTCAGAACTTGTATTTTTACCCATCTTGGTAATTAAATACTGTTTTTTTGCTCTGATAATTATTTCATATTGTTGTCAATGACATATTTTGCTATATTCTAAATAGTTTTAGGTCATTAAATATTGTTAATTATATCTAATTAATTTCATTTTAATTTATCATCTCAAACCAAAAATTTCAAAATGAATTTGAATTAAAAAAATATCTAGTATATTTTGATATTTTTGTCTTCTTTATAGAGCATTTAAATATTGGGAGAAAGTTAGTAAAATCTTTTGTATAAACTATAGATTGAAATAATTTATATTATACAATGAATCAGGAATTAATCAAATGGTTGAAAAAATGAAACATTATTCATCATTTTTGCTGATAACTTCACAATGTCCAATTTGTTTAGCTGGGAAATTCTGATTTAATAGTCAACCTAGAACTTCTGTGGCCAGCCTCCAAATTAGCTGGAGTTAGGTAGGGGGCCCAAGATGCCTTATCATTAACAAATCAGACTTTTCCAATTTTTTTCTTTATTCAACAGACTATGTGAGCTTATTCACAGTTATGGAAAATTGAACTCCAGTTTCCAAGGTATACCAATTTGATCAGAGGAATTGCATGTGAAGGCATACAGCTGCAAGTGCTTTCAAATACTGTCTGTCATTGATAGAGGGGATTTTAATCTTGCACTAATTTGTTTCTTTAGTTTCTTATATACAATTCAGTTTATTATATAAATTATCTTGAAAATAACTAAATAAAATCTTAATGATATGTAAGCTTTAGTTTAGATAGAATTCCTTACTTGATATGCAAACATTAATTTGTATTTTCAACGTGTCTGAAACATATTGCTGTATCATTAGTTGTTGGGAAGCTCAAAACATGGATGCCCATATAACATTAACATGATTAATGGGTGCAGAATCCAAATACTGGACATCCTTCAGACACATTGAAGACTACAGACAGCTGTCCCAAAGAAAGGCAAACAATCAAGATTGAAGAAGGGTTAGCAGGTAAACATACTGCAGTTTCTTGAAAAACTGGTGTTTTTTCCCAAATGTGAAATGTGTGTGAGTGTGTGTGTGCGTAATCTTTAATCATCATCATTTCTCACTTGAAATACCATTGAAATGACAAAAGCACAAAAAGCAATGGCTATTCAGAATATTGTTGCCTGAAACTAATGTGTGAATGGCCATTAAAGAAATCAATGAGAGGCTGTAAACTTTCCCTCTACATTGTTTTCAATAAAATTGAAGACAATATAGCTGTCAGCTGACAGATTAAAATAAATGATTTCACAGGATAAATTACTTTGTGTTTTTTGGAATTTAAATGATTAGCTTTAAGATATTTAGTGGGTTTACTGTAAAAAACATTGCATGTTTTTTAGATTAAAAAAAACTTAGTGATTATACTTTGTAGCCTTAAGAATTATTTGAATATATATATAAGTATGAGAAATAAATACCATAAATACTTTAAGTGAACTAAATATGGATTTTAAAAATCTACATGCTTAAATGCGAAGCTATATGCCATTATTTATTCTTTAAAATATTCTGTTGATTATTTAAATCAGTGTTTTATTTGATTATCTAATTTCATTTTAGATATCTAAAATGCAAAATATAAAAATTGAAAAAGTAAGAGATACACACATTCATATTGCAAAGAAGTAAGAAGTGATGTCTTCAGGAACAGACAGATATTATACACAGGATTGAATATAAATACAAGTCTAGTGGAAAAAATAAATTCTCTAAAATTGGACTAAGTAAATAATTCCCAAACCTCAGTTTTGCCAAAATTCTCTTTATTAAGTTGTACACAAAAATTATACGACCACAATTTTAACAGATTGTTTTCTAACTAAAACAAACAAAGAAACAAACCAATCATATATATTTGGTTACACACCTCCTTAGTCTCCATCATAGGTTTTTATTTGAGCATATTGTTTATGGCGAAGTAACGTCCTCTTCTGGTATGTGAGGTCACCAAACTAGGGTGTGGTATACACACACCGTACACACATATAGCCTAACACACGTAAAACCAAATATTTAAAATAATTATTGTGCAATATAGAACTTAATGCAAAAATACTAATATATATCCATAGTCAAAATAAACATATATAAATCAACTTGAATATAGAGCAATAGTAAATTTAATTGATTAAATGAAAAAAGTAAAAAGAGAGAAAGCACAATTAAGATAATATCAAAGGAATTTGTCATCTTTAGATCCAAGATAACTTCTACCAATAGCAAGACCCACGTAGTCACTGAAGTGTGTTTCACGAAGAGAGAAAAACATTTGCATTACAGGCTTTCATAAAACACAGCAGTAGTCAATTTTTCTATCAGTTTCACACACAAAATAAATAGTAAATTTTTTTCTGGTCAGTTAGAGCAATTGATTTCTTTAAGACAGTTTTGCTTATCATAAGAATTTAAATATGACATTTTAAGAGGTATCATAGCCATTTAGGTGTGAAAGCATCTTCTCTAGCTGTTGTATGATCTGAATCGGGATAAGAGGATTTAAAATCTGTTTCTCAAGACTACGGCCTCTGGCAGAAAAGTTGGAAGTGAGAACAACTTCCCACGGACTTATTCGCCTTTCTAAGTGGCATTTCTGAATGCTGTTTGGAACATGAGAAATATCACTACCCTGTAACTTTCCCACAGTGCTCAACTAAATTGAAGGGAGAATAGATGAGACTATCTATGTAGAAAGAGAATGAATTCAAGCAATCATCCCCTTCTTCCCTGTGGGAATTTCACACAGAGCAGTCTATTCCCATAAAGGTCCTATAGTGAAAGAGGGGAAGGATCAGAATTCACATAGAGAGCTGAAATGATTAAAAAATATTGGAGTGGATTGTGAAAAACGTCAAAGGTACATTTCGATTTGGCTTTGAAAATACCATATTTTCAATCAGCTCTAAATAAAAGCTATACATAGATAGTTTACCAAAAAAAAAAAAAAAAAAAAGATGAAATAGGGTAATCTCTGTAAAACAGTGGTTGCAAATTGAATATGCATAGAAGAAGCAAAGAATGTAAAATGGAGTCGTTGACAGTACACCATTGGCTACTTTAGGCCTCTGTGGCACAACTGAGCCTTGTGTCTATTGTAAGTGTCTGAGATGCTTCAGAGACATTCACTTTACTCTGGATATTCCATTGTAAATTACTACTTTACTTCATCTAGTCTCTATTATGCATTTTCTTAGTGCTCTAGATCCTTTTGTTTGTTACTTTATTCTGTGAAATTTGTCTATAGACATCTATCATAGACAAACTATGCATGGATTTTACCCTGTATGCACTATATAAAGAAACTAGTGCATATATTACTTTCTTTAAAAAGTATTGCATGAACTAATTATAGCAATATTTACATACTTATTTTATAAATTGACCCAATAAATTTCTACATGAATTTGAGTATAAGAATATCGCCTATATAAATTGTTAATATGATTTTAGCTTCTGATAATTCATTTTAAAAGAAATATTTATCTCAATTTTCCTATAAAAGTCCATTCCTAATTAATATGTTTTATCCTGAATCAGCTAAAATATTGAGCCAAAATATGTATCTTATAATGTATGTTGATTATGATATGTCTATGAGATTCAACACTATCAAAATATAAGCTGAGGGAGTTTGCATCCCCAGGGAGGCAGCAACAGTGGCAACTGGCCTGACCCCCTGATACTCCTGGAGACTGATCCACCAACCAAAGAATACACATGGAGGGACCCATGGTGCTGGCCACATATGCGGCAGAGGAGGGTCTTGTTATCCATCAGGGGGAGGAAAGGCCCTTGGGCCTGAGGGTGTTAGATCCCCCAGTATAGGAGAATGCCAAGGAGGGAAGACAAGAGTGGGTGGGTGGGTGGCTGGGAGAGTACCCCCATTGTGGCAGGGGGAGGGGGAAGGAAATGGGGAGGTTCCAAAGAGGAGATCTGGAAAGGGGAAAACATTTGACATGTAAATAAAGTATGAAAAATTAATAAAAAATAAAATAAAGGAAAAAAAACATATATCTTGTAATGCTGTGTGTTCAAAGACAGAGACATTGATTTCCATTCCTATTATGTTCTTAATAGATATTAACATTTGTACTTAAAGTATCACATTTGTGACAATATTTAAAAAATATTGTGTCCCACAGGTGTGACATCAGTTAGTGATTGTATTAATCATCTTACTTGATAATAATATTCTAGTGGAGTTTCCACCAACTTGTAAAATTCATGAACAGTTTGACTATTTTTTATGGAGTTAAAATGTAAAATAAGTTCCCTCATCTGAGGTAATTTTTCTAAGTTTTCATTTGTGATTAAGATGCCATATTAATTTGTTCTACATGGGTGCTATCTGCTAAATACTCCTTTGCAGATTGCCCTGGGAAAAGGTAAGTATTCAAGCCTTTGTGATCCTTTCCACTCAGAAAATTCTAGGTAACTAACAATTTAAATTCAAATCATTTCTTATATTGTATGAAAAAAATCAATTTTCAATAAAGGAAAAAAATTCATGTACACTTACTTTCTTTGCACGAATAAAATAAAAGTAACAATCTGGTTTTCCAAAATTTCTTGGTCCAAAAAAAGAAAAAAAAAACATCTAGAAGAGACCTTTTACATTTGTTACCCAGAGCAAAACATATGAAATAAAGTACACAATGATATTTGTATGTGTTCAATAGAAGGCAAAGATAAAATAATTTGCAAATAACTTATTGGTTAAGGGTGGAAATCCATGTCCACATACCCCTCTTGGTATTGTGGTTTTGTCTGGCTTGAACCTATGCAGGTCTTTTGCATTGTGACAGTCTCTGTGGTTTCATATGTGCAGCAACCCTGCTACTTCTTGATACTGTTTCCTTAGTGTCTTCCTTCCCTTCTGACTCTTATAATCTTTCTGCTTCCTATTCAAGATAGATTGATAGATCATTGATCCTTATAGAGAAGGGTTTGATGAAGGCACCCTGATTATGACTGAGTGTTTCCAAAGTCCTTTACTTTCTGTAAACTGTCTTTTATGGGTCTCTGTGTTAATTCCCACCTGTTGTAAGAAGCTACTCTGAGATACAGGGTGACAAGGCATTGTTCTATGTGGATAACAGTATGTCATTTGTAGTTGTTTTATTGCTATGTTCCTTTACCAGAACTAGGTTTTGTTAGCAGAACTGGCAATATTAGGTTTTCCCTTCGGCCCATACAGCAGTTCTCAACCTGCAAGTCACAACCCTTTTGGGGGTTGAGCAACCTACTTTCAGTGGTCACCTAAGTCTATCAGAAAATACAGATATTTACATTTCCATTCATAACAATTGGAAAAAATACAGCTATAAAGTAGCAATAAAAATAATTTTATGGGTGAGGGTCACCACAACATGAGGAATGGTATTAAAGGGTTGCAGCAATAGGAAGGTTGAAAATGACTATACTGTCATAGTCACTGAAACGCAAATCCGTTTTCTGTAATGGAGTGTTATGCTCAGGAGCAGTTGGTCAAGACAAAATGAACTTCGTGGTTTTTAGTAGTCTTTTGTCAAATTTTGTATTGTTTCAGCATTGTTCTCTCCTACTTGATTTTTTGATTGTTTACTTTGTCTTTTTATGTTTTATTCTTGAAGGGTGGAAAGAATATAAAGCGTGGAGAGTAGGAAGATGGGAACATGCTGGAAAGAGCTGGGAAGGGGACAGTTGATTTAAATATATGAGAATATTTAAAACAAACAAACAGGAGAACAGTGAAGGTGATTGTTACATAAAGTCCTGTAGGAAAAGGCACTGACACATATTAGTTTTGAAAACTGCAGGTATCTTGCTTTGATGAAATCAGTCTTTGATTTTCTGATGTAAAACCACAACAGTAGCACTACTCTACCTTCCAGATGTTTCTCATGATTGAAAACTGAAAGTATGCTGTAATATGAATTACTTTGAGTTTAATGACTGGAAGGAGGTTTAAGTTAAGGAAATGGGCTTATTTTCTGTGAGGTTATTTCCTCAACCCTATGAAATACCTCAGAGAGATTAAACCAAGTTTATTTCAATGCTCAAGGTGAGAAAATACTACAGAAAACTACCATATTATCCTTTGTAGACGATGGAGCTTGTCATAACAATTGAAAAGTTATTGACAATTGAAAAAGTATATTTCATTTGCATTCAGTTTAATCTGCATGCTTCTTTCTATTCTGAAAACTCTATTTAGAGTCATTATGATATTATCACTGTTGGTGCATCCCAGATCACAACCCATTAAGGCCAATTAAGGCGAAATATGTTGACTCTTTACTAATTGAAACTGGTAAACACTTACAGGCATAGTGATGTGCTAAGTGATGTGGTACTGTGCATAGTAATGTGCTTTAGAAGAATTCAAGGAAACCATGAGTCCTGATCTATATGCTACACAAACATATGGAATCATAATGGGAGAAGCATTCGAGGCAACATCAAGAGTACCACCATTATCTGAGTAACCGTACTTTTAAGAACCTTCTATTTCACAATGCTGTATGTTTCTTTTCATAATATGAGACCCATGTGTAGCTGCCTTCCTCTTTGTTTCACTGAGATGTTTGAGATTAAATTAGAAAACACATGAAAAGTAGCTTAATAAATTAGAAAACTATATAAACAAGTCTTTTTATGTAATAGGATTAAATAGCATGCTATAAAATAGCAAAGTTCACTCCAGAGATCTTTTGCTTGTCATTTGTTTCTAATCTATCCTGAAGTAGGTATTTTGCATAGTAAGCTAAAGCAAGGCAGAACAAAAACCAACTAGCCTCAAAACAATCACAACAATTGTTAATATGGAAAAACTCAAAAGGCGTTTCAAACTATTTAAAGAGTACCTCAAAAACGTTTAACCTGCAGTTACTGTGAAGTGACTGTCTTTGTTCCTATGTATCAGAGTAGTTCTACATATATCAGTTGAAATGTGGCTGGTCATAAGCTTGTTTTTCTTTAATAAAGTCTTTTCTAAGAGGTACACTGCATATAACTGATTAAAATAATTGTCATGGATGTAAGGCTATAATTAATATTAAAATATTTCTTGAAACTCTGAGAAGACTTCAGATTTCATATAAGCAGACAATTAGCTAATGTTTTATAACAGTTTTTATTCTTAGTAATTCAAATTCTTATCATGATTTTAGTTTTGGAATGTGCTAGTAATTCTACTCTACCAACTATTTTAATTGTGTCTTGTTAACAATTATGGTATATTCTGAAAGAAAAACTTTTTTGAACTGCAGTTTAGAAGTAGATATTTGTAGTTTCTTTATTTTCTGCCTTTGATTCAGTACATCACATACTCTGAGGAATGTGTTTGATCCTCTTTGTAATAAGCATTAGAGTGAGTCTATGCACTAAAAATGTGAACACTCACATCATTCCTTCCCAGTTTTCCAAAGCATAATAATTTCCAAGAAAGATTATTTTTATAGAAAGCGTATAGCAAAGTTTAAAACACTCACCGAGATTATTATTGCTCAATAAACTATCTAGGCCTCAGAATTTTAAAATGGCGTGGGAAATGTGGTTTACTCTTATCCAAAGCCTTTGCCCTAGTCCAGCCTCGACTGACGATGTATCGGCAACACAGTCTCTTACATTGCCTTACAACTGTAATGACAGGATGACTTCTAGTTTTGGAACATCATGGATTTAATTGACAAAATGAAGATATTAACAAGGATAAATAAACCTTTGTGTTGAAAAGCAGGGTAACTGCCCCTTCTATATTTATATGATACTAAGCAATGACACAGTTCAAACTGATGTACAATTTTAACAAAGTTGATATTGTGGTCCTGTGGTGTTTTGAATGAGAAAAATACCCACATCAATTCAGACATATAAATACTTGATTCCAAGTTCGTGGCCCTGTTTCAGGAGGTTCCATTGGTACAACCTTGTTGAAAGCTGTGTTTCACTGGGCTGCTGTTTGAGATATATAGCCACACACTCCTTCTGATTTTCTCTCTTTGTTTCTTGATTGCCATTTGAAAATGTGAGGTCTTAGCTGCTATTCCTGCCTTCTTGTCTGTCATTTGTTATGTGCCTCCTCAAAACAATGGACATTTCTCCCTCATGAACTATAAGCCATAATAAATTCTTTCTTCCATAAGGTGTTTTTAATCATGGTGTTTTACCACAGCAAAACAAAATGAAAAACACAATAGAAACAAAACAAAAGTAAACAAAAAATATCTCATACAAGGCCTTTGTCCTATGCCTCCCCAGTGTAAGGGATATACAGTGACACCAGGTTGTCTTTGAGGGAGAAAATTTTAGAAAAATATTAGCAATTATATTATTTACTTTATAATTTTGATTACTTTTCTATATCAATACTGCATTTTCTGCTCACTGTAGAATTGTTTGACATATCTTTTGGTATATCATTCTTAGAGAAGAATCTAAAACTATCACTTTGATAGACCAGCATATTGTTTACTACATTCTATGTGTATGAGTACACCATTGTTCTCTTCAGACTCACCAGAAAAGGGCATTAGAACCCATTACAGATGGTTGTGAGCCACTATGTGGTTGCTGGAAATTGAAATCAGGACCTGTGGAAGAGCAGTCAGTGCTCTTAACCACTGGGACATCTCTCTAACCCTCTTTACTTCATACTAAGAATTATCCTTATACCCTTCATCAAAGATGCAAAGGGAGATACAATTCAAAACTATAATTGTTCACAATACAGAGATCAATAAATCACGTGGGTTCCAGCACTAACATACAGATACATCTACATCACAGATACAACAATTATGTCTCAGGGAACTTTACAGAAATAATGATTAGAAAGATTGTAAGAACCAGAATCCCCTCCCTGCTGTTCTTCCTCATGGACTTCTACCAGTTTTCCACTATAAAGGGCCCTATTTTATCATCTTAAATGTTCTGAAACTCTTTATACACCATTCTTGGCTTAAACTCAGAGACACCTACTTCCTATGATTTTCTATTGTTGGGATTCAAAATCAATCCTGACTAGATTAGTCTTTTAAACATATCTGCTTAGTATGCTTTATTCCTATCACAAATATTCAACAACCAGAATTAAAATTTTATCATTTGTGTGTCCTTTAGTAAGTATACTGTCATGGGAGCAAAGTAGACAGTAACTTCTTTATGAGAGCAATTGTGACTACCCACAAATGACCCTTGAACTCACTTACGTTGACTTTAGCTCATATAATAATATAAAGTGAAAAAAATCTAGTCATTTCCTCCTACACATTATTCAGAGTTGTATATAATTCTGTCCCTGCTATACTTGGGCTCATTGGTCTTAGGAGTAATAGAGTACATAGCAGGTGAAAAGTTCACCAAAGAGGCAAATCTATCTAATGAGCTGTATGGAAGTTGTGATAGAGGGAAAATTCCCCGTGATGAGGCTGCTTTGGGGTCTGTTAAGTTCCCAAAAGTAACTTCACTCATGTTTATAAGTCCACAAAATGCATATGTTTGATAAGCTAGACTTGAATTGAATTCTACTTTTTTTTTATTAAGTATTTTCTTTATTTACATTTCAAATGTTATCCCTTTTCCAGGTTTCCCCCTCCCAGAAACTCTCTATCCCATCCTCCTCCCCCTACTTCTAGAAGGGTGCCCCCCCCCCCAATCCTGCCTCCCTGCCCTGCCATCCCCTATACTGGGATGTCGAGCCTTCACAGGACCAAGATCCTCTCCTCTCATTGATGCCTGACAACTCCATCCTTTGCTACATATGCTGCTGGAGCCATAGGTCCCTCCATGTGTACTCCTTTGTTGGTGGTTTACTCCCTGGGAGCTCTGGTAGGTCTGGTTAGTTGATATTGTTGTTCTTCTTATGGGGCTGAAAACCCCTTCACCTCCTTCATTCCTTTCTCTAACTGCTCCAATGGGGATCTTGTCCTTAGTCCAGTGGTTGGCTGCGAGCATCTGCCACTGTATTTGTTTTGTCATTTGTATCCTATATGGAATGGGTTAGATATTTGTCTGTATCATACCAAGAATATCCATTCATGCAAAAACATGATTTTGTACTAGTCAACTGAGTGCCTAAGTTGATGGATCAAATTGCAATCTGAACACTCAGGAAGTGAATCGGGAGGGTTACTGTGAGTTTATTAAACAGTCTTAACCCTTTAACATACCACAGTGAAGACCAACCATAAAATTATTTTGTTGCTACTTTATAACTGTAATTTTGTTACTGTTATGAATCATAATGTAAATATCTGATATGCAGGATTTTTTTCAAATACAAACCCAAAGGTTGTAACCCACAGGTTGAGAATTGCTGGACTAAGACCTGCTTGTGATACATGAAACCCTGTATTAAACAAGTAAAAAAATAACATAAAGTAAACAAAGAAAACATTAACAACTACACACTTGATAGAAGACTATTGACTAATAAATTATGAAATAAAAAATCAAAAGTTTAACAATATTATAACTGATTAGTTGTCTTGATTCAATGTTTTATTGTGATAGCTAAAATACAAAATTTCATAAAAAGTGTCTATGGTACTTCTAGTGTTCAATTTCAAAATAAAATAGTCTTGATTTGTTCCATGTAATTCCTAGAGCAGTCACACACTCCATCTACAAGATTATTATTTTGTACTAAACAAAATTCAGGGTAATCACCTTTTGTTTCCACATCACTGACATTTCAAAATTCTCATTTCTGTTCTACTTTCTCATTATTTCTAAGCTTAGATGACAAAATTAAAATTGCTAAACCTTGCTTTGCTATAATGTGGTTCTTTTGAGATCTGCAGTGCATTTTAAGCATTAAAATTCCAAGCCAATTCAAGTTCTTATAATGATAAAAATGCTTGGCTTCAATGTCAACCTCATGTTCTGATGAGAATTTAATGGAGATCGTGTAGCATATGCATTTCAACTGGCACTTGAGGAGAAATTTCAAAAAAACTACAGTTGATTGAAAGTGGTTGGCAGATAAGTTCACTTCTATGGTCCAAAACTATAATGTCTCATATTATGCTGGCTAGATCTTGGGAACAAATGCAGTTAACTGGCAATTATATCGAAATTTTCAGATATTACTGCAATGAACTTGTTATGAATGATATTCTGTTTAGAATAAGACACAGGCAAATATCTTGTCTCGCAGTTCCCTGTTGTTCATTTCTGTAAGTTATACCAAATTTAAGAAATATTGTTACTGGCATGCAAAAGCAATTGTAAAGAATCAAAACATTTATGAAAAGAATACCTGGAAGAACATATTTTATTGCATTTTTTAAAAATGGAAACTTATTATGGACAAGAACATAACAGTGACATTAGTCAACTTTACTGTTGTTCTATATGCTAAGTGCTGAAGCAGGGAATATTTACTTGGCAGTTTATAAAATGCATAAGTGCATAACAACATATTTCTGTCAAAATAAAGGATTTTTTACAGGTGGGTCTTCTAAGTTCACTTTATGAAATGTTGTGGTGTTTATGTGGACTGAATTTCATGGTGCATTTGTCCTTGGCTTCTCACAATGAGAAGACAATATTTTTCTGAGATTACATTTAATGTGCTCCTAGGGGGTATGTCAGAATATCAGTGTTTTATTTTGTTTGGTATTGCTATAAAAGAATATCTATGAATAATAATTTGTAAGAACAGGAAACAATTTATTATCATTTCTGGAAATGTTGAGGATAGTGGACTTACATCTAAGAAGAGACTTTGATGTGTCATTGCATCATGAAAGGCAGAAGCATGAGAGACAAGGTTAGAAATATAGGAAGTATATGCTCAATAAGTCCTTTCTTTAGTGACACCACTAATCCATTGAAGGAGATTTCTTTCTAAATGAATGCTTAAGTCCTCACTTCTCAGTACTACAGCTTTGCATATTAAGTTTCTAACATATGAACTTTATGAATGTCATTCTTAATTTTGGTTGTCAACATACCTGGGAAATGGCTACTTCAAATGAGGAATTGCTTCCATTTGGTTGATTTTGATTTGCTGTGGGAGGACTGGGAACACTGTGTGTGATATCATGAAGAGCAAGTCAGTAAGTAATGTTCCTTCGTCTACTATTGATTTACTGCCTCCATATTCTTGTGTTTCTCCTGCATGACTTCTTCCTCCACCCAAGTTTATTTGGTCTGTGGTTTTTCGCAGCAACAAAAAGTAAAACTAAAACAAAAACTGGTACCATAATTCTGCAGTGTTGCCTCAATAAACCTGAACTGTAGTTGTTGTTGTTGGTGGTGGTGGTTGTTGTTGTTGTTGTTGTTGTTGTTGTTGTTGTTGTTGTTGTTCTTCTTCTTCTTCTTCTTCTTCTTCTTCTTCTTCTTCTTCTTCTTCTTCTTCT